>ML685780.1:5208992-5238946 GCA_007922175.1 Pelusios castaneus
CCCTGCATTTAATTTCCTCCCACTCTGTAACTTTCCTATCTTCAAAGCGTCTGACGAAGTGGGATTTTCTCCCACGAAAGCTCATGCGATTAATAAATCTGTTAGTCTTTAAAAGTTCCACAAGACTCTGTTGTCTTTGATTATGATGTATGCTACACTAAGAATAATAATGTAAATCTGCAGATATTAGGAAACATTAAAATATTTTGCCAGCCCCAAGTGTTAAAAAAACCCATCACTCAAGCCACCAACTCATAAGATATGTATTTAAAATATTTTTGAAATTTCTTCTTATTGGCTTCTTAACTTTGGATCTGTTATGGTTTGAGGCTTTAAGCTTTGCTCCACAATCATGAAGGATAGAAACGTACGTATTCCTTAAAAGAGAAGCGAAGTTTTTGTGGTATTCATGTGTCCATAGGGCTTGATGATGCACACAAATATTATAAGATGTGTTACATAATTGGTAGTTAACACTGTTGTAGAGCAATATAGTGTTCAGGGACGACAGCTTGCGTTGTCTTCAATCTGAGCTTTAGATCCTCGGCACTGCTGAGAAATTGGGCCCATGGTTCCCAAAGCACTTGTTTATGTGCTTTATGATGCTCCTCAAAACTCAGACCTGTGTCCTGAAGAGTGATTCAACCTATGGTGCAAATAGTGTTAGTGATCAGTCTTAGAGCCTAGGTTGTATCTAATTTGAGACTTTGGACTAAAAGTTTTGGTATTAAGAATAAGTTGACTGACTTAATAAATTGAGGTTTGCAGTTCAGGATTAGGAGAAGGGCCTAATTCATACTGAGTCAATACTATATAGCTGCCTCTCCTCCCTAATGTAGTATCCTTGCTTGGGGGAGGGGAGTGCCTATACGTGTGACATAAGGATAAGAATGGTAAGAGTGGCTGAACTGGGTTCTGTTGCCTCATCCCATGATGAGCTAATACATTTTTTTTTCACTTCGATCCCTTCAATGGCTTACTTTTCTACATGAAATTCATATGCATAAGTGTTCCCAAGGCTGGACACATACCTTTAGAAAGTATTTGGAGAGCCTTTTTAAATCCTGTGCCTAGTTAGCTTCAGCATTTTTCTTTCAGATAGCAAAAGTGGAGGAAATGCTGATGACTCAGTTACCTAATGAGCAGTAAGTTAATACTTCCATTTATTCATGAGTACCCTCTCTCTCTCTTTCTTTCTTTTCTTTTTTCTGTCCCATTCACTTTATGCATTGTTGAAAGGAAACTGGGTTTTAACTCAAGGAGTTTGCATGAAATTCTGTTGCGGGAGCAGAGTGCTTGTTCCATATAGACCAATGGAAGAGGCAAGAGATTCTGCATGAATCTTAGGACATTTATATGAAGTTAGAGGACTTGCCAGGGCACTACTGTTGATTTTCCTGGCTAGTTTTAAACCCTGGCTGGGAAGCATGTTTCCAATGGCTACTGCTACCCCTGGATTTTGATAATATACAGAGCAGAGAGGGAGGAGAAAGCTTCCTGAAGACTGAGCTGGTCTAACCTGCCCTGCAGTCAGGGCCAGATGACTGCAGGGGCTTAAGCCCCTGGCCCCAGGCTAAAAGGGGGCCCTGCAGCCCCTGCAAATCTGCCACTCACAGCCTGACTAGCCCCAGCCTGGCTGATACTCACCAGCCAGTCAGGGGGTGGGGCAGTAGTACCTAGCCTCTGGACCACCCCCAGGAGCAGTGCCAGCTGGTGCCAGCTCATGGCCCCAGCCCAGCCTGCAGCCCCAACCTGCGTCCTCCTTCCCAAGTAGCGTGCCCCCCAGTAACCCCACCATCCCTCCCAACAGCATGGGCCCCACAGAAGCTGGCCCACGTCCCCTGTAGCCGGGCCAACCTGCGTCCTCCCCCTGCAACCTCCCAACAGCATGGCCGTGGCCTGCAGCCGTGCCAGCCAGTGGAAAACCCCTCCAGTGCCGGCTGGGGCCCTGGAGCCCCTGACCCCGAACCACAGCGGGAGGAGGCTGTAGGAGTCCCGCAGCATGGGCAGGCGTGGAGGGCGCCCCCTTCGGTTGCTTGTGGGGAATTAGCAGTGGTGGGGCGCCCTTTTTGGCACACAGCCCATTGCCCCCGGCCCTCAGGCAGGGCGGATCAGGCACAAGGCACACAAACCTCTGTAGAGTGTTGAAAGGGGTTTGAATACTCTGGGTGGTTAGGGCAAAGGGGTGAGGGAGGGGGACGCAGGCCCACCCACTCCACTGCGTCCCAGCCCAGGGCCCTATTCAGTGGCAGAGGCATCTGCCACTGTGGTCAGCAGGGCTCCTGCCGAAAAGCGCTGACCCTCGGTGGCTGCGCCACCCACTAGGCAGCAGCCGACCGCCCCTGGGCTTCTTCCTCCCTCCCCTGGGTTTGGGGTACCTGGGTCCGCCGGGTCGTCCTCCAGGTCTTCAGGGTAGATGGCTAGAGGAATCCCCACCAGGCCCTCCAGGTCCATAGGTAGGTCGGGGACGTCCTCAGTCTCCTCCACTGAAGGCAGTTCCTTGAGGTCATAGGGCCCAAGCGCCGCTGGTGGGTCCTCTGGTGCACTGAGGTCCTCAGCCAAGGGAAGGTCCTTGAGGTCTCAGGGCTCCAGCAGCTCCTCAGGGTCCTCTGAAGGGGGCGTCTCTACCCCTGAGGCCTGATGCACCCAGGATCGATCCCCTCCCTTTACCTCGGGGATCCCTTCCCAGTCACGGGGCCCTGGTAAACTGGGCAGGCCCTCCGGCTGGATGGCCGGAGCGGACTGGGTTGGCCTCCCTGTAGGGGCCTGGTTCTCTCTGGCTCGCCGCCGGAGAGGAGCCCCATCCTTCCCCTTCAGCCGCTTCTCCCCCACTGAGCTGGCTGGCTGGGCCTTTATACTTCCCCTTCCTGTCTGGGCCCCGCCCTTCTGCTTCCGGGGCTGGAGCCCTGCAGTTCCCCGGTATGTCCGGGGGGGCGTCCCGGCCCTTCTTCAGGCCCAGGCTCTGAGGGAGGCCACAGGTCTTCTCTACAGAGGCTCCCCGTAGGCCTTGACCCAGTCCTACCTGCAGTACAGACTACAGGATGTGAACGGTAGTTTGCACTAAATCGCTGCACGGTGACTGTCCCATGTGGATGTGCTGGAATGAAGTAAAAGCTACCTACTTTGTGTTAACGACGGGGAGTCCTGTGGCACCTTAGAGATTAACAAAAAATGGGGGGCTTTTATGGGCTGGAACTCACTTCGTCAGATGCATGAAATGGAAACTTCATTTTAAGAATACGTACACATGCAAGATTGAGTTACAATTTATGAGAGCAAGTGCTAATGAGATCAATTCAATCAGGGTGGAAGAAGTCCATTCAAAATAATTGATGAGAAGGTGTGAATTGCCAAAAGAGGGAACACTATAGCCATTCCCAGTCTCCATTCAGTCCTAGTCTGGATAGTGTCAAGTTTGCATACGAGTTCCAGCTCTGTAGTTTTACAATCAAGTTTCACATGGGGCTGTTACAGTGCACTGCTTTGGTATTCTGCAATTGACACTCCTGTGGTCTGAACTGCAGCACTGTGTAGAGTAGGAGTCCCCAGCTGGTTGATCACAATGGACTCCTGAATAGCAGTTGCCTTTTAAACCTATGAGCAGCATGCCATTTGTCCGCAAAAGGTTGGAGGCCATTGGTGTAGAGGTAGCCTTAATTTAAAGTAAATTTATGTTGCAGTGACTCATGGGCTTGGGAGGGAAGAATACAGAGAGATACTGACTCTTCCACTCTGTTGCTTCTTAAACCATGCAGATTAGACCTGGCCAAAACTTGCAGAGAGATCTCTACAGGGTGAATGAAAAAGAATGAGGCATGCAGAGATACTTGGAGATGACCATCTGAGAACTTGGATGGATAGATAGATCCCATCTGACTATTCCATGAGGTTGTCCATTTCTCAGCAGGAGCCAAACTTTCCTCTACTTACCAAAAACAAACAAACAAAAAACAGGTGGTGCAGCTGACTTGTATTCCAATGAGCGAAATTAGGGTTATGATCATATTTTATGAGCTGCCTTGTAAAGTAGCTATACTCTTCTTGCTGCTTCATTCTTGCCTCATGTCTGAATGTCTTTAAATGGGAGGCGGGGGGAGTGAATAACTGGGGTTGGAAGTGTGTGAGAAACAGGCTGGCAATCAGGAAGGAAGGAAAACAGAGTCAATCTATACCTAAAGGCTGTCTTCATGTGTTGGAGGTCATCATATACTTGAATTATTTAGAGACTTGTAGCTATCCATTTGAATCAACTTGGGATCAAGAAACTCACATATCTCTACTCTACTCTAAACCGATTCTTGCTGAGTTCAAATTCCCCATGTGATGTTTTTTTGTTTTATTATTGCATTGCTACCTTTTAAAATGAAATGTGTAATTCTAACTGCCCAGTCTATACTAATGAGAATTTGAGAGAAGTGCATTAGTTTAAAAAGAAATCAGGCAATTACTTTATAACTCAAGGCTTTTTCCCCCAGTTGCTCTGTGCATTGAATTTACATCTTTACTCTCCAGATCTATCTTTCACGTTTTTCTCTTAATCTTTAATGTCTACTTTTTTCTCAGCATTTCAGAGTACTTTTTTCCTTTGGTGAATAGCTGAAATGCCCTGTAGCAGGAGCTCTGTTGTGTGAATGAGGCCAGGCTGGAATTATTATGTGGGTAGTGAGTTCCTAGAAGGTGCTAGTAATCTAAGACAAAGGTTGCTCAAAAGTGAGAAACTTTACAAAGTGAATGTCTATTTTATGAAAATTCCTCTGCACTGACAACTTTTCATGGGAGCAACCTGTGACTTCCTTCATTTAAACACAGCTTCCCTCCTTTATCGCCATTCCTTCTGTTAAAATATTGCTCCATCTAAATTTTTCTGTATTTTCTATGGCTTGTTTTTTTTTATAGTGGTTGTAAATCCACTTAATATGAGCTGGATGGTGAGAAGATTTTTTTGTAATATTGTTTCATTCCACTGCCTTGAGACTTTAGTGCATTTTGAGGTCTAGCTTCATCACAATTGGAAAAAGCAGCAGCTGATGCTTATTTTAGAATGAAACAAAAAGGCTGATAAGTAGGATGAACAACTTGACGTAAGAGTGTCACACATGCATGAAATTGCCGCTTTCACCTGCTTTCTCTCTACTCAGAATAAAATAAAGCTACGTTAGCCCTATTTCACAAATCTCTAATCTGATCTAGTAGTGCCCAAGACAGTAATATGCGCTAAGGTTAGAAAGCACTGGTATCGAAAAGCATTGGTTTCTGTGAATGAACAAGCCAGTAAAGCTGCTTCATGAAAACACTTCCCTCCCCGCTCCCTCCCGCCCCCCAAATGTTCCTCCATGCTTCCTGATGGGGACACACCTCAGTTTGAGAACCTCTGACTTTAAGCAGAACACCACTCTGTTAAAAAGGTATTTTGCGGTGCTGTTTGTTGTCTGTCCTACAGATATGCTCAAATTATGCAATAATTATGATCAGTGCACTGTTTCACATAAATTAAAATGTCTAAGAGGAAAAACATGAGGATGGAAATGTGCTGTTTTGTTGTTGTCATCTCCACAAACTCAACCTGAGCTGTGTTAACCATTGTGAGTTCTTTCCCTGCACACTACGACTAATAGTAAAGGTTTTGCAGATCAGATGGTAACGTGTGATCCGTTGTACCGAGTGATGCCTGGACCGCCCCATTTTCTTCAGTGGTGGTTTATGGGGTAAATGGCTATGTAGTTAGAAAATAAGCAATTCTGTTTGCACAGAAACAGAATAGCTAAACAGGTGCCATTTTTAGTCATTTAATTTTC
Organism: Pelusios castaneus; assembly: GCA_007922175.1. Taxonomy (NCBI): domain Eukaryota; kingdom Metazoa; phylum Chordata; order Testudines; family Pelomedusidae; genus Pelusios; species Pelusios castaneus. The sequence continues at coordinate 5,214,788 of ML685780.1, forward strand.
ACAACAGAACCAGATCTTACTTTTCAATAGGATTTCCATATCTCTGAAGAAGCCTTACTCGCAAAGTCCTCAAAGGACATGACATCTAAAGTTAGAGTCCTGAATAAGTGTCTTGACTTTCAAAAGTACAGATCACTCAACAGCTCCCATTGACCTTATGGGACCTGAAACTCAATTTAAAATATCAGGCCCCTTATATGATCACTTACAGTGATCTGGTTTTGTTCTTACTTCTTCTGTATCCATTAAAATAAAACTGTTTTTGTTTTAATAAGAGGTTTCACTTGAAACTGGTAGATGGCTCATGGTCTCAAACTTATAGCATCTCCAACTGTTTCTTCAAATCTTAACTTTTTTATTTTCTAATACTGCTATTGTAACTTTCAAAACTGCTTCATACTTTAAATTAAACTGGGCTTACTGTAAACAGAGCTTACTGTTTAGATGGAATTTAAGTACTGGTAAGAATCTTTTTTAGGTTAATTTAACCTGGCCTATCTTCTTCCTGTTAAACATCTTTTAAAAGGGTTTTGGTGCCAAACACAGCACTGTTCATTGTTTTTAGTAGCTGAGTAGCATCACAAATCTTGCTGCAGCTTGCAAAGTATACACGTAGATTATTTTTAAAGTGAGGAGTCTTTCATCAGTCTTGTTCTTCTGGGCTTTATTTAATATAATTTGGAATGTGAGCACACATGCTTTCACTTAACCTAAAAATTATTTTCTTTTCACTTTGTCATATTAATAATATTTCCCCTGCTGGAAGAGATGACAACTGAGAGAGCAAGAATATATGTGCATTTCAAGCATAAGTTGCTTTCTGTCTGTCTGCCTGCTGCCTCAAATTCCTCCTTGGGCTTTACTACTTCTTTAAAAAAAAAAAATTGGTATAACACCAAATATAATAATATGAACTTTACTTGTTGCAACATCAAGCCCAGAATGCTTAAGGGGTTGGGAAATGTGTGACCGGGGCCAGTGAGAAGCAAAGCAGATTGTGCCACTTCTTCAAGAAACCCTGCTATTTATTCTGGATGCGTGTTCTACACCTGACCACCTTCCATCTGCTGGTACCAGCCCAGTTGTTGGGAGGCAACTCAGGTGACAGTGGATATGTCTGGGGGAAGAAATGAATTGACAGTGGAAGAAGAGTGTGGTGGCACGTCTGGGGGAAGTCAGAAAGCTAAGATGGTATTGTGTGCCTTGTTGAAAAAGGGAAAGGAAATCTGGGAGGTACTTGGAGTATTTGTCAAGTAGTGTATTAAAACACTTTGGATGCAAGTTATCTGGACCTGCTGATATAAAAATGTCTATCTTTATTGCTGCTGTTTAACAGCCTCTAGGGCAGAGGTGCACAACCTGTGGCCCGTGAGCATGTTCTGTGCAGCCCTCTGGGAGCGGAGCTAGTGGGGGATCACTTGACGTGACCCCCACTCCCACCCTGCACGTTGCATGTGAAGCCATTGAGTGGCCTTAGAAAATGCAATTTGGCCCTTGGCCAAAAAAGGTTGTGCACCCCTGCTCTACGGACACCAGTGGACAGAACAAGGACTACAGCATCTGTTCCCCACACCCAATACAGAGATCAGAAATATTTATTTAACACTTCTGTGCTGAAAGTTGCTGGGTCTCCACAACTTCCATTGCCTAGATATGTAGGTTCCAGAAGGACTTATGCAGTGGTTAAAGTAACTCAGAGGAAAGGGAGCTCATAAACACCCTGGTGGTGGTGAGATGGGGTGCAGAAACCATTGATTGTCTCTCAGTTATTCTTGAGGATGAGTAATATAGAAGTACTTCAGGAGAAGTGGCCTTCAGGGAGTGCTGTGTTTTCAGTCAAATATGTGGAACAGGAAAGAACTCCACTGTCAGGATTCCAAGTGGGGAAAATGAGATTACGGGGCTTCTTTTTTCCCCCGCTCACTTGTCTGTGGTACTCATGTGGATTGGCTGCTCTATATAGGCAATGAAGACCAGACAGATGTGACGTATTCCCTGAGACTGGAGAGCTGCCAAACCAATCAAAATCAGGGAAACTTTCATTTAAATATAGAGCACAATTTTGTTAGTGTGTTGTTGGGATTATCCTGCTACTAGTCATGTCAAAGCAATTCCCTTCTTCAGTGATTTGATCAACTGACAAATTTATGACACAGCTAAAGAGATCTGTTTAGTACTGCTGATGCTTCTCAGCACAAGTGCCAGAAATTATATAAATCTCTTTCTGATCAACTTCTAACACTTGCCCAATATGAGTATGAAGGATTTACATGTGAGGAATTGCTGTCCACTGATGGGACGTGCTACACGGTGTGGGGGACGGGGGAAGGGTTGAAGGTTTCCACTAATCAATTCTTGGAGCTATGTTGGACTGGCATTGCTCTACTGGTCTGAGTCGGAGGGCAAACACAGCAGCCTTTTGACTAAAATCCAGCCTATTGAACCCATGCTATTTGACACATTGCTCTAAAGTTCCAAAGGGATAGCCTTGTTGGTCTAGTTCAGCAAAACAAACAAGGAGTCTAGTGGCTCTTATAAAGAGTAACAAATTTATTTATCGCATGAGCTTTTATGGGAGAAAATCCCACTTCGTCAAATGCTTGAAGATGGAAAAGTACAGATGAATGGGAGGAAGATAAATGCATGGAAGATTAAGTGACTGTTACAGCAAATCAATACAGTTTAGATTCAAAGCTCATGTGATAAATACATTTGATAGTCTTTATAAGTGCGACTAGATTCCTTGTTTGTATTGCTCTAAAGTTTGCCAGAAGAATGAATGAATGAAAAAGTAATGGTGGTGAACTTATAAACATATACTCTCCAGTACTCACCACTTCACTCTTACATGTGAAGAAACGGGCACGTGACATCAGTAGCTCCTCGTTCACACCAAGTGTGTTGCCATGGCAAAGTTGTTTATTGTTTTAAATTGTGGATTTTCAGCTCATATTTCCTTGCTGAGTTTAGCTCTGCCTTTGTAGAATGCTTCTCTTCTGAGGTGGAGCATGATACAGAATCTCAACATGGAGATTACAAGCAGGAATCAGGGGCATGATCATTCCATCCTTTACCATAAGATCAATGGGGGCAAAAACATCCCTGGAATAGGCTGAGAACCACTTGGACCTTAAGTGGTCAATTCTACTAACTTTTTCCCCAAAACAGAAAACGTCTCATTTCCCAATGTAAGTTCAGGTCATGTTTGACTCAAAACACAGGTCATTCAGTTTTCATTTGAAAGGGACTAGGCAAAATATTTTCTCCCATTGGCTGTCTTTCATGGGGAGTAATCACTAAATGCCTATATATGTTTCAATATACCTATCAATCATTTTAATCAGTGCGGGAATGCTTCTAATCTTCTTACTTCTCTAGAAGGTGCTCCTATGGCTATCTAGCATTCTCAAGACTATCCTACCGGTCCTGATTCTTAAGGATTTTTTTCCTACAAATTTATTTTTCCATATGAAATTACAAGCTTCAGTTCCACAGTGACGGAATAATCTTAGAACCATAGAATCATAGAAACTGGAAGGAGCCAGGAGAAGTCATCGAGTCTAGTCCCCCGTACTCATGGAAGGACCAAGTACCTTTTTAAACCATCCCTGTGTTTTTTCTAACCTGCTGTTAAAAACTTCCAATGATGGAGATTCCACAACCTGCCTAGGCAACTTATTCTAGTGGTTAATCACCTTGACAGTTAGGAATTTTTTCCTAATGTCCAACCTAAACCTCTCTTGCCATAATTTAAGCCCATTGTTTCTTCTCCTATCATTGGCAGTTAAGGAGAATAATTTTTCTCCCTCCTCCTCATAACAACCTTTTAGGTACTTGAAAACTATTATCATGTTAACTTGATCTACACTTCTGCTTCCCTCTTTTGGGGTTTCAGAAAGAATGCTATTCTATACAGAAAACCTAGTAATAAATATCCTAGAAATGGTAAGAGGCAGAAGCTACTATCTTTCAAATATATAGAAGTAGTTGAAATGTATTTTTCTTCTCTTAAAAAAATCATTTCCAGTTGCTATTCATCATTTAGTTCTGGACACTGCTGTCTTCCTGGAATGTGGTCAGTTGTGGGCTCTAGCAGTGTTTGCAGTCTCTTTCATGGGGCTTTCAGTTTTCAATATGTTTTAATAATAGAAAAAATATACTTCATTTTTAACACTAGTTGATGGTGCAACTTAATGTCCAGGGCAAGTGCACTGCAGACACTTGCCCTGAAATTTAGCATCTTAACATTGCAAAGTTTAATGTAAATATTTCAGTTAAACTGAAGAGTGAAGAAGACCTTTAATTATTGGTTGTTTATTGGTATGCACCTTCAATCAGCCTCCCAGTAACACTATTTTGTATATATGTTAGAAATAGAGGGAAATAATTTTGTTGTACCATTTAAATAATGTAAAAATAAATCATTCTATTACCAGAATAGCAATATTGTTTGTTTATAGGGCACTGAGTGTGGAATGTAATTTTGGGTCAATGTGAAAAAACTGTCAGGATCTTTTGCTTTACATAAAGGTTGGTCTCTGAATTTACACAGGAAGCAGGTTTAACCAGATGCTACTCTTACTTTTGTGATGCTTCAGTGTAGAGCTGAACTTTATCTTTCTGAGCTATATTTTGTATGAGACTGCCAGGTTGGAAAAAATGAAAATCTCCTGAGGGCATCAATACTATGTATCAATATTTTAGCTTAAAATGTGAACAAATTTATTAATTTATAAAACCAATCTGGACATGCCACCATCTATAAAATAATGTATTTATTCATGTTGAACTACGATGTCTTTAACCATGGACTTGTATTAGAAACGTAATGGCAAAGTTATACGTTCTTATTCCATAGATGTGTAACAAGATTCAGACTTCAGAATTTGCTTACTAAGACATTGCATTTAGACGTTCTACAATATGAAGTTGAGATGTGTAAAACTGGAAATGATGTGAAGGGCCGAGTATTTCCTGATCACTATCCAGAATTCTTTACTCCTTTTTGCCTTGCCAAACCAACATGGCTCAGAGTGAATTTAATTCTTTTCAAGCTATTTATTAATTTTGATGACTCACAAAAAGTAAAGAAGTCAGATTGGCTCTTGGATAACTAGTTGGGTTTGTTTCCTTTTACAGCCAGCTTTACCCTCTTCTTAGTAATCTTGGTCACAAAAGCTGAAAATCACTGAATCAGTAAACATAATTGTATAATCCCATTTTTAAATTCAGGATAGAACCGTAACTCATTTTGATATTACTTTGGTAAATTACTACTCTTTTAATATATGTGAAAGGAAACTTGAATGGTTAATGGCTTCTTTTATATATTCACACTTCCTGCAAAGATCTCCAGAAGGTCAAAGCAGGGATTCTTCCTCCCCTCCTTTACCCCTCCCTCTCCCATATTCAGTGGGTCACAATGAATGACGTTTCAAGTGTCTAGTCAAAAACCAGAATCTGGAAGTTGTTTCAGTTGGCAGTGTGTGAATGTTACAAACATCCCCTTTTATATATTACATTCATATAAAATCTGTAATTTTTTTAAATTACTTTATTCTGATGAATGTGTGTATTCATAGTGCTGTTTAGTGTGTGGCAGTGGGTTGTGGAAGGATCCAATTGAATCATACACTAAATAAATGGTCAGTTTACTCTCCAAACTAGGATACAATTATTTCCATAAAATGTATTTTTAAATCTTAATTATGTATCACTTGAAGAATTTTCTTACTTGTTACATTGCAATTTGGGGGCAGGGTGGGGGTGGGGAGGAAAGAAGTCTCAAATGTCAAAAATGTCATTACATTTAAGAGTTGCATAAAATGTAATCCATTTTAATTATTGTGGAACATTTCTGAGTGCAGCTTGGAAAGCAGATATTTTTGATAAGAAAACATCATGGGCTAGAGCCAAAAAAGGGATTTAAGGGTTGCAATGCTGTTAGTTGTCATGGCTCCTTATAATGGATGAGCATTCTGAGTGGGGAGTTTCATAAACTAGCCTGTAGGAAATGCCAAAGAGAGGGGTGTAGATTAAGCTCTGCTCCCAAAATAATATTTAGGCATGTATCTTTGCTTGGGATTCTCACCTGTGAACCCTCTTTTTGGAGGTCAGCAAGATTTTTGGAAGAAGAGAAGGTGATTACAATATCAATCTTTACATACCATTATCTAAGATGATGGATTGATTGATTGTTGAACTAGCATGTATTATAATATCTGCCAGAGGCATGGGCCTCCCATATTGGATTGACAGTAATCTCTTCACCCTCTCTCACCTTCGTGTCAGAATTAAAGTAACATTGGCAACAGTAACGAAACTTAAGTATGCAGAGGATTGTGCTGTAGTTGCACACTCAAAGGAGGATCCACCATCAGCCCTTAACTACTTCTCAGAAGCTTACAAAAGACTAGGGCTAACCTTGAACATCAGCAAAATATAAGTTCTCCACTAGCCTGCTCCTGGGCAATCATCAGACGTAGCAAGGAAGATCTATATTGACAGAGAAGACCTGGAAAATGAAGAACATTTTGTCTACCCTGGCAGCCATCTTTCTCAGAGGGCAAACACAGATGTCAAGATTCAGCACAGAACCTGCTGTGCCTGCCTTGCCTTTGGCAGATTGCCTTGCCAGGTGTTTTATAATCATGACATCAGAGCACACGCTAGATTTTTAGTTTATAAAGTGTTGGTAATCCCAACTCTCCTCTGTCTGTGAGACTTGGGTGACCTATAGAAAACACCAAAAAAAAAAAAAAAAACCCCCCCCTGGAACTCCAGTACCTTCTCCGGAAGATCTTAAGCGTAAAATGGAAGGATTGCCACACTAATGTCAATGTCCTTGTGGAGGCCAACATCTTCAGTACTGAGGCCCTGATTATCCAGCACCAGCTGAGGTGGAGCAGACTCTGTGCGCACATGTCTGATGCACGCTTACCAAAACAATTGCTGTATACTCAACTCATCAAAGGAGAAAGGAAATGGAGAGTCCAAAAGAAATGCTTCAAAGACACTCTCAAGAAAAACATCAAGATGTATCAACACCACAAACTAGGCAGTAGTCCAACACAAGGTTAACTGGTGAAAACTTTTCAGAGAAGAAACAGTCAATTTTGAGGAAAATAACCTTGCCCTGGATACTGAAAAATGACAGAAAGGAAAGGATAGACAATTGTCACGGTGCAATCATGGCTCTACCCTGCCTTATGCCACCATCTGTAATGTCTAACAATGAGTCTGAAGCTAAAGGATTGGGCTTCTCAGTCAGCAAAGGACCCATATAAAATAAAACCTGTGAAGATCATCCTTGACCCAAATGATTGCTGATGACATAGCTTTTATGCTAGCAATTAAAACATTCACTTGTAATGTGGAAGACCCAAGTTCAAATCTCTCTTTCACATCAGGCATAAGTGGGAATTGAACCCTGTTCTCCAACAACCTGGGTGAGTACATGGATGTAACCCCTGTGATCTGAAGCTAGAGAGGAGGGAGTTGTGTGCGGCATTTCTGGGAGAGCAAAGAGAGTTGACTGAAGAGGCCAGGCCTCACTTGTTTCTTGGTGACCTGACAATTCAGGGCATCTTAGTTAAAGTGCGGTTACATTTTGAGTTTGGGGATCATTAAATGCAGTTTATGAGTTTGGGTGATATGCAATGTAGTTGTAGACATGTTTGTCTCAAATATTCAGCTAAATCTGCACTGATAGTGGTAAATTTGCCATGTCATTTTGATCTTTCCAGGTCAATATGAGTGCGTCAGTGAAGACCTGCTCTGTTGATCAGGAAGTCGACTTGAGAAGTCCACCCCCAGAAAAAGAGTAGCGCTGAGTCAAATAGAGGGCATTTCTCTCTGACTCAATGCAGTGGAGCTGCCGCATTAAGTAGGCATTAAGCAGTCAAAGGGAGATACGCAAGTTATTTTATGTAGCTTTATGTAGGATTACAGATGTCATGTATTTCAGTAATGTGATGTCTCCACTATGAGTGACGAGTGTGATTTCCTGCCTGCATGTGTATGTTTGTGATAGGTCAATGAGATCTAGCCTGGCTATAGGCAGTACTGTAACCAATGGGAATAGCAGAGGCATGGTTGAGTCATGATGAGTAATAACCGTCAATTTCAGGAGTGTTGGAACTCAGTACTACTGAGCCATATGTCCATTGTCTTATTACTATGCTATTAATACTCATGTTAGCTCTTATCGACCTACCAAAATCTGTGCTTGGAAGCAAGGGAATCAAACCCCTAGCTGATAGCATAGGGATATCTTAAGAGCTGAACCAAGACTGCTGTAAAGAGAGACGTGGCAGGTTTATGGTGATGCTCCAGAAGGAGCAGCACCCTACTCAGCAATTAAGGCTGAAGTTGGATCAGGTGGTAGAGCCCCTCAGAGCAGCAACAGCACTGTTTGGTTTTCATCCTTGACTTCTCCAGCCCAGGACAGCTAACTGTGAGTGGGGAAGAGAATAGCAGTGATTAAATGCCCCAGCCACTCACCATTGCCAGGAGGGCTGAGGTTGGGACTATCCTTAAGGAAATCTGGGGCACAAGGAGTCTTAATAGAGTCTATCAGGAGACTTATTAATTGTGGGTTTTGGATTCTGGAGTTGGCCATATGAATGGATTCCTGTTCCCTTGCTTAATACTATATAATAACTAAAAACAATAACTAATCACTCACTGTCTAATGTTCTATGATAGCACAATGAGTGGAGGAAGATTGAATAGCTGTTCATAGATAGGATTTTGAATAAATGATGCAACTTCTCTAGGTTCTCTTCCTCTTTAACCTCTTCTTTATGGTCAGGTCCTTATAATACAATCATGCTGATGTAGTTTGTGTACGTTAAGCTAATAATTTATAATATTGAATTTGTAGCAACAATTCTTTTGCTCGGTTGAAATCTCAAACAGTTGCTTAGTAAGTACCATGTCCTACCCTTTTCTTTCTTTCTTACATTTTTTTTGGTTTTCCTCTGATGAGTATATTATTTTCATAAAATAAGATAGCTGTTGAATGGTGAACTATAATGGCAAAGGGCCATGTTTTGTCATAGATACTATAAAAGATATTCAGAGTTTCTTCTTCTATCATCAGTCCTGCAGGATACTCAGCTCTTGCCATGACTGCATGTCAGTCTTTACTTACCATTTTGCATATCAATCTTTCTATAGTTTCTTGACAAGGAATTAGGAGCTTTAACTTTTCTTGTGTATCTGCCAGCTGGGCACGCTTTCTTTTTTTAACTTTGACTTAATTTTTTATGTTGTTGGCCTGAGTAAAACTATTTTCTTTCCAGTTGGTAGATACTAAATAGTATAACTGCTTAAATCTAGTAATTGTTTTGGAATAAATCCAGTGCAGTCTTTCAGTGACTCCAAGTAATGAATAAGTGGCAGATACGAGTATAAAGTATACATAGCTTGATTCTGCTCATTTATACGGGTGCAAATTAGGAATAACTCATTGAGTCATAATGTTTAAATGTTAATGTAACTCTGGTATGAGACAGGAATAGGGCTTGTAATATTTATGAATATGATCCAGAAATAGATTATGATCTCTTTGGAACAGGCACTTTCTCACTATGTTTGGAATGTGTATAGTAGAATGGATCCTTATCTTGGTAGTGCTTTAAGGTCTCAGTTCTATTATAAACAACACATAGGCTGTTGGAAAGTTGATTGTCTGTTTTCAGAGCTCTTTGAAGAATAGACTGTTCACAGCACTTTAAGATATCATTCATTCATTGGAACAATAAAAATTGTATTTGGTTACAATATACTAAATTATGATTATAGAATTCACTGTAGTAATTAATGGATATGAATTATTTTTGCTTGCATACATTTTATACTGTAAAAAAAGTCTGAGCATTTCTTGCTGTTCCCCTGCTTTATTATGGCTGCTAAATGAATCAAATTCTTTGTTATAGACTGCTAAAATATTTTGCATCATAAACTTCTGATATCCAGTGTGAAAACTTAATTAGAATCCTTGTAATTTCCTTCCTTTAATACTGGAGAAAGATGCCAGATTACTACCTATCACGAGGGCTGTCATCAAGTTTTCCTACACTGTTCCACAAGTGTACCTGAGCTGTTAGTAAAATATCACATACTGGTACAAGATTATAATTTTATTCTCAGGCCTTTTAGCTGAAACTGCAATCAAGTATATCAGCTGTGATATGGACACCCAATGATAACAGGACCAAAAGTGTATTAGAAGTGCTGCATCATTTCATATAGGTTAATTTTAAGATTACTACCAACTAGACTTCTGGGGCAGGAGTTTTTTTTTGGGGGGGGGGGGGAGGGGAGAGGGGAGAGAAACAGAAAACATTGTTTGGCATTATAAATATAATACAAAATTTTAACAAATTCTAAACAACTCACTTCAAAACCATTTTCCCCTGAAAAATATTGAAACAAGACATTTCAACTTTATTGGGACTCTTTTTCTGGTTTTCTTCCAAAACAAAATTCCTGTGATGTGACCTGATTATATGTTTTGACTTTGATGGAACTGCATGTACTGAGGAAATATGACTTCCCTGAAATTTCTCTGACCATCTCTGATTTATATTCCTTGTGCATAAGTATAGCAGTTAAGGCACTTTAATACCAAAGTGCCACATCAGCCAAAGACCATATCTACACTGTGGAGTGAAGTTTATCTGTTTTAATTTGACAGTCAGTGCCAAATTCTAGAAGTTGCAGGAGCGTGATTTCACCATACTCCTTACGTCAGGTTCTTGCATCCCCACTAGAAGACAAATAGTCTTCTACTATAAAGTGTAGTGACTTTGGGAAATGTGCAGAACATAGTGGATGGGCTTGCTGAAATGGGGTTCCCAAACTGTGGGGCTGGGGGCCATAGATGGGCCACATATTCCTATTTTAGTTGAGGACCACCTTGCCACAGAATACATAAATTGCAATGGTTACTTCTCTATGGTCTCGCAGGCCCTTGTGAATCATAAAAGACATTTCACAGACATCAGTGTGGGGTTTTCTGGAAAAGTACATGGTGCACACATCTTTAGGGACTCAGGTCTGTTAAAAAAGATGCATGTGGGCACTTTCTTCCTGGACCAAAAAATAAATATTGGGATGTTGAAATGCCAGTTGTGATCCTGGGGAATATTGCATACCCCTTAATCCCTTGGCTAATGAAGCCCTACACCGGACAACAAGAAGGAGCATTTCAATAATAGGCTCAGCAAGTGCAGAATGGTGGTGAATTTGGGTGTTTTAAAAAGGAGATGGAATAGTCTACTCACTAGACTTGATCTCAGTGAAAAACAAAAACAAAAACAATGTACTGACAGTTATCTCTGCCGCCTGCGTGTTCCATAATTTGTGTGAAACACATGGTGAAAAGTTCTCCAACGGTTGGATTGTAGAGACTGATAAGCTAGCCTCAAATTTTGAGGAGTCAGACGCCAGTGTTGCGCTCAGAGCAAACCATGGAGTGCTGCATAACAGGGAAGCATTGAAAAAACATTTTTAAAAAATGAACAGCAGTAATGTATGTGCCTGTCAGCACTGAGCACTTATTTCCCATCACCCATGCACGCAGCATCCTCCCCCTCCCTTTCTTTCCCCACTGACAGCACCCAGGGGATGAATGAATAAAGACAGATTTTTTTAAAAAAAACTAGTTCAAGTTTATTTGTGACCTGTTTCAGTGAGGGAAGAGAGGGAAATAACTTAACATCCACCTCAGTCTGCTTGGCTATGAAGAGCAAACTGAGACTGGGGGAAAAAAAAAAAAAGCACTGTTACAGTGCAATTCTTAAAAGGGCTGTCCCCTTTTTCTGTTCACCTCCGCTGGCCTGGAGTACAGCACATACTTGACCCTGCTCAACCATCTTCCCTAGGTGACCATGTGTGATATCAGTGTCCTGGGAATAATGCGTACAGAAATGCTGCAGGCATTGGGGAATAGCCCTCAGGGCCAGATTAACTGCCCTAGAGCCCTGGGCTGTCCCCGACCACGGGGCCACCCCCCCAACTGCAGGAGCCCCCGTTGCTTGGGTGGGGGTTCGGGCCAGAGGGCGCTCCTGCTCTGGCCATGCTCTGTCCAGTCAGCGGGGGGACTGGGGGCCAGCTAACATGGGGCATGGGGCCCTCCAACGAAGCCGTGTTGGGTCTGCAGTGGGGGTGGGCTCGCTGTGGCTGTGAGCCAACCAGCCCCACCACCGGTTGGAGTTAACAGCGGCTGGCCCGCCCTGCTCCACCCCCAGTAGTGGGTCAGCCAGGCCAGGAGCAGGGCAGAGTGCAGTGTGTTATGAGTGAGGCGAAGATGGTACTCTTCAGTATCTAATTGGATCAGAAAACAGATGAAAATGATACGGTTCTCGAGACACAGGCAGGCTATGTTCACTTTCAGCAAGGGACCAATCTTCTCAGTTCAAAGTGATGATGTCACTGTCCTCTTTTGGTACTTTCTTCCAGCTGCTAGAAGATCTTTGTTGTGATGTGGGTGTCAGGCAGCCTTCATTGCATATATAGCCTCTCTGAGAAGCCTTTGGGAGAGTGGATTCATGGTGGGCCATGTTGGTCTGTCTGCCCAGTAATGGCTGCTCCTTTGTTGCTACTGTTGCAGTCTCCAATCTCTCAGCATATTTCTGTTACATATATAGCAGTACCTCATAACTTTATATACAATGATAGTACACACGATTGACAGGATATTAATGTTCAGCAGACCAAGACCTTTAAATGATTCTTCACAAGGCATACTGTGTACAAACCATAATCATACCACAGTGATGAACATGGGGGTTCCAGGTTCCTGTTTTGCGGTACTGAGTGCCAGTTATGGTCTATGAATTTCTCATGAAACTATTGTACGTGGTGTTGTTTTAATTATTCAAATTTGCTATTTGTGCTCACTGAATGATCACTCAAGTTATGCTGTTTTGTTTTCTAGTTATGTGACCATAACTTTTTTTTAATAAAAAGGAGTGTTTATATAACACATTGGTCTATCAGTTGGTTTCAGGATAACTGTATGAACACTTCCAATGTGAATCTTTTTTCTGCCACAAAAGTATTCATTTTACTTGTGACTTTTTTCAAACATCTTTGTGACCCCAGAAACCACTCTGATATTCAAAGAGAACAAAGGTTTGTGTGTGACATTAAAACAAATTCACTATTTTTATCTAACTGAATTCTCTTGAAATTTTTTTTAGGCATTCATGGAGGCTTTTGTGAGCATTGGAGGACCTTGATCATGAACCAACCTTTCTGAAGTTCCTCCGGCTCTATTTGTTAGAGCACAGTGACTTCCCCTGTTTCTATTTTTTTAACGCTAACGTGATGTTTATTATGGGATGACAATTTCCATTCTTAATATATTACTGTATAGCACACTGAATATGATTGTTTAAGATAAATACCACCGTGGAAGTGGAGCTGTTGAAAAAGAAAAGGTTATGAGCCCAATCCTGCTCCCACTGAAGACAGTTGTAAAATAATCATTGACTTCTGTAGAAGCAGGATCCGTTTCTAAGAAGTTTAGTATCTGGCAATATCTTTAGAAATATGCACCAGCCTCCTCTTATCTTTCCAGAGCTGGCTGGAAGGCATTTGATTAGATACTGTTAGTCCCCATACATAACTAGGGAGGTCAGCTGATGTTTAAAACCTGTGCTTAGCTAAATAGGCCAGTTTAGCATTTTGTAGATGTTACATTTCCAAATCAATAATCCTGTAGACCACATATAACAGCAGTTCTCTGATGATGCAATACAGAATTTGATTTGTGGCTAAGACAGACAAATCTCATTTACAATGTAGAAAGCCTGACATAAAGGGAATATGCCCCCTGCACATTCTTTCACCTAAGGGTAAATTATGAAATTGGAAGTCAAGGTCATTGTAACAGGCAATGTACACTTATCAGAAAATAAAATAACCACTTTGTACTCCATTCTTTTAAAAGATCGAAAATGCATATTAAAAAAGATTGTGTTTAATACTAGAGTTTAGTCAAGATGGTAACAATAGGTTTCGAGGTGCATGGCTGTGTTTTGTGTTAGCAGAAATAGAATCCACTGTTAGAGCAGCTGCGCTCTGATATGTCATTTATTTGAAACAAATAGAGGGCGGCATGCCAGTTGCTATGGCAACCAGTTCTACTTTAGAGCCGTGAAAGACCTCTAAGCGCATTTTGAAATTACTTCCTTCTCATTATGCTTCACCACTGAGAAAGGTGATGCCTTCAATTAAATACAAATGAATATATTTAATTTTCAAATTAAATTACATTTTTAGAGTTTGTAGCATCATATTAAGCCAACAAAAGTTGAAACAGCAATACTGCAAGCAGAGGCTTACTTAATATATTTATATCCTGGAATCTTACATGGAGAAAAATCTCTGTATGTTGTTCTGTGGCATCACATTCTTCAGACAATATTTTGTGTGTGTTTGAGTGTGAGAGAGACTATAACTAGGGCGTTTAATCCAAGAGTCATTTACTACAGAAAAATCCTGCTACATCCAGGCAATACCACAGGGTGGGCAAGACTTAAGCAAGCAAGAGAAAAATCAAATGTTGGGATTGGGCTGATCAGATGGCCAACAGCTATCTAGGGTATAGTGGTGTTTTAAAATACACAGATTGCTCTAGGAAGCACATCCGAAAGTACATTGTTTATATAATAGAAGGACAATAAATGCTCTGTTCTAGACCATCAAAATCCATGATGTATTAAGGCCTAGGGAATGTCCTTTAAAAAAAAAAGTAATTCACCTAAAAGGTTGGGTGAAGCATTAAAGCACAGTAGGGATCTGAATTTTTCATAAAGGATAGTACGCAGAATTTGGTAGTGGTGTGTTGTAATCTGGGGAAACATGCTATTGAAAATGCATTCTGTTAGGACAGAAATCTATTTTTAAAATACAAATGATGACATGAAATTATCTTTTGTCAATAGGTGTCAGTCTTGGACAGCCAACCTGTAAAGTTAGATAAAGCCAATAGATATGCTCATGTAAATGTATGTCCATGTCAGATGTACCTCAGAGAGTGCAATAATGTTGTTCAGAATATTGACATATCACTTGTTTTCCGATGTAGTTATACTATTTTAATAGAGAATTGTACATTGCTTCTAGGATTCAGTGTTATAGTTTAAAGCAATTCATAGAGAAGATCTCATTCTCTATTAATTCTTCTTTTAAGAGCAGTCTCTACAGAATCTTATTGACTTGGTTCTTAATTGTGTAGAATTATTTTCTTAAAGATTTTGCTTAAAAGTAATTCAAATTATTGTGCTGATTAATAGCTTCATCTGGATAAAAACTAAAAAAAAATTATCTGCTAAAATTAGATAAAATATTTAAAGAATTCGTTTAGCTATTCAGATGCCCTTTTTCTGTTTGTTTTCTATAAGCAACAAATGTCCATGGAAAACAAATTTTAAAGTAGCACGTGCTAAGTGTTTATGGAAACAGTTTGAAATTCCCATCTGTGAATATACATAATAAAAATGCTTCTGTGCATGCATGTAGGGAATAGAAACAATTCTATATGTCTTACCTGGTTAATTGCAAATTGAATTTACAGTGCTGTAGTGCCAACCCCATATGTTCAAAAATCATGAGTCTGGCTCCTGCAAAACACAAAATATTAAAAATAACAAATTTGGGGGCTTATCTGCCCTGTGGTTTCTGAGACATTAAAGTTCATGTTCCTCAGCAACGGTGAAGTTATGTTGAAATGAAAGCTGCAATGCTCAAAACCACATGATTCCAGGACTGGAATTTAGTGACAATGAGAATGTGCATTGGTTCATATGTAGTAAATACCTTCAAAAATAGTCATGTGAATTAGTATGGTGTCAGATCCAGAATCCAGCACCCTGTCACGCACACAGAGTGGATGTGCAGGAAGGGGAAGAATTCTCCCATCCTCTCCAATCTCTCAGGCACGCAGGAAGTGGCTCTGTAAAAGCTATTGCAGGCCAGTGGTTGGAATGTCTGCTGGGACTCTTTATGTTTCTGCTTATGGTAGAACAGAAGGATACATGTAGCAGGAATCCCTGAAGTCCTGCCTCTCCCTCAGCCACCAGTGCACTAAATTTGCATGAAGCAGAGCATCTGTGGTGGAACCACACTTGTTTTTTCTTAGGATAGCAGTTCTCAACTGCTGTGTGGAGACACATTAGTGTCACTGCAGAGTGGTAAGAGTGTCACGGAGTGCCAGCAGCTACTTGCTGGACAGTGGTGTGTGAGCTGGCAAGTGGGGAAGATGGGGCCTGGGAAGGCCGCTGGGGGCTGGCAGTGGTGGAGCGGGGGGGTTGGAGAGTCCTTTGGGGGTGGTGGAGGTTTCTGTCCCCTGCTCAGCTTGAGGGGCGCAAGGTTAGCAGGGGAAAGTACCTGCTGGTCAAGTACTGGCACTTTTTTTCTTAAAAAATAAAATAAAATAAAAAAAAAGGCACTGTCCTCCCATAACTGGTGCCTGAACTGAAACAAGGTTGCTTTTTTGAGGGGAAAATTGCCTTATATTTTAATCACTTCTTTCAATAAACAATAGGGGTTCCAGAACTTTTGAGGGCCTCGTATATGTCTATGAACCAGTCAGCAAAGGCTGAGCAATTTACCAAAATAAATCTGTACTCCTCACAAATGCGTATGGTAAAATGATAATCAATGAAAACGAGTACACTTTTTACTAAGGTGGGTTGTGAAGTTTAGAATTAGGGGTGTCAAATGATTTTAAAACATCTCATTACTGTGAGATTAGAAAAAAGATTGCAGTTTTAATGGCACTTATACACAATAATAGACATAGGTGGTCTTAGTGGTTGGGTAGTGAGGGCAACTGCCCACAGCCCCCCAGGGGGAGGGGCCCTGCGCTGCTCCGGCAGGGAGCCGGGGCAGACTGGCAGGGGCAGTGGAGCCTGGTGCCGGCCCGCGGCAGGCCGGGCAGGGAGCCCTCAGTTTACATCTGAAATATTTTTGAATTATTTCTATGCTTTTAACTATATTGATTTCAATTAAAACAGACTACAAAATGTACAATGCATGCTTTATATTAGTATTTTTTTCCAGTGCAAATGTTTTTAATAAAAAAGACAAAAAAAAATTTCAATTCACCTCATACATGTCCATCCATTTCTACTTCTTGTTCAGTCTGTCTCTAAGACAAACACGTTTATTTGCCTTTACGTGAGATATTGCTGCCCACTTCTTCTTTACAATATCGCCTGAAAGCAAGAAAAAAGGTATTTGCATGACCCTGTTGTAAATGCCTTGCAATGCTAGCTACATGCTGGATATGCTAAACATTCTTATTCCCCTTCATGCATAGGCTTGAAATTTTACATTGTTTTGGTTTTTTGAGTGCAGTTATCTTAAAAAAAAAAAATCCAAACATTTGCACTTTCATAATAGAGATTCCACTACATTTCCTGTATGAGGTGAATTGAAAAATATTATTTCTTTTGTTTATCCTTTACATTACAAATATTTGTAATAAAAATGAGCACTGTACACTTTATATTCTGTGTTGTAACTGAAATTAATATGTTTGCAAATGTTGAAAAACATCCAAAAATATTTATAATAAACTTAAATTGATGTTCTATTATTCTTAGTGTAATTAAAACTTCAATTAATAGTTACTGTTTTATTAAATTTAGTTAATTCCTTTAATTGACCTACATTTAATTATTAGATGTGACAGCTTGAATTTCAGGGAGCTCTGATAATGTCTGTGAATACTACAAACACCATTTCAGGTCTTGCAGAATTATTAAGCAATGCAAGTTAGTCTGTGGATTTTACACATTTCATGAATCAAAAAGCTGTAAGACAGTAGGCATCTGCAATTTAAGCATAACTTTAACCCACTCAAACTTTCTGAACAGAAATTTTTATTTGTGGTCTAGTGACCAGAGGGTGTGCTGGGTTTCCTCCTCTATCCTAGTTCCTGATTACCTGATTAACCCTTTCTGAGTTAAGATTTGGAATTAATGGTAGTATTACTTATTTTGAAAAATCTTACATTCTTTTGGTTTTTTCATAGCTCAGAAATGGGTTGGTTCAAAAACGTCTAATTTTCTGTATATATTAGATTCTTCTATGGGCAGTGTTGCATAGGAAAACTCCTATAAAAGCTGACTGGGAGATTATGCAACAGAAAATTATTGACCTCTGAGAGCATCATTAAGTTTTTTGGATATTTTATAGCTCCATGGAGAAATTGTTTGGGAGTTGTAAGAACTGTAATTCTGTGCAGATTTTCTAAAGACTGGATGTGAATTAGCTACCTTTCAAGGAACTGACAAACTCTGAATGTGCATATTTATATTTTCTGCATGGCCTCTGGGGCACAAGGATTTCATTACATCTTCTGCTGAAGCCAACGTGGCTTCTATTACTGTGAGAAAAATAGTCATGTCACAAGGAATTAAGGACAGAAATCTTTTAAAAACAGTTAAGATTTTGGGTGTCCAGTTGAAAAATGTTGGGCCTGACTTCCAGAGCTGCTGAGGATCCACCATTGCAGTGGAATTCAGGTGCTCAGCACCTCTGAAAATTGTATGGAAATGTCAATTTGAGCATTTAAAATATTTAAAATACCTCCAGTCATCAGCCGCTATTGGAAATTGTCTTGGGTGCATACACTATGGTAGCAAGCCAGTGGTACTTGGAACTTTCTTTGAAGGTTTGAAAGTAGGCCTCAAACTTTCAAGTTAAGCTTCTGAAAACAATCTGATCTTTACTTTTGTATCCCAGTTCAATCTCTCCCCATATAGCTTACCATATCTAATCTACATTTGCAATCTGAGCCAAGTCCTGAATATTCTCTTCCATAATCTACATACACACTGTCCATTGATACTAGATAGATCACTTGTAACACTAGGCAGAGACTCCAGTTCAGTTGAACAGAAAGGCAGGAAGTGCTAAAATCTCAACTCCTTTCCTAAAGACCCAGAACAGAAATTAACCCATTTTTTTTAACCCCATCCTGTTTCTGTCTTCAGGACATTGTACGATTTCAGTTCTTATTCCTCAAATGGGCTATGTCTACACTTGGTAATTTAAGTCGACTTAACTAAGTCGACTTAGTGTGTCCACACTGAAAAATAAAATCGACTTAAAGGGGAACTTAAAAAGTCAACCTAAAGCGTCCACACTGGATGCTCTAGGTCAACTTTGTGGGGCTAGGGGGACCTAGGGCAGGTCCATGGGGGCAGAGGGGGCACCCCTTGCCCAATGCCAGGGGGCGCAGCCTTTGCCCCATTGTACCTAGGTACAAAGGGGGACAGGGACCCTGGCAGGGCATAGGGGCAGGGTGGGCAGGGCTCTGCCCTGCCAGGTGGGGGGGCATGCTAGGCTCCCCCTGTGCTCCCCCCCCGGCAGGGAGGGCATTGGTGTAGCCCTGGGGTAGCCCTAAATCGACTTAGGGCTACCCCACGACTACACTGGCTTAAGTTGACTCTAGGGAATCGAATTAAGCCTTAGGTCTAGTGGAAAGGAGATTTTATAAAGTCGAGTTAATTTTAACTAAGTCGACTTTATTTTCCTTAAGTCGACTTAAGCAAGCTGCTTAAGTCAACTTAAGAAAACTGTAGTGTAGACGCAGGGTAAATTAAGTCGACTTAAGCAAGCTTAAGTCGACTTAATTTACCAGTGTAGACGCAGCCATGTGGTCCAGAAATTGCTCTGCTCTACAGCCATGGTTCCACTGGAATTGAAGTCTGTTATCCCCCATGAGACTAACGGTCTCCCTTGCTCTAGATGTTCTACAAGTAATCAGACAGGTTCTGATATCTGCTTTCTGGTGTAGATCTGAAATATCTCAATGGAAGCTAATAACTGAAACTGAGACCAGAATTTGGCCCATTGGTCTTTAAACCAGGGGTTCCCAACCTTTTTCGCTCAAGGGCCACAGGTATTATTTTTACAGCCCTGAAGGGCCACCAGTCTCTGCTAACAGGCCCCTCCTGCCCCAAAGTATTTTGCCTCCTTGCTCGCTGGCTGCAGCAGGGAAACTGCACACATCCTTTAGCTCTGCTCACTGTATCTGGGTCCCAAGGCAGTGGCTCCCTTCTGCAGCCAGGGGGACAGAAGATCCTCTCCCCTCTCATCCTTCTGGCTTCAGGAAGGACACTAGCTCTATGGACCTAGGCAGAGTACTTTGCAGTGCTCCCTGCTACAGCCAACGGGATGGGAGTGCTAATCAACTCCAAGGAGCCTGCACAGGTCTTCTAACCCTGCAGAAACACAGTTTGCCTGGGTCCTGAGGCAGTGACTCCATTCTGCAGCCAGCAGGAGCGGAGCTGAGGGTCACTTTTGAAGCTCTCGAGGTCCACTTTTGGCCCCCAGATCACAGGTTAGGCACCACTGTCTTAAACCATGGAATATCATCACCAAAACAGGGCTGGACTGTGCTTATTTTCCATGGAAGTGAGAGGGGATTTGTCATGTATCATATCACATTTTCCTTTATAACCAGTGACTTCAAAGATGACTTCTAAGGCTACTTTAATAACTACAGTATTTTTCTCAATCCCCATTATGTGGCTGGTGGGCAGAGGTTAATTTGTGTGTGGAGATCTTATCACTGGATTTCCTCACTTCAAAGTATTTGGTTTTAGATGTATAATATTCTCTCCTCCTATTAATCACTATTGACTTAAACTTCAACTATACCTTACCCAAGTTTAGAAAGTTTCTTTTCTGAAAATCTTGTATTGTAGGATGTATTTTGATGGCTCATCAGTTTCAGGGAGTGTCACTCAGTGGATGGATTTAGCATATTAGGTTAAATTAATCTAATATCAGCTCATGGGACAGATAGGAGAGATGTCTGAGATCTGTGCTATTCAGGTTGGGTGTGTTCAAATCCTTGAGTCAGAGCTGTACAGTATGGACAATCTTTGGGTGCATCTACACTTAGAAATTAAGTTGACTTAATTTAATCTGCATCTACACTATACTTTCCTTAAGTTGATTTAAGGAAATAAAGTTGACTTCATGAAAATTAAGTCGACTTTATTAAACCTCATTTTAATTTGAATTTAGGCTTAAGTCAACTTCCTAAAGTCAACTTAAGCCAGTATAGACCTGGAGTAGCCCTAAGTCAACTTAAAGTTGACTTAGGGCTCTCCAGGACTCCCCCACTGCCCTCCCTGCAAGGGGGGGGGGCACAGAGGAAGCCTGGCATGCTCCCCCAAAGGGCAGGACAGAGCCCTGCCCACCCTGCCCCTATGCTCTGCCAGGGTCCCTGTCCCCCTTTGCCCCATTGTACCCTGGTACAATGGGGCAAAGGCTGAGCCCCCTGGCACTGGGCAAGGGGTGCCCCTGCTGCCACCGTGGACCTGCCCAAGGTCCCCCTAGAAGTTGACCTAGGCATCCAGTGTGGACGCTCTAGGTCGACTTTAAATTTAAAGTCGACTTAGGGAGGAACTTACAAAGTGTGGACATGCTAAGTCGACTTAAATTTACAAGTGTAGACATAACCTTTGATTGCCTGGTCAAGATTAGGCCTCCTTGAATGATATGGTATGTAAGCTTTCACCCTGAAAACATGCAACTGGTTTTTTTCTTTCACCGAACCATTATTAATTCTGAAACATTATAGAATACACAATAATATCATTTTAGCAGTTCCAACTCCACCTCAGCAATTCGAATGGAGCAGAATATGCTATTATGTAATATAAGTAACAATGCATTACATATTACATGAACTGATAGAATGCTTTCTGGAGTTTAAACATGCCTATAATATGCTGTAATCACAATCTCTTTTCCAGCTTTCATTCAATCTCATTTCCAGTGTTTGTCACACAATTGTAATCATGAATCCAACACTAAAAATAACGAATTGTGAATTTTTTTAGAGTGTTGCTTTAGTGCTTATTGTGATTAGATCAATGGTTGTCAAAGTTCAGGTTGCGACCCAGTAGTGGCTCACAGACCCACAAATCCTGGGTCGCCAGAACTTCTGTATTGCGCTCCGTTCCTGGCCAGTGCTGCTCTAGCTCTGTGCTCCCTGGGGGCAGATCAGCCGGCTTGGGGATGGGTCAGGAGCACTGCAGAGCTTGGCCTCAGGCCCTGCCACCACCCAGCATTGCCAGGAGCCCTCCCAGTGCCCCCCCCAGACCCTCTCAGCACTGTGCCAGGCTGAGTGGGGTTGTGGGGGCTGGATCACACAAGAGCCTTAGGGGCTGTAGCCGGGATCTGGGGCTTCAGCCTCTAAAACCCCTGCGTTGATCCATCCCTGATTCTTCGTTGATTGCTTGCTGTCCTCTAACGACATGAAATAAGCAGAGGTAGAACTTGATTCTCATGATTTGTACCTGTAAAACCTCACTTTAATTCTAAACCTTAATTGTTGATAATTCCTACTTCCCCCCCCCCAAAAAACAAAACAAAACAAAACAAAACTGTGTTTGTTTGAGCCTTCTATAACTGGAAACATGGTCTGGATTTTTTTTTAAATGCATTTGATATGTATGTTGCCTTCACAAACCCCACACAACCCTGACCACCCTAATACCTCTATCAATGTTCAAAAACCAACTCTCTCCAGCCCACCTACCCATCCCAAATAACATCATTTTCATAATTCTGTCCAAAGGGGCTCCACAGATCTGGATCCCCAGTGCTACCAACTTCTAATTTCAGGTAGGGGCACATTGTGACTGGCCCTAGAAAAACACAAGGGAAGAGCTTTCCCCTCCCTGGTGCCCACAACAGCCAGATACATTGTTCTCATGAGGGCCTATACAATACTAGTGCCTTATGGCATACTACTGTGTAGGGAAAAGACACATTCATCATTTATTTAGCCCTAGCCAATGGAACTAGATGACCAAAGGGGGATGTGTATCTGGAAGTGCACACTGCGTCCAGGAGATTTCACACTACTCTAAGTCCACTGACTTCCAGAGAACTACTACTTATAAATACCAGTATAAGCAAGACCAGAATCGAATCCACATTCTGTATTGCTTGACCACAAAACAGGGCCCCACTAGTCCCTCTCCTGCTCTTGTTCAACAACCTCTTCAGTTTATTAGAAGACTGAGAGGATATGTCTACACTAGCAATTTAGGTTGATTTAAAGACCCTTAAGTTGACCTAAATTACTCCATGTCTACACCTGACTTTCATTACTTCGACTTAAGAAATTCCTTAAGTCGACTTAATGAAAGCTTAAGTCAACTTAATAACAACTGCCCATTAGGTCCACTTAAGCCTTAAGTCGACTTAAGGATGGTGTGGACAGGGATCAACCCTTAAGTCGACTTTATTAAGTCAACTTAAGGCCAGTTAAATTGACTTAACAACGTGAACTAAGTCAACTTAACTTTAAGTCGACTTAGTCCACTTTGTTAAGTCAACTTAATAAGGTCGACTTTAAGTTGACTTAAAATCAACCTTATGAAGTCAACTTAAGAAAGTTGACTTAACTTTTCTAGTGTAGACATAGCCAGAGAGACTTCAGAGTGTATAGTGAGTTCAAAGAAACTTCTTATTTCTGTCCTAGTAGCAGTTCGGGCTGATGAGGATTCTCTCTGTCCTTCCCACTGTTGTCAAGTGTCATAGGTGCTGCTGTAACATCACCCCCCTTAAGTGGAAACAATGGCAAAGTTAATGATTCTGTTTAAGTTTTAGTTTGATATTTTGGCTATCCAAACCTGCAGTGGTTAAACCGGTTGAAAAGAAAGGGTGGTGTGGAGATGTTGGGGTGGAAAAAATCAATTATACCCAGGAAAACAAAAGAGGTGGAATATTGCAACTCATGTAGCAAGTCAGTGACAGAGCTGGGAATGGAAGTGAGGTTTTCTGACTGCTGGATTAGGGCTTTGTCCTCTACACAAGGAAAGCAGTAACAGAATTCAGATAATCCTTCTTCAGAATGTCAACATCCAAAATGTGAGCTAGAGAAACATCTTTAACTTCATAAGTCAATATGGCTATGACATAGAATTGAGCAATTTTGGCTCTATCCAGTACAGGAGGATAGCACAGTTACACTTTAGCTGGTTTGTAAATTATTCTGAATCTAGACAAGAAAAAGAACTTAGTCTTAAAAATAGATCTAATGAGTTTCGATGCACTCTGTGTGTGTGTGTGTGTGTGTGTGTGTGTGTGTGTGTGTGTGTGTGT
>ML685780.1:5238956-5383082 GCA_007922175.1 Pelusios castaneus
TGTGTGTGTGTGTGTGTGTGTGTGTGTGTGTGTGTGTGTGTGTGTGTGTGTGTATTTTAAATTGCTCTAGTCATATAAAAGCATGACTTCCAATTAAATCTATGCTTGATGAGAGAATCTACTTTCAAATGAATTCTCCCAAATTGATTGGAAGCAAATTACACCTAGAATTCTTTGCAGATGTGAAACGTCCATAAAATCCATGGGAGTTTTGAGTGCACAAGGAACGCACTATCAGGCCCTGTGCATGGGCCAGACTGAAGCAGTGTCCTATCAGAGACAGGTGTTACAAATAAGTGGGCATATAAATGAGACTACTGTATTCAGTTAGGGTTAAAGATAAGACTAGAGCTCATCAAAAGGAATTTAGCTGTGAGGATGGTTTATAGTTGTCCCATTTATGCTTTTAAAGGGGGTAGGGGAAATGGATAGATTTAGCTGCAGAAATGAGAAGACCCCTTGCATTGCAACTCAGTGTGTGTGTGTGTTTACATCCCCATTTCAATGAAAACTTCTCACTTGCTCTAGATAACCTAACATATTAAAAGAAAAGGGGAAACTTGTAGGACTTACTTTCACAGCACCCTAATTATGTGATGGTTAGTAGTATATGTTCCAGTTTATATATATATATATTCATCATTGGGCAGTTATAGTTATGCCTACCTAGTCAAGCTTTAAAGCACATCTGGTGAAACTTGTAATTCCACCTCATAAGTTTTACAAAACATTAGTTTCTTTTGACTACAATAGGAGAGTTAAAAAGAAAATTAAAAAAAAAAACAAAAAAAACAGGGCAATGTGGGCTTTTATCTGGGAAACAAGGAAGTAAAATAACTGTAAAGTTGTGTGTTGATAACTTACTAATTGTAAATTGAAAACAATTGACACATCTGATGTTATTCTTGAGATACTACAGAGACTGAATTCATTACAAGCCAAATACTAATAATTGTTCAAAGAAAGGAAAAATACACTGTGTAATATGGCAAATGATCAAGATCAAAATAGGATAAATTATGAGCTCCAAACAGAATTGCATAGTTTTATTTTGCTGCTACTGAGTTAACAGAGAATAATGAAAATTAAATTATAGTAAGTTAAAGAACCAGATACTAGTGTGACACCATTGGCTATGTCTAGACTCACAGCATACAAGGATCACTATCTGAAAATTATCCTGAAATTGAAAAATGGTTTTATACTGTACTTAGTGTGTTGACCTTCTCAGTGTTCTATATATAATTGGACTATCAGGGCATTATTGTTCTCCCCTTTCATAGTCTTGTGAGAAGCCAACATGAGGGAATGTTGAAAAGGTTATAGTAATTGTAGTAAGAACAGAAAATGCCACAATATATGAGCCTTATCTCATAATCATGTTCCCCAAGTGGGGAAATAAATGATACTACTGTATCGCTACAGTACATCATGTTCTCTGGAAGCATATTCTACCTACAGTTTAATTTCATCCCAGTGCTGTTAATTATACTCCTGTAATTCTGCATTAAAGTTAGGAAAGCCTCCAATCTTTTTGCTAATCTAATAATGAAGTCCATGAAAATTATGAAAACTTTAAAAAACACAAGCCATTGTTGAGCAATCTAACTGCAAAAAAAATTGAAAAAATTAATATGGATAACATAAACAAAGGTAATCTTCTGCAAACAATTTCTTTTTTTTGGCTGAGAACAGGCATTAGACATTTTAGCACAAATATTTATTATTTGAATAAAAAGTGTGATGGTCAGACTAGAGAGTTTCCAGAGAGTTCTAGAAAACCAATATGTTAGCTCCTCAGCAAGTCCCTTTCCCCCTTGTGGCTGAGCAGTTCTTATGTCAGGTCCAGCACCTCAGCTGTGCTACAAATGGGTGCTCGTCTTCCTCGTTGGGCTGCCATTGCTAGTGAAGATCAGAGCTGCACTCCACTCCATGAGCAAGAGAACAGGAAGTGACAACAGAGCAGCTGGAGTGCGGGTCCCGGCAAGAAGGGAGCCCCGTGGTCCCTTCTTGCCAGGATCCCGGCTTCAGCTGCCTGCAGAAGAGAAGAATGAGGGGGGATTTGATAGCAGTCTTTAACTACCAGAAAGGGAGTTCCAGGGAGGATGGAACTAGGTGGTTCTCAGTAGTAGAATATGACAGAACTGGGAATAATGGTTTCAAGTTGCAGTGGGGGGAGGTCTTGGTTGAATATTAGGAATTTTTTTTTCACTAGGAGGGTGATGAAGCACTGGAATGGGTTACCTAGGAAGGTGATAGAATCTCTATTCTTAGAGGTTTTTAAGGTGCAGCTTGGCAGAGCTCTGGTTAGGGTGGGTTAGTTGGGTTTAGTTCTGCTTTGAGTAGGATGTTGGACTAGATGACCTCCTGAGGTCTCTTCCAGTCCGAATCATCTATGAGTCTATGATTTGTTTCTTTGTAGTAGCAGCCAAACCCACATTTACTAGGAGTCCTGCTCCTAGATGATTCTGTATTGGTGAAAGAACTGAATGATCATTGGGCCACCTCCTCTTTATTACCTTGGGTGGTGGGGGAGTGGGGGAACTTAGGGCACAGGCATAGCTTTAGTGAACATGTGTATGGTGTCCTATGACTGGAATCTATAAAGAGAAACAACAGAGCCATGCTTACAGTGTGGAAAGTAGCCATTTTATTTGTCTTGTTGATTCTGCTGCCCAGCACAAATAAGGTTATCAGTCAACAGCAAATAGCTGCAGTTAGTATAGCAATAATAGAAACAATTTCATCTTTTCTAGGAGCCAGCAGGCTGCCTTTACCATTTTGTTATCTGCAAACCTTGAACCCATTATGAAGAATTCAGTGTTTGGAATATTTTTTATCATTATTATTATTATTATTATTTATTAATGTGTAGCTACTGAAATAGCTGAGCACTCAGAGACAGGCATACAAGAAAGGTCACTAGTTTTGCATCTGCGGTTCTATATTTGTACATGTTGCTAGGCAATGCAGGAAAATCATAGCCCTTAGCTACAAGACTGCCTTTTCAGACAGCCATTATTAAAAGGAAACCAACAACTGTACAGGGTAATATAATTTCACACAATTACTTTTTTATTAATGCTCCTAAACTGACACTTATCAGAGGTAAGAAAGAAAGATGATTTATTTTGCACTTACAAATGAATGTTTTCTTACCATATGGCACATCTTACATTTCTTACAAAAGGTTTCATTAGCAAATTGATGCCAGCATAAATGCTGGATGTATTTTTCTTTAATACAGACTTGATAAATGTTTCTTCTGAAAATACATCTGTGTTTTTATTTTTCAACAGTTGTATTGACTCTCCTGATATGTGCCCTAAGAGTTAACTGCATGAATGAAGATTAAAGAGTTTGTGTACTTTAGCTTCTCTCATGTAAGATCAACTACTAAAAAGGAATAGGTATAATTATTACTGTTATTATAGAGGTCTGCACTGTCTACCCATTTCTGATATGGATTGAGAGAGACCACTCCAATGCTCTCCAGAGTGTGGGTCTGGAGGAGAAAAGGGAAAAAGCAAAAGGAAGTGACATGAGTGGACCTAGCTCAAAAAGTGAGAAAAGGAGCTGCTTTCTCTGGGGCAGACTTAGGGTATGTCTACTCCTAAAATATTAAAGCGGTACAGCTACAGCACTGCAGTTTATTAAGTGTATATGCTCACTATAGTGATATGTTGCCAACCCTCCAAGATTGTCCTGGAGTCTCTAAGAATTAAAGATTAATTTTTAATGAAAGATTATGTCGTGTGATTAAATATCCAGGAGTACATTCAACTGAAATTGTCAACTTTAGCAATAGGAATGGTTCTCCCATTACTGCAGTTAATCAATTTCTGAAAGGTGGGGAGTAGCAGAAGAAATCTGTGCTGTCTACACCAGGGGTTAAGTTTGGCACAGTTATATCTCACGGGTGTGGATTTTTCACATCCCTGAGATATGTAGCTGTGCTGATTGTACATTTTCAGTATAGACTAACCCTTAGAGACTCTGCCTAACTCGACTGCAAAAGGGAATGACAGGAAGTCATTTCAGTGGCATAATGAGCCATAAGAGGTTTCTTCCTTGGCTGACTGTGGCTGACTGCATGTCACTTCTTATTATATGTGATGGATGAGCACAAAACATTTAACAACAAAGGTCAAAGATCTAAATTTTATTATCTTCATATGCCAGTTCCAAGTCCCTGATTCTGATTTCAGGACAGTGTAAATTATTTTAAGTCTTTCAAGATATGTGGCTGTGAAAACAAGAATCAGACTCATAAAATGCATCCTAATTTGCTTTTCTTAAACTCTCAAATGGATAACTAGCTAGCTACAAAAAGGAAGTTAAGGGATGAGTGATCCAAGGCAAACTGCCCCTTATGATTCCTCATCCTTAGACTTGCCTGTTATTGTTCACTTAATACTCCATGTGCATGAACTAGGCTATAGTTGTAAGAAGGGAAGTCATATACGAATATCTCAGTTGCTCATGTGACAACATATATAATTGGAAGTCCCAAAACTTGAGACAAACCTGTGAAGACTGAAAAGATTAATTGAGATTGTTTTTTTCTAATTAACTTGATGTTATATAAGAAGCCGCTATAGAAAAGTTAAAACAAAATTACTTCCACAGATAATTTTTTTCAGATATTTTCATTACTTGGAGCAGCCAAAGTTCTGTATAACAGGAAGTCTTGAGATCGCTAAGCCAGAAAACAGAGGTAAAGCAGAAGAAAACATTAGAAGATGCCTGAATGGTGGCTAGAAACTGTCCATTGACAAAATATTTTTTGTTCATGAAAATTATACCCCTATGATAGAGATGAATGTCCATTGATAGCTTAAGATGGAGATCAGTCTCTGGAATCCTGGACATACAAGTTCTGTAAAGTTAATTGTTTATAAGTTACTGAGGTATATTCAATGGGATCAATGGCCAAAAAAAAAAAAAAAGTGAGAAATACCAATAGTTTTTCTATTCCATGTTTTAAAAAATGGTGAAAGAAAGTGATGACGTGCACTGTCTCCCAAATAGAGCAGTGTGGTGTGTGATTTCTGCATGCCTTTTTGTGTATTGGTGGAGTCAAAAGAAACTTTAACCTCTTGCAGTGAACATCTATAATATGGTAAGCATGCATTTTCATTGTTTGATATCACAACTATAAAAATAGACCAGTCCTATAATACAATAATTTGTGGAGGCTACTTTCAAACTGTTTTGTCTCATGTTGCCCTAATCCTAGAGTCCCTTCCTTGTCACTGTGTCATTTTCTGCAACAGGTATATGAACTCCTCATCCTTAAGGGTTCAGTAATGACTGAGGCAGGTTTCAGATAATCAATTTATTTAACTAACAATAAGAAATCAGATAAAATGCATTGCTATCTGCTGCTGTATAGTATCTGGTGTGTTTGCAATGACTGTTTTTGTATTGGCTATTAGTTCCCAGTTCCATGTCTTAGCCTTAGTAGGAAAATCCTATTTGTTTTCCCAGAAAAACAAGGCACAAAAAGAAAATAGAATTTGGGAATATGCTGAGAAGATTTCTTACTTAACTTAGGCTCTAGCAAGTTCATTTCTTTTCCCCCATTGCTGCAAACAGGCCATCTTGTTAACTGCAAAGTAAATGATGCAAGAGAACAAAATCATCTCATTCCCTAATCTGAAAGAAATCTCTCATGTCAGATAAATATATATTTGTACAGTTCTTTGAATCATGTGGTACCTACTAGGCAGTGACTGTTTGCAAAGCACTCTGAAAAGGGGGCTATGAGAGAAGGTGCATTGTTGGATATCATTACCTCAGATAGGTATAGCACTGTGTGTTTAATACATAGTGCTAAATCCTTTACCATGTCACAGTGAAGAAGAGTAATTTTTGCTGCTCTTCAAGTACTGGTGGCTATACATTGAAAAGGCCCATTAATCCCACCTAAATCCTCAGAGGAGCATGTTAATACTTCCTATCAGCTCACCCGACTGGTTGCTGAAAAGACATTTTGCATCTTAAAAGTATGTTTTAGATGCCTAGACAAACCTGATATGCTACTATCTTGCTCTGGAAAGGTCAGCAATATTTTCTTGGCATGTTGTATTTTATACCATGCTGTCATCATACATGGAGAAAGGTAGCTGCACAAAGTGGCAATAAGGCAAGAAGCCAAGCAGATGACAGATTATTTGGCAGTGAGGACAATACTGATGTCAGAATATTAAATATATGAATATTTGAATAAACGTTCTAAAGAGAGTGGAGATATTTATTTACAAAAGTGAGTGAAGGAGGCAAGTGACAACAGGAAATGTGCTAGCAATCACGGTGCTCGGCATAGCAGCATAGTATGATTTTTGACACAAATGGCTTAGTTTTTATCTCTTTTACAAAGGCTCTAATTCCAAAGGGGTAGCCGTGTTAGTCTATAGTAGAAAGACAACAGAGTCCTGTGGCACTTTTAAAGACTAACAGATTTATTTATCGCATGAGCTTTTGTGGGAGAAAATCCCACTTTGTCAGGCATTTTAATAGGCATGAAACAAGTTACAGACGTTTTAATAGGACTCTGTATAAACTATAAGTAGATAAGATTTAATTTCTAATTGAATTGTAATAATTGTAATTTTAATAATCTATACATTTATGAATCCTATGGAATTGTGTAAGATCTATTTTCCATTAAATTATATGCAATATGCCAAAAACTCAAACAAGCCCCCAAACCAAACAATACTTTGTCCCCTCCCTCTCTCTATATAAAGCACATGATTTTCTGTTAAATTGTATATGCCTTTTCCATAAGGGAACTCTTTTCTTTAACACAAAACAACATTGGCTAGTTAAAAAGATCTTGCCAAATTAATTGCTCTGAAATGCTTCTCAAACATAATAATCCACAATAATATTTCAGCAAAAGCCAGTGGATAACTATTTGCACTTTGGGACTAGTAGACTAGGAAGAGGAGATGCAGGGAGGTATTTCTCTTATTATATAACATTAGGGGGATTTGTCATTTTGCGTGCTGTTGCAATTTCTTGCAGAATAATCTAACTCAGCTTGATTCCAGGGGTTTGTCTTCACACAGACTTCTCTAGAATCAAAGCGTCATGGACTTGGACTGATCTTATGTTTTGAGGCAAATGCTTCAGGAATTTCCAAACCAAGACATATCTGATATTTTTCTTTTTTTTAGACTAAATTATTGGTGAACTTCTTCCCATGCAGGCTGTGATTAATTCTCATCTGAGTCAATGGAAGGTACTCATTCTTTGTGGTGGTGGTGTAGTAGTAACGGTAGTTTCCATGAGTGCATTAGTGTGGTTCCTTGTTTGTTTGTTTGTTTGCTTGTTTTTATAATAAATACTGAACTGAACAGTGGTTAATTTTTGTGTGTGTATGCATGTGTAATTTTTAATAAAAGATGTTACCTTGAACAAGAAAAAAAAGCCAGATTTTTTTTTCCATTGACTTCAGTCAGCTTTGGACTAATCCCTAACCTCTTGCTCACCTTTCTCATTTAAGTGGCATACTGAAGAAAGATGTGCAGGATTTGGGGTCATGAAAAATTACATTAGAAATCATAATTTAGGAATCAAGTCTAAAAGACTGATTGAATGATAGTGGAATAACAAAATGTAATTGGAGTCCTTTGTTGTAGTTATAAACCTTTTGGAATTCATTTCTGCTATCAATCAGGTAGATGAGTGCCTAACTATTGTATTTATGGCCTTATTCAACATCCCTGTAAGTATGCTGCACTTAGTAACCAGCTCCAGAAGAACAGAGCATGATGGACAATACTGTGTAGTACAAATACTGTATCTGCTTGACTGTGCAAATTGGGTAACTGCATGCAAATGTAGAGGCTTATAGTCTGTGAAAGAGAGTTCACAAGAATCATAGAATCATAGAAGAACAGTGATGGAAGGGACCTCATGAGGTCATCTAGTCCAACCCCCTGCTAAAAGCAGGACCACTCCCCCTAAATCACCCCAGCCAGGGTTTTGTCTAACCGGGCCTTAAATATCTCCAAAGATGGAGATTCCACCACCTCCCTAGGTAGCCCATTCCAATGCTTCACCACCCTCCTAGTGAGACAGTTTCTCCTAATAACCAACCACGACCTCCCCAGCCGTAAACTGAAACCATTGCTCCTTATTCTGTCCTCTGTTACCACTGAGAACAGCCTAGTTCCCTCCTCTTTGGAGCACCCCTTCAAGTAGTTGAAGGTTGCTATCAAATCCCCCCTCAGTCTTCTCTTCCACCTTTCTAGTTCCTTCAGTCTTTTCTCATAAGTCACGTGCCCCAGCCCCCTAATCATTTTTGTTGCCCTCCACTGGACTCTTTCTAATTTGTCCACATCCTTTCTGTAGTGGGGAGCCCAAAACTGGACACAGTATTCCAGTTGCGGCCTGACCAGTGTCGAATAGAGGGGAATTATCACATCCCTCAATCTGCTGGCAATACTCCTGCTGATGCAGCCTAATAAGTCATTGGCCTTTTTGACAACAAGGGTGCACTGTTGTCTCATATCCAGCTTCCAGTCCACCAGAACCCCCAGGTCCTTTTCTACAGTGTTCCTACTTAGCCGATCGGTCCCCAGCCTGTAGCAGTGCATGGGATTTTTCCATCCTAAGTGCAGGACTTTGCACTTGTCTTTGTTGAACCTCATGAGGTTTCTTTTGGCCCAGTGTTCCAATTTGTCTAAGTCTCCCTGGATCCTGTCCCTGCCCTCCAGTGTATCTACCCATTCCCCCCAGCTTGGTGTCATCTGCAAACTTACTAAGTACGCAGTCTATCCCATCATCAAGATCATTAATGAAGATGTTGAACAGAACCAACTCCACTCATTCCTGGTTGCCAGCTAGACATTGAGCCATTGATTCCTACCCGCTGAGCCTGTTGATCAAGTTTTCTGTCCACCTTATGGTCCACTCATGCAACCCATACTTCCTTAACTTGCCAATGAGAATGCTGTGGGAAATCGTTTCAAAAGCCTTGCTAAAGTTGAGGTATACCACATCAACGGCTCTTCCTGCATCCACAAATTCAGTCATATCATCATAGAAGGAAATCAGGTTGGTCAGGCACGATTTGCCCTTGGTGAATCCATGTTGACTGTTCCTAATCACTCTATTTTCCTCCAAGTGTTTCAGGATGGATTCTTTAAGGACTTGCTCCATGATTTTCCCAGGGATTGAGGGGAGGCTGACTGGTCTCTAGTTCCCTGGATCCTCCTTTTTCCCTTTCTTAAAGATAGGTACTATATTTGTCTTTTTCTAATCCTCCGGGACCTCCCCCGTTCACCACGAGTTGTCAAAGATAATGGCCAGCGGCTCTGCAATCACTTCAGCCAACTCCCTCAGCAGCCTCAAGTAAAGCAAAATAAAACTTCCTTTTGGGTTATTTGGTTACTTACAGTGCTCTGTTTGCAAAGAAATTAAAATTAGCATATTTTCCAGCCATATTCTCTTTCTGCAATATAACATCCTGGAAACTCTACCAAATAAGGCAACACAAAATGGACATGTTTTGTACTTCCAAAACTACCAGTGCTGGCTTCCAGTCAGCAAACTCATCTCTTGTTCTCATGAAAGTAGCCTACCCTCTCTTTATATGCCTACTCTGCATTTAGGAGATGTGATTCCAGAGCTGGTAGACATTTTCAATCTAGCTCCATTCAAGTTAGCATATAAAAATAGCAGACTGCGTCATGGGCAGCATCCTAGGCTAGCCACCTCCAAAATGCAGTGTAAACATATCTTCTAAGGTTTCAAGCCGAATGATGCTCACCTGCACCTGTATGCTCCAGCCCACAGAAGAACTCCTAGGTGGGACTTTAGTCCTCCAGACCCATGCCATTTTCAAGTTCAGCTGGGCCTTCTACTGTTACCATCAGTGTTAAAAACTCTGAGGGATAGGGTCATGAGTATGATGATTCATTGACTGCCTCCTGGGGATGCTGGATAACCTATATAGGCCATCAGAAAAGGCCATGTGCTGCTAAACATATTTGGAAACTGTACCTGTGTTTGGATCCAACTAGTGTCAAAGGCTATGTCAACACTGGCAAGTTAGTTCGAATTAAAGAAGCTTAATTCAAACTAACTAAAGCCATGGCTACACTCGGCTTAAGTTAGTTCGAATTAAGGGCTTCCTTAATTCAAACTAATAAGTTCAAATAGGGCATTCAAACTAAGGGGTTAATTCAAACTAACTTGTTCGAATTAACCAATGTGGCCATGTTAATTCGAACTAATTTAATTAACCGGCCATCGAAATGAATGGGGATCGCTAATTCAAACTAAGCAAGTGTTTGCTTAGTTCGAACTAACATTCCAGTGTGGCCATGCTAGTTCGAATTAAGCTAATTCGAAGTAACTAAAATTAGTTCGAATTAGTTAGTTCAAACTAACTAATTCGAACTAATTTTAGCAAGTGTAGACATAGCCAAAGAGGCAAAAACTAGGAACGTAAGTGCGTTGAGATTTTAATGTATCTTCTAAGTGTATTGTTTAAATGTGAAACTGCATTGACAGTTTTTTGCTTAACTGGTGTTGGCAGAACTATAAATGGGGACTTGGAAGCTTTTGCAGATTACCATAGATCTTTGCCAAGAGGGAAATGAAAAGAATTGAGATATATTTGTTTTTATCCAAAGCTTTTCCATCTCAGATTGGGCTGATTTAAAGAAGAGTAATCATTGCTTGCTTCAGATGTGAAGGCTGTTCATTCATTTGCTATTGATGAAAATGCCAATAAAAGGCTCAGAAGAAAAAAGCAGTTGTAAAGTGGAATTAATATTGACTGATGATGCCTAATATGCCTGCAGGTCAAAGAAATTAAATAGTAGGAAATGTATTTTATGTAGCTTACAGGATGTTTAGCCAAGACTATGGTAACACAAGGCATTTGGTAACTGGGAAAAAAGTTTTAATTCACATTGACTCTGTCTTTGAAAGATAACATTTAAATCCAAGTACCCAATTCAATGCAAGTTTCCGATTTATCAAGGCATTATTTTTAGTGTGCTGTAATTCAAGTATAGAAGGTAGAAAATATGGCTACAAATATCAGTGTCTTCTACAAAATAGAACACTTGGCCCAGATCCTGTCCATACTCGATTGTTTCATGTGGGCACAAGTTTATGAGCTTGCATATTTTTTTTTCAGGATTGGGGCTGTATCCTCCTGGAGATGAGGGAGGACATATTATTTACTGATAGAAAAACAAAGAATCTTCTTGAGACCCACTAATCTACATTTCCAGTAGGAAATGCATCTTGAGACTTTAGCAAAATATGTTGAACAATACACTGTAGCATATCAAGTGTTTGAACTTGAAGGTAATGTATTACTGACAGCCGTCAAGCAGAGTTATAAGGAAAGCCCATCATGGCTGACAGTAGAGACTTTGGGAGAGACAATTTTCTCTCTTAGTTTAACTTTACATGTGCCATGATTCTACTACTGGTATCAAACCCTGGAATCAATTTTGTAGGAATAAAATATATGTAAAATCCCATTTTAAGTTAGTTTAATGTACAGTTCCATGTGAAGTTTATTGAAGTTAGATCCAATCTACAGGTTGTCATAACAGCTCTGGTAACACTTTTCACTGAAGGGTTAGCGGCCTATAACTGCTTGCTTTCAAGACTAACTTCCCAAAGGAAAAGCTGACTACATTCATGAGTAATTGGGATCTTCCTGGACTCTTTGGCTTGTCTGTCATTTTAATACTAGGGCCAAACTTTGCCTACATCTACACTGCAAAGTTGAGGTGTTATTTAGCATGGATAACAATGGCAGCATAGATGCAGTTCCACAGGCTAGCAACCAGAATATGTACTAAGGTTCCTCATTTGCCTTATTTGTGGTTGGAAGTCTATGACCTTATCTCTACACTGCTATTGTTACCAGTGCCAGGAAATTGAAGCTAATATGGGTACCTCTACCAGTGCTACAATCACATCTTCACTTGCAATGTAAACATTTCCTTTCCTTGACCCCTTTGTTTCTTGTCATGCCTACTTTCCTTACAATTTTTGAGATTTCCTCAAAATAATTACCTCTCTAAGACATTCTCCTACTGCATTCTTTATGAAATGGTGGGTTGAAATGGCTCTCTCTTCCTCTGGGTAGTGGATAGCAGCATGGGGAATGGGATCAAGACACCAACGTAGAGGAAGCACTTACAGAGCGCACAGAGTAGGGGCGAGCTGGTGACTGTCCTCTTGTTGACTCCTACTGCTGTTTCTTCTCTGCTTCCTGGATCCCTTTCCCAATGGCAGTAGCTGCTGTTCAGGGGAAACAAGAACAGGACCAGGCAGCAGCCACATAGATGAAGTGGCCAGAGATAGTGAGTGAAGAGTTAGTGGACTGGTAGCAATCATGGGGATGGGGCTCACTGGGGCTTCAGGAGATAGCAGGGCTGGGAGAGCAAAAGCAAGGGGGTTAGGGGGGAAAAGAGTTTGGGGTCAGTTTGGGCTGAGGAGAGGAGGGGGAAGTGAGAGGTTGGGAGGAGGTGCAGGGGTTGGGGGCTTAGAATGGGAGGTGGGGAGAGCAGGGGTAATGGTGGGTCCCCATAAAAGTTGGTGAATCACTTTATTAAAACCTTTAGAAACCACTGTTCTACCATATGGATCACTAACAATAGCATAATGTTATGCTTGTTTGATCATCTGTCAACCATGTATGTTCAGATCATGGTTGTCTTCCAGAGATGAAGAACTAAAAGAATATCAGTGTCCCCTGTGTGTAACTAGAGCATGATTTTATTGGCCTATTTATATGAATAAGGCTTGCAGAAATAAATTCATATACTGTACTGGATGTGATACTCCATTCTGTGCCCTTCTATTTTTCTTCCTATGTACAGACCAAGTAATCGTGAAAGTGCAAGTTTAACATCTGTGTATGTAGGAGCATGCTGAATAAAATATCCTGAATGCAAAGCGCACTCAGGCATATCTGATTTGGTCACATACAATAAGCAGAAATGGAGAGAAAGTAAAACAAAGCTAAACATCTATGTATAGGTAGGTTTTTCTATTGGTTTATGTGAAATATGCAGTGATGGGACTGGCAGGGACTGTGAAATTTGGTCAGAGAAACTGAAGCAAAGGGTTGAGATGATTTTCCCTTTCCCTTGAGGGAGTCACAGCCTCTTCAAACTTCCTTCTCCCACCACAACCAAAGCTAATTTTATTCCTACGTCTCTTGAAAATAGTTAAGAGCAAACATTTTATTCCTAGAACTGATAGGATGGGTTCCAAAGGCAGCCCCAAAAATTATATGCGTGGAGAGAACTTGGACCATTGCCTCCCCCATTGATTAAAGTGTACATGAGTAAAGCTTTGTGTTTTGTTAATACACCTTGCTTATTCTTTGGGAACTAAGTGGGGAAAAACAAAAAAAACATTTCTAGCAATGGACTTTGGGTGTGTTTTTACCAAATGCTCTTGCCTCCCAGTTTGGGTGTATAAAAAAGTCTTTGCTTAATTAGAAACACACATGGATGGTTGCCCCTGGGTGGGTGCAGCAGCAGGTGCTAAAGGAGATGATTCCAATGTGTTCTCCCTTGCTGGGAGAAGAAGGGCAGCACTGTGAAATGGGGAAGCTGAGATTCCCATTCCCTGCACTGGGGAAGCTAGGAGTTGGAGGAAGGGAATCAAAGAGGTGGATAACTACATTAACAACCTTCTCTGATCAGCAGGAGCTGCTCCTCTGCCCCACCCAGCCTTGCCACTATGTGTGATGTTGATAAATGTGTTAACCATGGGGTGAAATATGTCTCATGATTTTGTAATTTCACAGACTTTTAATATTTTATCTTATTCAATAATAATGTGCTTAGTGCCCACTGTCTGATATACCCAGAACTACCTTTGATATTCCATCCATCTTTGTAGCTTCCAGTAGTGGTCTTTATTAATTACTATTATTTTTTATTATTTATTGTTTAAATCAG
Organism: Pelusios castaneus; assembly: GCA_007922175.1. Taxonomy (NCBI): domain Eukaryota; kingdom Metazoa; phylum Chordata; order Testudines; family Pelomedusidae; genus Pelusios; species Pelusios castaneus. Next base: position 5,252,918 of record ML685780.1, read on the forward strand.
CCTTTTAGAGAAATGTCTTCTCCTTTCCCCCAAGTTTCGAATTCACTCCATTCACCATTGAAGGCCCAGCACAGGTAGCATGCAGTCATTTACCAGTGACTCCTTTTCATGTACAATAGCACATGGCCCTACAGGACTAGAATTGATATATTTTTCATATATGAGGAAAGAGGAAATTTCCAGCTTTGTTTAGGAACAAATGCACTCATAGGTGATCTCAGGTATGAGGCAGCCTGGGCATTTGCTCAAGGTCCCCGTCCATGGGGGCAGGGCTGTGTGGCTGAGGGGCTGAAGGGGGACTGCAGGCAACAGTGGGGGCTGGCAATGGGGATGGGAGGGCTGGTGGGTGTCCCAGTGAGGCTGGGGGGGCAAAAGCCAAGGATGGGGCCCTGCATGTGGCATGGGAGGCCCATCCTTAACTTTTGCCCAGGGCCCTGGATTCCTTAAGACCACCCCTGTATGTGCTTGCCTGCCTTTTAGCACTGAAAACTTTCAAGGCATGACATGTTTATGTCTAGGAAAAGGTATTTTGTTTTTTATGAAGTTTTTATGCCTTTCTTTGAGGTCTCTATAGCTTAAATCATGGTAGCTAAAGAACTGGGCTTCACTCATGTTGGGATAAACAGAATAATCTCAATGATACACTTAAGAAGTTAGTAAAATAAATTTCCTGTAACTCTGTGGCATATACAGAATACAACATGGTATAAAGGCTTTACTGACGTACCTTCTGAGATGACCTTGCATAAATCATTGTGACTTTCACTCTTTAGTAACACGACTATTTCATTCTCCAGCTGTCACTCATGCGTGGCTTACCATTACTGCTACACCAAGCAGTGGACATCTTCCTCTAGAGTGCATTACTAAGTGGAACATGATCACAGGGAAGCTGGGAGTGTGACCGAGGTCTGAGTCTAGCCACAGCATTCTTTGAAGCCGCAAGATCTGAATCAGCTTGATAAAGAAAGGTACCTTGCCCTGCTACTGCACAGGTTTGTGAACTTCCCCTCTGGTGCACCCATGGCATGCTAGGCAGGATTTTACCCTGTGGGTTTTTGGTTTTGTATTACTTTTTTTTAGGCTTCAGGATAACTGTACTTTGAAACTGATCTGCTTCAAGAATGAACTGTCAATACTGTCTGGGCAGAGACCTTTGTTTCCTTCTTTTTTGACTAGCTATTTAGACTGCAGCTCCCCTGCAACTCATTGCATTGATCCTACTAGGTTGGCCCCAGAGTCCACTTCCTGTACTTTGCTTTCTCTACACAGACTCTGACCAGGGTATGTTAGTGGTTATAAGTAACCAAACAGCTCTTCCAAAGCTGTGTACATTTATTTAAGGACAAAAACATACAGAGAAAATGTACAAAACACTTAATAGACCTAAACTTACACTGAACATACAAGAAAATGCCCATCTTCTGCATGGGAAAATCTATCAGGTCAAACTACTTTCAATCCTTTATCAAGGTTTGCTCTTCTCCCACATTGGACAACAGGTCATGTCTGTCTGTCTCAAATAAGAAGCAAGCCAGTCTGTCTTTCCAAACTGGCTCTTTAGACCCCAAACTTTTTGCAAACAGATAAAACTGGCCACTACCCTATTCCCAGGGTGCCAAGCCTCAACAGGCTGGGTATTGGCATGGTTTGGGGATTTTGCATTAAGCACCTCCCAGTGATTTCACATGCCACAAGGAATTTTCCTCTTTAGAGAGTCAGGAGCACATGCACACATACATATAACACTGTTTGATGCAAAGCTCTGTGCCCACATCACCTGGCCTTTCTCAATATAATAATAATATTTTAAAAAAATGTTTGTCCTTTCAAGGGCTGTCTCACACCTAGCATATATAACATTAAATACAAGAATTGCCGGTCACTTTTCTATCCTAGATAAATATGGTGTTAGTGTGGTTTTTCATTGCAAAATAAATATATGTTGACAGACTGCATCTGGTTCATAACAACTTGATCGTGTTTGTAACAGCTTATTTTGCCCATCTGTGACAGCATTAAATCTAAGACTTAGAAGGTTGGATGAATAGTGAGATAATAAGTCACATATTTCTCTTCTAATATAAAGTAAAGGCCACAGGCAGTTTACATTCTGCTCCCTCCTTTCACATTGATACGGTTGTAAATTTGTGCCAGAACCTATTTACCTAGGAAATAGCAGGCTCAATGCTGCAAGATGTTGAGCTCTTCTTGGAAGGTGCTGAATGTCCATTGATTTCACTTGTTGTTGAAAGCAGAATTTTGCCCACTGGTTGTTTTTGGCCGACAAACTGTAATAGAGTATTTACTTCCCAATGATAGAACTCATTAGAGGATCAGCTTGCTTAAGATACCGTGATTACTCATAGTCAAGGACAACTGGTGTGTGTTGTGTGGGATCTCTGCAAGGTACTACAGTGATTATTCCGTCACTGTGAATTCTCATGGGTGTGGCTGCCGACACACATTTCACAATTGGACCCAAGTGGATAAAGAATACTAAGCAGAATAGAATAGTGAAAGTTGTTCGGGTGGATTATCTATTATAGCGGTAGTGTGAAACCAGATAGAAAGTAGATAATATACAGAAGCAATAAATACTCTACTACAAATTGTTATCTAGCAAATCACATTACCAAGAATACTTTAACACAAATTACTATTTTTAAACGTAATGATAACTGTTCTGTGAATCACCATTATCTGTGCATAACATTTCCTGAAGTTCTTATGGGCTCAAACTTTGACTTTACTGATTTTTAGCATATATTATACTTACCATATACATTCATAGATTATAAAGCTAAAAGAGATCACTGTGATCATCTCATCTGGCCTCCTGTATAATGCAGGCCATAGGACTTCCCTGAATTAATACCTGTTGGAAGTAGCCCATCTCACTTAGAAAAATAAATCTTCATTTAAAATTTTCCAGTGATGGAGAATCTCCCCCCAACTATTGGCAAATGATTCCAGTGTGTAATTGCCCTAACTGTAAAATGTGCCCTCATTTCCGGTCTGAATTTGTCTAACTTCAACTTCCAGCCATTGGGGCTTTTTATAATTTTGTCTGGCAGATTGAAGAGCTCAGATGAAAAAACTGAAGTTTGTCTTTTGTTCCATTTCCACACATTTACTATGACTTTTTGCCCATATATACTTGCAAGTCTCTAAAGGGCTCATTCTAAAGATGGGACCTGATCAGGGTAAAGGAGGACATAAAATCAAGGGCACAAATAATCTGAATGTTTTCTGTGTGAAATATTTGAAATGGAAGAGCTCATGAGTACATTTACTGCTACAAATTTTATCTATTTAGATGAAACATTGTAAAAAAGAGTCATAATAGAAAGAGCTTTTCAATCCATGTTTTTAATTTTTGATTTTATTAACAGCTGGGCTTCATTGACCTAATGAGCAGATACACATTACAATGATATTTGGATTTAAAAAAATCTTGTCTGATCTTGTTGTATCTTTCCTAGGCAACCTATGATTTTAATATTTTGAGGAATCTTGTAGTATTATAGGTGGGGTTACTGATTATTAAAATAAAGTTGCTTATTGTTAAGGGTGCCTGATATTAGAGGTCACCCCATAAGAGTTTGCACAGAATTTTTCCATGCTGGGTTTCTGCCTCAGGTTCCAAGGGTCAGTGAGTGGAGGTGGCTTTTCTTTTCTTTTCTTTTCTTTTCCCACAGCCAAAATGGCTCACCCATTTCAGAAAATGAGGTTAGAGGAGGAAAAAAAAATGTTTTGTCCATGTCAAAAACTTCTTGAGGCCTTTCCTGCTTTAAGCAGGGAGTTGGACTAGATGACCTCCTGAGGTCCCTTTGAACCCTAATCTATGATTCTTTGAAATGAATGACTACTCCCATGTTTTGAAACAGAGAATGGAAATTGGGCCACTGGGTGACCTATGTGTCAGAGATGTGCCTTTTATTGTTACCCTGAAAAACATAAGCTCAAATTTGCCAAGTTATAAGTAGAGCTGGGGAAACTTTTTAATTAATAGTTTATTTGCCTGAATATGCAATTTTAGTTAATCTGAAACTATTTGTGTCAAATTCACTAAATATTTTTGGACAAAAATGTGTGTGTATGTTCAATTGATTCACACGTTGAACAATGGGAATAAAACAACATCTTGACTAGCTGCTCATTGAGCACTGTCTATCGAATGAGGCCAGGATCTTTTGACGTATAAAATGTGAAATATATTCATGTAAATTTGTCTGTGTTATAATGCATATGCACAAGGAGTCTGAATTATGGCTGCACAGGTAACCTTATTTCTGGCACTTCCTAACTTCTAAATGCTTGATCTTGCAATTGTAATAATATATATTACGTGTATATTACACAAATGTATTACATATATATGTAATGTGTATTACATATATTACACAATTGTTGTGTGTGTAATATATGTAAAAGATAGGATTATCAAAAGCACTCAGTATCAGCTTAACTCTGCTCCCACTGAAATAATCAGGAATTCTCTCAGTGACATCAACAAGAGCAGAGCTGGGATTTTCAAGAGCTCTCAATGTTGGCCTAACTCTACGCTCAAAATCAATATTAATATTAAGTGTTCTTGAAAATATCACCTGAATTGTATAGTCTCAAGCACAAATCTTTATTCACTTAAGAAATAAATTATAATAACAATAACAGCAACACAAATATGAAAACAAAAACCATGGCAATCATAAATTAAGGCAACATTCTTGCACAATAGTGATCTACCAAACATTAGCCTACTAGTGTTTTGGTACTCATCCACTCCAATACATAATACGCTATAGTACATTCATTTTCAATTCAGTAGCAATTCCATCCCTTTAAAAAAAAAAAGACAATCATTTTGCAACACAAAACTGTAACTTCATTCTTCTAGCGCTGCATTACTCATTATATTCTATTTATAATAAAAATTTCATCACCACCACACAATGTATCAGAGAGAGAGAGAGAATACCATCAATGATCCCATTCTCAAAATGTTTTACCTATGAACATCACACATTCATAGTCTAGATCCATGTTCCACCTATGGTGGTCTGGTAACTAGAAGCCTTTACATTGTAAAATAATTACAGCAACCCCCAGAACAACTTCCTCACCTATATTTTCCCCTTTTCTCAGAGGCACAGTAATTGTGTAAGTTGCAAGAACCCACTGGTGAGCCTGTTTACTGTCACCTACTGTGTAGGTAGGCGTTTACACTCTGTAATGTCCTGGTGCCTGACTAACCATTTGTATTCTTACCTCTTTACCCACCTCATCATCTTCTTTTTCCTATACTTTGACCATTTGCTTTTCTTTCATCCCTCTTCCTGTTTCTTCTCTTCTCTTTTTTCTGTTTTCTCTACCTCTGATTTTTTCTCATCTGTCTGGCTTGGCTTACTTCTCTTTTGCTAAGCAACCATCTTTTGCTCTTCTCTTTTGCTTACTTCTCTTTTGCTAAGCAACTATGCTAAAAAAGATACCTCTGAGCTCACTTTGATGTCACTGTGACTGAGAGCATATTTTAGTAGTTCTTCCTATACATGATGTACACTTGTTAGCCCAAAGCTTGACCAGTTTCCACAGTATACATGGTCAACTATGTGGGGTGCAAGTTTCACTGCTCAAAATATACCCCAGAATTCATTGTCTAGATGGAAAAAGCAAAGCTCTGTAGAGATTTGGCTCTGTAGGTAGATTTGTATTCTAAACAAATACATTACTGACCTATCAGCCATGAGGAGAGCCAATTGAGAAGCAGGAACCTGAGCAGGAGCTGTCTGTCTCACATATAGTTAGCAACAAAAACTGGGCTAGATTGCCTAGTGAAGAAGCGTGACAGCCAGCATCAGTTAGAGATAAAGGTTTTCTGTGATCATTTAAATAAAGACTGTCTTATAAAGCATATACACAAGGAGCCTGAATTATGGCTCCATAGCAAAGCCAGCTGAGAAATGCTGATTCAGAAAAAAAGTGTTGCGGGACGTGGCCAAACTTCAACCTATTATTCACAAAGATGTTCTTGATCTCACTAGGATCAGTACAAAGGGATTAAAATACGTTGGAAGGGTGCCTCAGATGTTAATACCTATAAATGCTCTTTAGATTGATACAGCCATGCTTACATAGTTTGAAGAACTTTTTGAAAAGGCATCTTATTTTTTGTGACATCTTTAAGCAAATTGTCTAGCAAATAAAGAGCTCTGCACTGCAGTTTTGCAAAGTTGTATTACTGCCATGTCAAAGGAAGATGCTTTTTCAGCATCTCCTGTAGATTCTCTAGCACATTGCTGGAAACAATCTCTAGGCTGACTCCTGAAAGTTTCTGACATGTTATGTTGTTTAGCTAGGCTTAAAAATTTTGTATCTAATGACTAAGCTGTGATAAATAGATCTGTTGATTTTCATCTCAGCACTAAAATGTGATGTGCTTAGTGTGTGACTTTGTGTTGACAGGAAAATTCAGATTTCATGTTTTTTTGGGTTTTTTTTCATAGCTCTCTATGAAAGACAAGAATATTTTTACAACTGCAGTTACTAGGCAGATGTTGACAATTAGAGGTAAGGCTAGTTGTATCAGGCTGCAGAGTCTGTAATTGCAGTAAGCTGAGAATGGTTCCTTAGGGGGCAAAAAGAGGGAGCTCATAGGACTGCTGAGCAAGAGTCTTACCCTCTGTGCCACCTCATTGATATGTCCAGTTGGACATTATTCCACCTGTGGTTTAAAGAAAATGTCAAACTTCAAAGAAGTGAAGCCTCTCAAAAATATAGTCTTAGAGTATATATATGTATGTCCACAGAAAATATAAAAAAAAAAGTAAAACTATATCCAACAGTCAATTCTTGCTGATAAATCATCATCTGGAAAATATTTCCTAAATATAAGTGTGCTGTAAACATCAAAAAAGGTTATGAAGAATGCTGGGGTGTGCATGACATCAAGGAGAGGTACAAAATTATTTTCTGTTTGCAGTGTTATGTTGTCAGGCAGAAGGGCTATGTCTACACTTGCTAAAGTTAGTTCAAATTAGATAATTCGAACTAACATTCGAACTAATTTTAGTTAGTTCGAATTAACTTAATTCGAACTAGCAAAATGTAGTTAGAACTAAGCAAGTGCCATTCATAGCACTTGCTTAGTTTGAATTAGCAAATTGCATTGAGTTCAATGGGCTGGTTAGTTCGAACTAAGCAATTAGTTCAAATTAACATGGCCACATTGGTTAATTCGAACTAACTAGTTCAAATTAACCCTTAGTTCGAATAGCATATTCAAATTTATTAGTTTGAATTAAGGAAGCCCTTAATTCGAACTAATTAAAGCCTAGTGTAGCCATGGCTTAAGTTAGTTCAAATTAAACTTCCTTAATTTGAACTAACTTGCTAGTGTAGACATAGCAAAGGATTCTTCCTGGTACGACCCTATTTGAAGAATGGGCAGCAGGGAGTGGGCTCTTTGCACTATCCTGGTATCTGTCTATATATTATATCTCCACAATTATTTAAACAGCACAAGTATTTTGTTTGAAAATTAGAAATAGCCTCTTAATGATAACATGGCTCAGTTAATGCACCTTATTATCTACTCCTTGAACTGATGATGATGTGAAGTTGGGAAAACATTCCCATTGCGTCCTTAATGTTTAGGAATTTTCCAGCTACAATGGGCCCAGGGAGTAAACTGATGAGCCATTAAGGACACAATGGGCCCATATCACCTGGCACATTCCTTAACATTAAGGAGACAATGGTTTGAGACACCCGCCCCCTCTCAGACATTTCCATAAAATCACACAAGTTAAAGTATAGATAGAACACCAAATTCCTATCTAAACTAACTTCTAATCCAAATAGAATTCCTAGACATAAACTATATAATCATTCCCAGCAAATTACTACCTTTCTATTGATACCAAACATGACATAGCTCCTATGGATTATAGAGCATTTAGGATATATGAATAGAAAATAATATCATAAATGCTTCCCTAAATCCAGACAGCATCACACAGGCTCTGCCCTGCCCTTTGGGGGGCATGCCAGGCTCCCCCCATGCCCATCTCCCCTGGCAGGGAGGGCATTGGTGTAGTCCTGGGGTAGCCCTAAGTCGACTTAGGGCTACCCCACATGTACACTGGCTTAATTCAACTTTAAAAAGTCGAATTAAGCTTTAGGTCGAGTAAAAAGCAGGTTTAATAAAGTCGACTTAATTTTCATTAAGTCGACTTTATTTTCCTTAAGTTGACTTAAGCAAAAGGTAGTGTAGACGCAGGGTAAATTGAGTCGACTTAAGCAAGCTTAAGTCAACTTAATTTACCAGTGTAGACGCAGCCCTAGTGTGTGGTTGTGGCATTCAAATGTGTTAGCAGAATGTAAAGCAGGAGTGTTAGCAGGAGGTAAAGATTATGGGAGGGCAAAGGATTTACTTCATCCTGCTGACACACTGAAAAACCATGAATTGCCTTCTAGTCACGAGGTCTATGTCTACACTACAGGCTCTATTAAATTGACCTAACAAGGTCGACTTACTGGAGCATTTATACTTTTAGTTGACTTAAGTCGACCTTGTTAAGTCAACTTAACAGAGCCTGTAGTGTAGACATACCCATCCACACTGGCTTTGTTGACTTAATAAGGTTGACTTAAGCCTTAAGTCGACCTTCAGAAGTGGTGTTATTAAGTTGACTTAATAAGCGTCCAGTGTGGACGCGGCATTCTGTAGGTCGACTTAAGCGTCATTAAGTCGACCTGAGGTGTAAATGTAGATGTACAGTAGGATTTTATCTCCTACTAGTTACCACCTATTATCTAATGTGCTGTGATGGATTTGACCTTCCCCCACAGCACTTCTCTTCCTCCTGGCCATGTAAGGGGGAAGGTCTTGAAGCACTGAAATGGCTGGGCTCTGTTTGGGAGTGTTGGCCATATGGCTAGTCTGAAGCTGCAGAAGCCACAACAGCTAGAGATTCCCAGGAACTATATGCAGAGCTGTATGTATAACAGGCCGTGACAGACGGCTATCATAGCTGGGTGTGATCTGTATGGGACTTAGGGGCAGCTGGAAAGTGATTAACTGAACCTGACTTGGAAATATACAGCCTCCTAGTTGCTTGAATAGAGACTGGACTGGAGGGGGTACCCCAAGTATTGGGCCTGAAGAGTTCTGACTCAAAATTGGACTGCCCTGAGGGGTCCAAATAGGAACCACTATTGCTCACTGTAAACTGTAAGCTTTTGTACCTAGGGTATCTGCAACCTTTCCCTTTCCTGTCAGACCTTATAAAATATCCTTTCACTTAGCCACATATCTGAGTGGTTACTGGGATCCACCAGGAACTATCTGCTGAAGCATCTATAGGGCTTGGCACGGAGTCATGGTATAGCTGACATGTTACTGGCACCCTATGGGTTTGGCGTACCGAACAATTCCAGGAATTTGAGCAAGCTAAGAATACCCATTTTTCCTTATGAAGTTGAGACCTGAAAGTTTGCAGATGATTAATTTAAGAAACTTTTAAAGATTAATTTTCAGATTACTAATAAAATCGTATAACAATACTATTGAGTATCACAAAATCTGCTAAGCACCTCACAAGAGACAAACGGGTTGGTTCCTTTCCCAAGGAACCTACAAACTAAAAATATAACAAGATATGTGAGCAGTGAAAGTCATGAATTGACAAAAGGGGCTAAAAGTAAGGCCAAAGACATGCACATATCCTGATGATTTTTACTTGTTTTTGCTGTCCCCTTTACTCACTGTGCTATAAGTGAGTTATTAGGAGAGATCTTTGGGCTTTTTTTTTTTTTTTTTTTTTTTTTTGAAGCTTAGAAAAGCATGAACTTTATGTGAACTCTGGTTTCTTTGAGTTCCTAATAGCAAGACTGTAAGGCTCTCAACAGGCACACAATTGAAAAGACATCATATATGTGTTCTGTCAGGCAACATCACTCAGAGAACATCTTAAAAGAAAATTGATCAAGAGACATTCCCCAAGCTCCAGAATAATCACTATGAACACATTCTTATAAATGAGCTAGCAAGGACAAATAGAAAGTTGGAGTCCCTTTTTTTAATCTCTGTACACAGCAACCAATCACAGATGTATGCTTAAAGAAGGGCGATGAAGAAATCAAAGGAAGACTTAAACTTAAGATTTTTAATAATCGTAGCTGAGAGTGTTTTAATAACGATTAGTCTGTGTTAAAAAGAAAAGAGCTCTACTTTTTCCCCTGAAGAAATTGTGCTTTAGTTCTTATGTATGTATTTGGGTGAAAGAAGGAGTGTGTGGTATGTGAACTCTAAAACTTGTGAATTTTTTCCATCACACAGTGTTTTGACAGGACTCTCAAATTCTTTAGTCAACAGCATATCTCTAATTCAATGGCCAAGGTTTTGAGGCTGAAAAGGGGGTGTTTTTCCTTTCTTAGCGGATGAAAGACACTTAGTGCCTCAGGATCTTTACAATTAAACAGACTTAAAATAAAGACCCATCAATAGCCTTTACAACTTTGTGCTCAGAGCAAATCTAGCTAAGCTTTGGAAGTTCTAAGAGTTTAATGAACTACAAGCATTTGGGTATTTCTCCTCCTTTGCTGAGACTGAAAAACTTACGAAGCCTATGACTTTTGCAAAAAAACAGAATTTTTTCTAATGTCACCCTCCTAGAAGTTGGCAGGAGATAAGTGGAGAAATTAAGCCCCTGTAGCTTTCTCTTTCTACTCATGTCGGCTCATGTCTCACTGTAGAAACTTGGAGGTTTTAAAGCTTACAGAAATCTTCCTATCTGAATTTTTTTTTAAAGCAGCATAATTAATGAGCAATATTTTTATAAACCATACCAACTTGTCAGTTGTACTGAATAATCAAAATGCTGGACTGGCACCTTGCAGCCCAGCCTGAGTAAGGGGCAGCATGTAGATGTGCTGTCCCAGAAACAGAGCAACCAAGGACCAAATTGTAACTCTCTGGGAGTCACAATTCAGTATCAGCTTCCCTTTATGTCCCATGGAACAAGTTGCTCCAAAACTCTGTGTGCCACAGCTAACACCTTTGCTTTACTACTTGGGACAGTGGGCAGGGGAAGATGCATAGCTAAGGTTCCACCTACTCCCTGTCCCCACAGGGCAGCAGTAGGAGGAACGGTCTGCCAGCAGTTCCTTTCCTCTTGTGCAAGGAGTTTTGCCATTGATTTCCAGAGCCTGCTGTGATAGAGTCCTGATCCATGAATGAAGCTCTTAAACTAATAATAAATAACATCTGGTATAAATTAGTTTGGCTCGAATGAAGTCAAAAGAATTCCTAATTAACACCTGCAGATATTCTGGCCAACAACCTTGGAATTAACATTATTTGGATTTTAGAATTCAGGTTTACAGATGAAGAACTAATGATAGCTTGTTTCTAGTAAAATTGGTAAAACCGGATATAGCGAAATCACTGAATAAAATAGCCTGGAGTTTGCAGGAGGTGTTTGCAGGATGTTTGCAGGAGGTGTTTGCAGGATCACCTTGGTAAGATTTTAAATCCCACTTCATTGTAAAACAAATTTTATTTTTACACATAGCAAATGTTTCCCTGAAAAAACTTTGAAGAACCTGACCGTCATTCTCTGGTTAGCTTATTATTGTGAAATTTACAAGGAAGGAAAAATATTACTAAACTTGATTAGGAAAGGTTGAAAATGAGAATTCTCTCATGAAAACCCGCATCTTTTTATAACCCCAGAATATTTAATTGAAAAAATATTCTGCTGGAAAATTTCAATTCAGTTCTTGCTTTGCTTAAGGTTAGTAATAAACATCTGACATGTGTTCCTTCTTAGCAGCTCTTATTTAGTACTACCACATGTAGGGCTTGTTTACACTTGTGCTTATGTTAGCAACTTGTGTCACTCAGCGGGGTGTGTTTTTCACACACCTGAGTGACAAATGTTTTGTTGGCATAAGTGTGGGTGTAGACAAGCCTTGAGTATCAGATCATAATAACATTAACCACCTTGTTCCATCTTTGGGTAGCTGATTTGGAAAAGCGTGTGGGTGTGGGGGGTATTCTTGATATGAAAAAGCTCATGTGTGATGTTGGCTTCTAGGGGAGCTCTGCTGAGACATCTTAAAAAGGGCAGAACTCCAAAGAATGAGACAAGCAATTCCCATAAACTGGTTGGTTTAATTCTAAAAATTGGATTCAGCAAGTTGGCAACAAATGGCTTCTACAGCACCTCACTGGTTATTCAGAAGACAAAATGCAGTTCCCTTGATTTTATCTAGCCTCTTGGCTCTTAACCAAAAAGCCAAGTCAAATATGATGGGTAACATTGCCTAGTGTATGAAAAGAAAGTTCTGACAATCCCAAAGGACTGGACATATTACAAAACAGATCAATGAATTGTTCAGATTTTATCCAAATACATGCTTAAAGCTAATGCTTAGGAACTGAATTAATATTTGTTAAAAAATAAAGAGATTATTGGTTAAAAGAAAACATGTACATGCAGATGAGAATAAAATGTTATGTCAGTTTCAAAGTAGAGATAGTAACCGAGTTTCTGATGTCAGATTTGTGTCCATTTATTCTTTTGCACAGAGACTGTGCTCATCCACCAATGTGATTTATGCCATCATGTGCCGGAAATGCCGCTCTGCCTTATATATTGGACAAACAGGACAGTCTCTGCGCAAAAGAATAAATGGACACAAATCTGACATGAGAAATCGCAACACTAAAATACCAATAGGGGAACACTTCAATCTCCCTGCTCACTCCATTGACAACTTGCTAATAGCTGTGCTGAAACAGATGAATAACAAATCACAGCTTCAAAGAGAAACTGCAGAACTGAAATGTATATGCAAATTTGACTCAGTTGCCTTGGGGTTAAACAGGGACTACAGATTTTTCTCTCTCATTACAACAGGTGATTTGACCTCACCTTCCTCTATGTGCTGTTCCCCAGTGTTTGAATCCTAACACCTGTTTTGATTTGCTGTTACAGCCTGACCTGATCCTATGTCATACACTCCCCTGCATTTAATTTCCTCCCATTCTGTAAGTTCCCCATCTTCGAAGTGTCTGACCAAGTGGGATTTTCTCCCACGAAAGCTCATGCGATAAATAAATCTATTAGTCTTTAAAAGTGCCACAGGACTCTGTAGTTTTTCTGTAATAGATTAACACAGCTACCCCTTTGGAACTTAACTGAGTTGAAAAGTTCTTAATTTGCTGAAGTCTCTGGAAATTACCCAAGCAGTGTGGAGGTCGTTAGTCTCTGTTTAAAGCTTCCGTTTTAGAAATCTAGTCCAGAGAAATGAAGTTGTACACAGCCTATTTAGTCTTCATTTCCTGAGTCTGTATAATTTCTTTCATGAGAAATTGCAGGCTGATTCCAGGCAGTTCTGGGATCCCAAGCCTTGCAATCCGAGCTTCCCTATGTGAAGCTTGGACAGATCTGAGATAACAAGGATCATGTCTGAGACTTCTATTTATAGTCTTTTAGCAGGCTATGACGGTCATTTGGGAGCAAACCTGACAACAGGTAATCTTTGGGTACATAAAAGGTAATTGCTTGTGGCTTTGAAGTAACATTCTCTATTTTCTATGTACACTGGTAACTAGCTACATTAGCATAAGGCAATCAGCAATTTACAACCATTCACAGGTGTTTACAATGTAAACTACAATGAGAAATTAAAACAATAGTATTGTTACATTCAAGTTCCATCTGGATTTTACTATCTTCCTTTGATTTTTGACTAACAAAATGTAGTGCCTGACAAAAACTATTTGGCATAGGCAGCGGGTATCAAAGGCCAGAGATACTACTGAGTGCCCTGGGCCATAGCGGCCCCACTCATTCCCCTCCCTGCTGGGTTCCCCTTCCCTGGTGACTGAGGAGACAGTACCTACTGCTCAGCTTTCTAGGTCCCTTGGACTCCACAGAGAGAATACTGACGAACCAAGGAAGCTGAGAAATAGATACCACTTCTTAAGCTTTCTGGGAACCTGCATGTCAGCCGGGCTTGATCCCCTCTCTGACAATCTCCCCTGGGTGAGCAGCACAACACAACTTCTGCTAACTCAAGGTCAGCTCCCTGCAGCCAGATGAATCTCCCAAGGCTGTAATTACCTATAATCTTGCTGTTGATTATTCACGGTATTATAGATATGTATCTACTTCCAAACTCTTAACAATGTAAGATTTAACCTCAAAGCTTTAGCTATTTACAATGAATGGGCTTAATTACCATTTGTATTTCCTTTCACTGTGTTCTCAAAGGTTGTGTTTGGGTTATTCAGCATGGTAGCCTTCCCTTTCTGAGCCAGTGTCACGTAGTGTGAACATGGAAAATAATAAATATTTATTTGGCTTCGAAACAATGTATTTCATAAAATATACAAACGGCTGCACCACCTGTGTGGTTTTCTTTGTAGTATATTGAATTTAAATTTGGCAATTAATGGTTTAAAGCTTGTGTATTGCATATACTAGATGTGTTCTATTAGAAATGAGCACTTTATTTTCTGGCTCTGTGAGGGTGCTGGATGCACGTATTGTATTCTTGGTAAACTGCATAATTCTGTTCTGCCTTTCACCTTCTTTTATGTTAGTTATATGATTTGCTATGAAGAATGGATAAATAGGGCTTTCGGAGGAGCTCAGGTCACTACTATTGGCCAGACTGTGCACAGGCTCGGGAGGAGGTTCATGGAGCTCCTTTCCCTGTCCCTTCATTTCCCTGCTAAAGCAATTAGGCAGTTGTGTAGTCCCTGTGCTCTCATGTGTCCAAAGACTGTTCACTCTGGGTGTATCTACACTAGTAAATTAAGTCAACTTAAGCAGGCTTAAGTTGACTTAATTTACTTTGTGTCTACACTGGAGTTTCCTTAAGTCGACAAGCTGCTCCTTAAGTCGACTTAAGAAAAAATTAAATTGATTTAATAAGAACTTGTTTTAAGTCAATTTAAGGCTTAACTTGACTTCTTAAATTGACTTAAGCCAGTGTGGACACCCTAAGTCGACTTACAAGATGGGGTCCCGGGCAGAAAGGAGCCCCACGCTCCCTTCTGCCCGGGACCACTTGGTCCTGGCTAGACGGGAGCGTGGGGCTCCCTTCTGCCCGGGACCTGAGTGGTCCGGGCCAGAAGGGAGCTCCGCGTTTCCTTCTCCCCCAGACCGCTCCAGGGCTGGCTCTCCCCAGGACAAGCCCCCCTAGCCTGGGGAGCCAATGCTCCAAAGGAGCCTCGCCTCCCCCTGGACCTAATCAGTCAGCTTAGAGAGTCTAGTGTAGACTCTCTAAGTCAACTTAGTAAGGGCAGCTTTAAGTCGACTTAAGAGTCCTGTGTGGACTCTCTAAGTCGACTTAATAAGATCAACTTAAAGTCAACTTAGTAAAGTCGACCTAAATTTCTAAGTGTAGACATAGCCTCTGAGCCCGCTGAAGCATGTGATATCTCAAAGGAGGCAAGAGGAGGAAGTTGGGCTATATTTTCCCCTCCTTTTACCCCCCTTTCTGGACCATCAGAATTAGCCAGAAATGGTGTGGTGTGTCCTCTGAAAACATGACTTGGTAACCTTATCTCCTTTTGATGCACTACCTGATGAAGTGGGATTTTCTGCCATGAAAGCTCATGCAATAAATAAATCTGTTAATCTTTAAAAGTGTCACAGGACTCTGTTTGTTTTTCTGCAATAGACTAACACGGCTACCCCTCTGAAACTTTACCTCTTGATGAGGTATCACTCAAGGTGGTAACCCACACTGCTCCCACATAGGAGTGATGCTTAACAGGCATGCATGAGTCCTGTATTTGTGATGGAAAAACCTCCTAAAGTGTCAGAGTTCAGCATCAATTCAGGTAAGTACACATGCTGTTTCTTATCTGAAGCTTCAGTGAATTACCTGAAGCCAGCTCCCTGCCCCCCTCCCCGTGTTCCCCCCAAAAAAGGCTGGAAATCCATTAAGGTCAGAGTTCTAATGAAACTTTGAATGCTACCTGCTACTAAGCTAAGCCACTTATAAATTAGTAAGATTATTACTCTTTCTTTGTATCATGGCATTTCCACTTCTGGTCCTGGCCATAACTTCAGAGTTCAGAAATATGAAAAGCAGTAATTGCTGATGAATGTTTGCTGAGCCTTACTGAAGATCTCACCTGCTTATAGGACGGTGCAAGAAGGGTGTCTAATTTTGTCCGAACTGATTCATCTGCACATCCCTAAACTAAATAGTGAAACTGTGCCAAAATAGATAGGAATAGTTAAACTACATTATGGTCTGTACTTAGGCTGTTACCATATTTTGTAGTTCATTTGATTTGTCTGCCTACTTATTTAAAGGATATTCTTCTCCCAAATTTATATGTAACATGTAACCTAAGAGCCTGTTCATGTGCCATCCTGGAGATGGTGAGCAATTGAATACTCAACAAGTAGTCCTATTACCTAAGTGGTCATCACCAGTTTAAGTAAGGTTATACAACGTATCTCAGAGTATTCTTCTGTATTTATTGCAAATAGAGGATCCTAAACCTGTATGGCTGTATTTATTTTTAACCAAGGCTTCCAGTGTAGCCAACGCCAACTTTTGGGTGTGCAAAAAATGCTTGGCTAAACCCAGATTATGAACTCCCATCAATCATATCGCCTTGTTTCTCTTTTCATGTATTCCTTGTTAAAAGTGTCAGTTTTTCTGGACAGAGCCAGCTTTTCAATACGTGAGAGATCCTACGGCAGTTAAAAAAAAAATCCTTTGTCCCCTTTGGAAACCAGAATTTTGGATGCTTTCTCATAAGCTTGTTTACTGTATGGAAATACAAGAGAGCCTTGTCAGTCATTCTTCACAAATGTAAACAGGCAGTAGCCCATATTAAGTTTGTTTACCCCACAAGGGTTGCAGCAAGCCAAATCCTGGAATATTACTGCTGACTTTGGGAATGAACTGAATGTCTGGCATGCTTCTGCTGTAGTTTGAGGCTACATGATACAATGTACCCAGCAGTTGAAAAGCAACTTTTTAATGAGTTGGTAGTTACTCATCAAGAGTAACGAGCTCATCAAGAAACAGATATATAACCCCAAAACAATATTAACAAAACTGAAACATGTCATGATTATCAAGTGAGTTTTGGTGCCCTTAATTAAAAAAAGAAATTTAAAAAAATCATTATTATCCAACTTTCACACCAAAACAAGAAGTTTTATGATTTTAAGAAATGAGCTGTTTTACAATATTTCCATTTCAGATTTTTTTTAAAGGGAGGGTAGGAAAATTCTGGAGACAATCTTGGGTAGGGATGGGCAAACTTTTCGGCCTCAGAGCCACATCCAGGTTTGGGCCAGTGCTGGGAGGGGTGGGGCTCTGGAACCAGAGGCCGCGGCACTCCCGCTCCGCCCCCAAGCCAGATGCTCCACCTGCAGGGACAGGGCTGGCCAAAGCACTGTGCACTCTCTGGCCAGAGTGCTGGCAAGCTATCACTTTGGAGCCCCTGCAGCAGGTCCCTGAGTCCAGGAGGGCCATGCCAGAGGCTGTACTACACGCTAGCCAACCCTGACCCCAGAGGTGGAACAGCTGGACCGGGGATTGGATGGGGTGGGAGAGCTATGGCCCCTGGCCCGAGGGTCCCGGTCCCACCCCCCAGCACAGGAGTTGTGACAGAGGAGCGGCCAGTGTGCACCAACTAGGACACTGATCAGCCACCCCCCCGAGAGAAAGAGATGGAGCTGGGAAGGAGGGGGACGGTTGCAGCACTCTGGCTGCAGTGTTGCAGGGCCCCCGCTGGAATGGGGGAAGTGGCTGTAGTAGCTGTGCTTTGGGGCATTGCCTTGGTGCAGCCAGTGGGCCAGAAGAAGGGTACTTATGGGCCGTATCTGGCCTGTGACCGTAGTCTGGTCTTGGGAGAAGTGCAAAATAATTTCCAGTTCAAATAACTCCGATAAGTTGGGCTACCCATATGAAATGCTGGATGCTTATGGAAATATTTGGAGGTGGGATCATCACTGTGGGTTCTTAGAATTCTCATATAGATAAATGGTTTGACAGCTTTTTTTGCTTATTCTTTTTAAAATATATAATGAGCTTTAGTGTTCACAAATACAGCTATGTTTACACTGCAGAAGACATAATAGCCCCAGTCCTGCAGTGTTTCCGGGAGGTTCGGCATGAACCTGCCCTTCCAGTCGCTTCCAGAATCAGAGCCAATGTTTCTATTTACCAGCAGAGAGACATGGGAGTCAGTTTGTAAAACCTCCCCTGTTCAGGAGGTCTCCTCTTAAGTGTTAGTCTATTTTTTTCCTTCTAATCTTTGGCCTCCTGGTGTAATGCTGAACAAGGGTAGTAAATGTGGTAGTGATCATGCGATGTAAACACAGATCCAGTAGGAAATTTCTTTGAGACCACCAGCATATTTTACATAGGCCACTAAACAGAGGCTTCTTGGTGATATCTTGTGTCCTCTGTAGACTTGAGTTGACTGTGAACTAGTAGCATTGAGGGGCAAATTTTATGGCTCTTTTCCAACTTCTTAAGGCTGATCCTTTACATCTGATTCTTTAATAACATTTTGTCTGATGCTGACACTTCAAGTTTTCTGTTCCTCCAAACACAACAAATTATCATTTCATTGGTTCTGAGAACCCTCTAACACTTATCTAAAAAAATTCCATGGAAAAAAATTGCATTACTATCTCATTGTTTGAGAAATTGAGCACTCAGGTGTTGAACTTCCAGAAATAAAGTGCAGTTCTATGCTGAAAAGTGGGTGTGTAAAAATAACTCTTACTCAGTGAAGATATGTTTGCATGTCCTCAAATTCTGATCTTCATCTGGTCACCTTTTTAAAAATTTAAATTAAAAAAATATAATTGAAAAGAGACCTTTTTTCCCCCAAATTGTAAATTTTTGTGAAAAGTTACTCCTAGAAATTGGTTGGTGTTTTTGACAAAACTGGAAAATGAAAAATTTACTCATTTCTTTTTTCATTGGGAAAAGGAGAAAACATGGGGGAGGGAAGACAAATGAAAAAAGAACAATTATGGGCTTGAATGTCCCTCTTCAGTTTTCTACGAAGGAATTGTAGATCTTCTGTGCAACTCTTCTACAGGATTTTAAACAACAGTATCCTTATACCATGTAGGATTTTTTTTCATCCATTGCAGATGTTTTTCTGCCTATCACATAGTCACATTTTCATCTATCACAGAAGTTTTCAGGGGTAATTTATTTAATTTACCTTTTTTATCTGACAAACTAATGCTGGAAGTACATGGGTCAACATAGTGCCATATATAATGAGAACAATCAGAATTACAATGTCAAAGGCTAAAAAACAAACTGATGCCAAGGGGTTTTGGAAGGGATTATATTTAAGAACTTAAGATAACCACTAATTAATGGAAAAGGAGAAGAAACTTCTCCATAGTCAAGTTATTCCATAATTGCCTTTTGTAGGGATTCTTGTATCTTCCATTGAAGCAACTGATCCTGTCAACTGGACTAGGTGGACCACTAGTCTTATTAAGTGTGGGTTTTCTTATGTGATGAAATTATATTTCTAGCAGATGCCATATGTTAGTAGTTGGTGTCTTCAACTCAGGAGTAGGGAAGTGGTGTGAGAGGATAACAGTTACCCTGTTCTTCCAACATTGTTAACTGGGAATGGTCTCCTATCTAGACTTCTACTGGTTGGGAAGAGATGTATAAAAGGTGGCTATCTTGGATGTGGAAAAGGTTGAGAACCACTATTTTAGAGGATTAAATGGAATAAAGATTTGTTTTGTGTTGAAAGAAATGATGTAATAAATGTAATCTGTAGTAAACTTTCCTTCTCAGAGGTTGGTTCATTTGTGGTCCCGACCCTCTTTTGGTTTTCCTGTCTCCTATATTTCTTTCCTCTCCTGAAGCTATGTAAAACACCTTTTTCTTTAAATATAACTAATTGACTTTAGAATGTACGTAACTGGGCAATACAGAACATTTTGAAGACAAGTCACTCGTACGAATAATGATTCCTGATGTGTTACTACTATATTTCATGACAAGGGAACAAAAAATCATGCCTGTATACCATATTTGAAGTTGAAATGTGAGTGGATGCCATCAATTAGCAGCCCTAAATCTTGTAAAAGCCATTGGAGTTGGTTTTGTCTGACCACAAAAAGTTCCATATCCAACAGTGAAATCTGAGGAACGTGCGGCTAGGTACACTTAATAAACTTTCCGTGCATTTTGGTATGGTTTTTACAATACTCTGTCATTTCATTAGGACACCATAGCTAGAAGTAAGTACTATATATGCACAATATTTTGCTTAATAAAAAGAAATAATCATGAAGCAGGGTACAAGTTTACACATTTTTCCACTTGCTTTGCTCATTCTGTTAAGATCCCCAAAATCTTAAGATAGCTCAGAGAAATTGGTTGACTGCTCAAATAATGGAGAGAAATAGCAATGAACACTACAAAGTATTTTCTTAATTACAGTATTTTTCTCCAGTTAGGCCACAGTTACGGCAAAGAGAGAAAGCTAATAATGGCTTCCAGCAACTGCAGCCACATACCAGCTTCCAGCAATCACAGAGAAATAATCAGTCATTTTAAACACTTGTCTGGGTAAAATCCAAAATTACATGACACTTTACATTGGATCAAAGAGCTCCTTCTCTACTCTTTTCAACTGCAATTATAGAAGATAATTGGACATCTTCATTTTTATATAATTTCCCAGGCAAATCATAGAATGCTTTAAAGAATTAAGAAAAGATAATTATGGTTTGGAATTTGATATTATGGGTTAATTTGTCTTGACAATTTTGTTCAGGCATCAGAGAATTTAGAAATGACAGCTTCATAAAAAGTACTCTGAAAACATCAACTGCGTATGGTTAACACTGAATTTGTCTATCAGTTCCAGTATACGATATGGATGGGCTTTTTTTGTAATCTTTATTGCTGAACAGGTGCACTTTGCTATTTGCTGGTACTGATTTTGGGTCCATGTGTGGTGAGGTCTGAGGTTTGGAGAAAGAAGACTATACCGCTTGTCATTTCTTAAAGTTCACACATAAGTTTATATGACGTTATGATAATTAACAGTTCAGAATGACTCAGAAGGTCACTTGTGAGAGCATAATCTAACAATCAATTCACTAACTGTGAATCTTTTGAGGAGAACTGTAGCTATTTCTGGAGTGGGTTTCAATATATCATGGCTAGTAGAAAGTAAACTTTTTTTACGAGATGACTGTGCTCCTAATCTAGAAGGGAGAGTAGTGGTCAGAGTTAATCATGAAGTCCTCGCCACCTTGTCCCCACCATGAAAAACTGACTAATAGGTTGGGGGAGAGGGGCAGGAGGAGGATTCTTTCTGTTTTTCATTTTTGTTGAAAACTTTGTTTAAAACTAAAAAGTTTTCATTTTTGGTTGAAAGCACACTGACAATTTTCAGATTCTGTATTTCTGTTTGAGGAATGAAACCTCCCTGCCCTCCCCCAAAATGGAATATTTTTATGAAAAAAAAATTGAATTTTTGATGGAAAATTTTCCTTTGTCAAAAAGCTATTTTTTTAAAAAAAAGATGTATTTTTAACCAGCTGTAACCACAGTATGAATCAGCGGTTAAAGTGCATTGAATCAGGATGGGGTCCTCATCCTGTCATATTAGCAGCACTAGCTAAAATGGGGAAGAAAAAAAAGGATTTCTCCCTTAGCTTTTGAAAGAGGAGGAGCTGTTCTCTTCCCTCCTCCTCCTTCTCTTTAGAGCATCTTTAAGCACCCTTTTTTCTCTGTAATGGAGGGTGTCCCTTTGCATGTAAACACTGGTCTAAACTCAGAGTCAGACACCGGTGGAAACTAATCTCCAGAGATTCTTGGGGTCCCTATTCATTCACCTCAGGATAGAGCAATTTCAGATCAACACAAGGACTCATTTAAGTATTACCTTTTTTTTTTAACCAGTTCCACATATTGATCCATTGCTCTTAAGATTGCTGCTTCGCAAGAGTCCAAAAGACCATCCATTCAAATGTGCTCTCAGATGGCACTTCATTAACTTCAGTGAACAAAATTTTATTGGACTGTGTCAACATAAACAATTTCAAAATCATCATTGAATGTCAATATCCTACCACCCTATTTTCTGTCTAGGAAAAATACATCTCCTCTTTGTAAAGCAGGATCAGGTTAGTGCATTCATAAAATACAGTAAGTATAAATGCTACAGATTTTGCCTGGAATTTTAGTTTCTAATGTTGGAGTTTTATAATTTCTTCTAAGCCATTATAGCTTGCTCAGTGGAATCAAAGATAAAGGTCTGTTAATTGTAATTGAGAAAATTTGCATTGATATATTATGTACTGTTTATCTGAATGTGTTAGATATGCTTATTTTTCCACATTGTGTGTATATATAGAAATATCTGCCATACAGATATTTCAGGAGAATGCATACATATAATCTATTGTACAAAATGTGTAATACTGAGTAAACATTTTTTTCAAAATAAAATGTCATAATTTCCATTGCTAAGGCATCATTTTCATTCTAAAGTTAGAGAAGCTGAAAGTTCTACCCTTTTCACTTTGAAAAGTACTTAAACTTCATACACATAAACTTCTTGGCTTATTGATATTGAAGTAAAAATCCTCTGTGAGACTCTGTCTAAATTAATATGGTCTCAGAAGGAATGTAATATCAATGGAATTCCCCATGGCAAGAGCAGTGTAACAAAAGGCAGACTGGTGCTTATTGTCTACGAAGCAATCCCTGTTCAGAGACACTTGAAACTGATTCATTCTAAAAGACAAGGGATAGTTTAAAAAAAGAATTGTATTAATTTTAAATTACAGAACACATCTGGCTTTTTGATTCTGCTAGAGCTAAGGATGGGTGGAATAATTCATAAAACATAAAAACCAAAATGCACCTTGAAACTAAATTTATCATAGGGAAGTTTGGCTTACTTTTTAGTTCCTTCTATTTTACATTTTTGTGCATCTTTCCCTTTCCTTGTTCCAGCTGGAAGTAGAAGCAGAAGAAAACAAAACGCTGAACTACTATGAAAGAGACTGTTTTTTCCCCCTGACATTTGTAGCTTATCTAAAAGCAAAAAAGATTATTTATTTTAAGAGAGTCTGCTTTTCATCAGGTTTGCTATCCAATATTATAGCCAAAGCAAGTTTAGAGTAGGTTCAGGTAAACTCCCAAAAGTCTTAATATTTTTCTAAACTGAGCCAAACTTTGCAGTCCAGGCATAAGAAAAATCTGCTTTAACTGTTGGGAGTATCTGATTTTAAAATGTTTGGGTGCGTCTACACTGGCAAGTTAGGTCAAATTAAGGATGCTTAAGTTGACCTAAACAAAGCCATGTCCACATTGGGCTTTTCTTAAGTTGACTTAAGCGTTTCCTTAGGTTGACTTAAGGAAAGTTTAAGTTGACTTAATAACACCTCCTTTTAGGTCAACTTAAACCTTAAGTAGAGTCCTTAAGTCAATTTAAGGCCAGTGTAGACAGGGATTAATGCTATGTCGACTTTATTAAGTCATCTTAAAGCCAATATAACAGTTATCCCCACTGTTAAGTTGACTTAACAAACTTGACTTAAAGTGTAGCCAATTTGTTACGTAGACTTAACAAGGTCGATTTTAAGTTGACTTTGATGATGTATGGGAATAAGCGCCTATATAGAACAGACCAGAATGTCAGTGCTGCAGCTCGATCCAGAGGGAAGATTCATGCTCCTTGTCTCATCCTGCCCATCCCTTGGCCCATTGGGGAGGCTAGCAACATTAGTCATACTAAAATGGAGCAGTGTGTCTGCTCTAGCAAGACTGTGGCTAAAACCTGGGCAGGAGGGCAAGAAGATATGATGCCTTGTTTCCCGGTCTGTTGAGCACTCACAGGAGCTGCTGCGATGTAGCCTGGGAACATTAATGGGCTGATATTATTTCCAGTTTTTAAAAATTAATGCAGGTTTGTTGGTGAGATTTTTCCCTGCAAATGGGCGATCTTGCAAATGTATCTGTTGTTTGTTTTGCTTTCAACCATTCTCTAAAAATATCATGTTCTAGCATCAAAATAGACTTTCCCTGCGGCTTTTGGTTAAGTCAGAGGTCATGTGTCCCTCTTTCAGCCACTGGCTAGCCTGGCAATAGATCATCAAATACTGTCCAGCTAGGAACACCAAACTGTTTATTGGGCATTTATAGAATCACTTTCACCCAAAGATCTTAAAGGGCTTTACAAAAGTAGGACAGTATTATAATACCTGCTGTACAGTTAGGGAAACTAAGGCAGAAAGAGGGTGACTTGCTCACATCCCATCAATGATAGTCAAGATTACAATCTATGGGTATGTCTACACTGGCAATTTAGGTTGACTTAAGTCAATCTAAATTACTCCCCATCCACACTGGGCTTTCATTAAGTCAACTTAAGAAATTCCTTAAGTCGACTTAATGAAAGCTTAGGTCGACTTAGTAAGAACCACCAGTTAGGTCGACCTAACCCTTAAATTGACTCCTTAGGTTGACTTAAGCACAGTGTGGACATGGATTTATTAAGTTGACTTAAGGGCAGTTAGGCTGACTTACTAAGTCCCCATTCAGGATAACCACTTCGTTAAGTCGACTTAATAAGGTCGACTTAAGAAAGTCGACCTAACTTTTTCCAATGTAGACATAGCTTACAAGTCTGATTCACCACTGTCTTGAATAGTAACTTCCATCTTCGGTGATGATCACTAACATAAATAAAGGGAGATTTCTGATTTGGTATCATTGTATGTTGATACAGATGGAAATGACTAGACAAAGCAGTAGAGATTCAGTTTCCAGTTCTCTTCTCAAGTCATAAGAGCATACTGCTTCACTCAGTTGAGCTGTTTCTCATTCAGAGGGAGTAATAAAACAAATGTATTTATACTGAAAGCTAGACAAAATATGGTAAATTAAATTAAACTTCATTTGGTTTATCCAAAGAATAGAAATTAGCTCTTTGTTGAAACTACATAATGAAGAGCACTCTTTATTTTGGTTTAGCTCAGTAATTCTGCCAGCTCTTATCTGAAATAACATAGTAGGTCATTGTTAACTGAATATTTGTTAAGCAAATGCCTCTTGAACTGCTTTCAAATGTGAGCAACTGTATGTGTACAAAATTGGAGATGTGTGTCAGAAGAAATAATTATTGTGCACAGTGCTTCACTGCTGGCACAGTCTTTCATCGAGTCTGGCAAAGAGCAGGTATGATGATCCTAATTTGTCATTTTAAACAAAGGCCATTACATGATTACAGGCTATAGGAAAACTAAAAAGCCTACCCTTCCATCACACGAAAAACTAGAAAAATGCAGTTCAATAAAAGAAATAGTTCATGACTGTGTAATGAGGAAAACAAGTGTGTGTGTGTCTGCTGTTGCTACTGAGAGTTAGCAAGTCAAAATTGGCATCCACAGTGCATTTGCTGCAATCTTAACAGATAGATAATGGACTCTAGTTTGACAGATGCTGGAAGTATGGGAAGAGGACTGAGGTGGGTCAAGCTTGTTTGCAGAAGTCTGTGGAGCTTAAAGTTAAGGGTAGTGGGACAATGAATGGTTTGGGGGTTCTAAATCTGTTCTAGAATTCTTGGCTTGGAGATTGATTCCAGAAGAAATGGTGAAATGTAATAGCAAAGTAGTGTCTAGCTCTTGTATTGTGCTTTGTCAGTAGATCTCAAAATGCTTTGCAAAGATATTGTGTGTCATTGCCATTTTGCAGAAGGGGGCACTAAGGCACAGATGTGCTCAAAGTCAACTAGCAGGCCAGTGGCAGAGCCAGGAATAATACTGAGGTGTCCTGAATCTGAATCCTGTGTTTTAACCACTAGACTATACTGCCTTTCCATGAAAAATGTAATAGCTCTCTGGTATTCCATTCTTTGGATATCAGATTAGATCAAATGAACCTGTCCATTTTCATTAGTCACCTTGTCATGCTACAAAATATAATTTGTGATAGTGACAAAATGTATGCCAGGCAGTGGTTTCAATAGATATGCCCATGAATCCATGTTGTATGTATTCTACTAGTGTGGGCAATCGACTTTGTGGTTAGAACCTTGGTAGGTGCTAGGAACAACAGAACCCCTACTGCACCCAGCGCAAAGGTGCTGTGCACCCAATCCATTGGCATGACTTCAAACTCCAAACTCTCTGAACAGTCACAGCTTGCAACATGGGAAATTTGCCTGGCCTACCTGTGATTTGGCAGAGGATCCCTTATCCTCATAAGGCTTCTCCATTCTGCCTCAGAAAAAACTCAGACTAACTATGCTCTATGGCAAGAGATTTGTGTTGCATGGCCTATAGCTTGCTCCTTATGAACTCAATGGGGCAACTGAAGTTCTGTTGTGTTATGAATCTTGGGTACTTATACAGCAGGCAGTAGGGTTTACTTTGGAGTACAATACATGAATAATGTCTAGTAATGGAGACCAATCTGCTTTCTTTATTGTATTGTGCTTTGTGGACTTTATTTTGTAGTCAGGAAAAAAATTGGGACTTGTTTGTCAAAGGCTAACTGGAAATATGATTACTGGGACCACTATACAGAGGAAATTTCAATTGGGGTAAACAGATTTTACTGAAAATATGAGCTTTGTCTTTTAAATGTCAGGAAACCTAGCTCACTGGTTGAGAACTATGATGTTAGGAATTAAATCCATCATCGTTCAATGGCTGGAAGCTAGAAAATTCAGACTGGAAATAAGACCTAAATTTTTAACTGTGAGAATTATTAATCTTTGAAATAATTTACCGAGAGACATAGTGGCTTTTCCATCACTGGAAATTTTAAAATCAAGATTGGATGTTTTTCCAAAATATATGCTCTAGAATTATTTTGGGGAAAATTCTGTAACCTATGTTATGTGGGACCTTAGATTAGATGATTGCAATGGTCCCTTCTGGACTTGAAATCTATTAGTTCCCATTTCTTTATAATTGATTATATTGGTAATTTCCCATGAGAGCCAGAAATTATTCACCATTAGGAAAACTTGGTTGATTTATGAACTATGGCTTTGATTAGTATTTGTCCTGTCTTAATATGTTAATTACAAGGTGTATACACAATATATCAGAAGGGAAGAAATGCAAAACACACTGATAAATTGTATGGTGAATTGCTTGACCACATTTTGGTTCGTTATTTTGTCAAGAGACTAATAGCTAATATCAGTCAGATTTATTAATATGGTGCAGGAAAAAGGTTCTATAGGATACAAGTTTCTAAAGAGCAGTGCCATGCAGTGATATTACATCCCTATAGCCATCATTTTTATACTCTGCTTGTTTACTAATAAAAGCTACTATATACATCACCTGAACCTCAATTTAATTAATTAGCTTTTTATCTTATTTATTTCTGATACCACAGTGTAGCCATTTATCTTTTCTTCTGAATCCATGCATTCTAGGTTATGATACACCATTATTTTGGTTTGGAGCACATGCATTCTACATAAAAAGGCATGAAGACATCATGTAGATGTAGGTAGGTAACTCCTTTCCTGCTGGCATGAGAAAGTAATCGTATGTCCTGATACTGACAGTTTTCCTATCAATTCAAGACAAGTCTTACTTCAGCTAGTGCAATGGATTATGGGATTCTTAGCATATATATACAGGATTATTACAAAAGTATAGGCCAGTTTGGGCTATACAACTGCTACATTAATGTTTAATAATATAGAATCATAGAATAATAGGGTTGGAAGGGACCTCACGAGTTCATCTAGCCCAACCCCCTGCTAAAAAGCAAGACCACTCCCACTAAATCACCCCAGCCAGGGTTTTGTCTAACCGGGCCTTAAAAACCTCCAAAGATGGAGATTCTACCACCTCCCTAGGTAACCCATTCCAATGCTTCACCACCCTCCTAGTGAGAAAGTTTTTCCTAATATCCAACCTCGACCTCCCCAGCTGTAATTTGAAACCATTGCTCCTTGTTCTGTCCTCTGTTACCCTCGAGAACAGCCTACCTCCCTCTTCTTTGGAGCACCCCTTCAAGTAGTTGAAGGTTGCTATCAAATCTCCCCTCAGTCTTCTCTTCTGTAGACTAAGTAAGCCTAGTTCCTTCAGTCTCTCCTCATAAGTCATGTGTCCCAGCCCCCTAATCATTTTTGTTGCCCTCCACTGGACTCTTTCTAACTTGTCCACATCCTTTCTGTAGTGGGGAGCCCAAAACTGGACACAGTATTCCAGATGCGGCCTGACCAGGGGAATTATCACATCCCTCAATCTGCTGGCAGTACTCCTGCTGATGCAGCCTAATATGCCATTGGCCTTTTTGGCAACAAGGGCACACTGTTGGCTCATATTCATCTTCCCGTCCACCATAACCCCCAGGTCCTTTTCTACAGCGCTGCTACTTAGCCGATCGGTCCCCAGCCTGTAGCAGTGCATGGGATTTTTTCATCCTAAGTGCAGGACTTTGCACTTGTCTTTGTTGAACCTCATGAGGTTTCTTTCAGCCCAGTGTTCCAATTTGTCCAAGTCTCCCTGGATCCTATCCCTGCCCTCCAGAGTATCTACCATTCCCTCAACTTGGTGTCATCCGCAAACTTACTAAGCACGCAGTCTATTCCATCATCAAGATCATTAATGAAGATGTTGACTAGAACCGGCCCCAGGACCGACCCCTGGGGCACTCCACTCGTTACCGGTTGCCAACCAGACATCGAGCCATTGATTCCTACCCGCTGAGCCCGTTGATCTAGCCAGTTTTCAATCCACCTTATGGTCCACTCGTCCAACCCATACTTCCTTAACTTGCCGACGAGAATGCTGTGGGAAACCGTATCAAAAGCCTTGCTAAAGTCAAGGTATACCACGTCAACGGCTCTTCCCGCATCCACAAATCCAGTCATCTCATCATAGAAGGAAATCAGGTTGGTCAGGCACGATTTGCCCTTGGTGAATCCATGTTAACTGTTCCTGATCACTCTATTTTCCTCCAAGTGTTCCAGGATGGATTCTTTGAGGACCTGCTCCATGATTTTCCCAGGGATTGAGGTGAGGCTGACCGGTCTGTAGTTCCCCGGGTCCTCCTTTTTTCCTTTTTTGAAGAGAGGTACTATATTTGCCTTTTTCCAATCCTCTGGGACCTAAATACCTAAATACTTGGAATATATATTGTGGGTAGTATTTCCAACATAATATATATGTATGCTAGCCAGCATATTTTAGCCAACAATATGGATTTTTCAAACAGTTATTTTCTCTGAATATCAAGGCATGGGCATCCTAGCCTAAGGATTATCATTGGGTTCAGGTCCTGGGGTCAGTTACTAGGAATCAGGCTTGATTGGAACACCAGGAAATCAGAATCGAGAGACCAGGTAAAGGGCAGGAACTAGAAGGCTGTTACCAAGTAACAAGTTGTGTATTTGTGTCTCAGGGAATTTCCTGGGTTGCCATAGCCACCCAGCTCACTTAGGCTCCGTCTATATTTGTAAATTAAGTTGACTTAAGCTTGCTTAAGTCAACTTAATTTACCCTGCGTCTACACTAGTTTCCTTAAGTCAACTTAAGCAACTTGCTTAAGTTGACTTAAGGAAAATAAAGTCGACTTAATGAAAATTAAGTCGACTTTATTAAACCTAGATTTAGTTTGACTTAGGGCTTAAGTCGACTCCCTAGAGCTTGCTGAGCACTGTGAATTTAATGAGGTATTAATTGATGCCCTGCATGATATGTTGGTGTACAGTGAATCAATACAGAAGTGCCTGTTGATGGAGATCCAGTTCACCTTGCAGAAGGCCATTGATACTGCAGTCTCTATGGAACTGGCCACTCGAGGGGCACAACAAATCAGTGTCGGAGTGCATAAGGTGTCTCAAGAACCTACCCACAAGACAGTGGAGAGCTGAGAATGTTACTGCTGTGGAAAGCCAGGTCATCAGGCAGCAGAGTGCTGGTGTAAAGACCTAGTGTTTTGAAAATGTGGTAGAAAGAGACATATTGAGCGTTCCTGCAAACAAGAGAAAGATGAGTCAAAAAGAAAAGGCAGACCAGAGAAAAAGAGTTCTGTGGCCTGGTGGACCAAAAAGGAAAATCTGCATACAGTAGAGCAGACTCAGGATGATCAAAGTGACACCCAGTTAGAAAATGAAGTGCCACTTTACATGACAAGGAACTACGGCCTCCCTCGGAACTTGGGCCCGAGGAGGGGTCTGGATCCCCTCCCTGGTCAGACCCTGATATTACAATGCAAAAGGCCCTGGAGGCAGAAGGGCAGAGCTAAAGCAGGAAGGGGAGGTATAAAAGGCCAGCCAGGAGGCGCAATGAGGGTCCAGCTGCCTCAGAGGAAGGATGCCCCTGCCCTGAGGCAGCTGGCCAGGTAATACTGGGCCCCCCCCAGCTTGCCTTGCCCTATGGACTGGGAAGGAATTTCAGTAGCGGTGGACTGGGGTAGACACCCTAGGGATACTTACAACCCTGAGAGTCTGCCCCTCTCGAGGGAGCCAGTGGATCCAAAGGGAGTGGACAAGGCTGAGGAACCCCAGCCTACACCTCTGAGCTTCCCTCTGCTGAGGAGGAGGAACCGCCGGTGATGGGGGGACTCAGTGACCTAGAGGAGCTTCCTTATGCTAACGGAATGGAGACCTTCCCCGACCTTCCGCCCAGAGATCATGAGGGACTCGTCGGAATGCCCTGGGCAGTTTACCCTCCGGACCCAGAAGAGTTGTGTGGAGACAGGTACCCAGGAACAAGGGGGGAAAGGAAGTACCCCAGGGATGGTGGGCAAGGGCCCTACTGAATGGTGTTCAGCATATTTTGGCCGGAGCCCCACTGACCCCAGAGGTGGATTACTCTGCCACTGGATAGGGCCTTGGGCTGGGGAGCAGTGGAGTTGGGTCGGCCTGTGCCCCCTTTTTTCCCCTCCTTCCTTCCCGGCTACCCAATCACCCAGAGTATTGGCACCTTCCTGTGAGTGGTGAAAAGAAGAAAGAGGTTCAGATAAAAGGATTTCAGACAAACAGGAGTACACCATATATACATGGACACAGAAAGACAAGGTAGTACAACATCTATCAGCATAATAAACTGTGATATCAGCACACCAGCTGTCTACCATTGTCACTTACTATTTGTATTTGCCTGCCCCGCCTGGGGGCTGGGGCCACTGACTATTTGTGTTTGCCTGCCTCGCGTGGGGTCCTGGGCTACTGACTATTTGTACTTGCTCACCCTGCCCGGGGGTTGGGGCCACAATTTGTGTTTGCCCGCCCCATCTGTGGGCCGGGGCTACTGACTATTGATATCTGCCCCATCTGGGATATTTGCCTCGCCCTGAAATTGCATCATTTCTACTTCCATAGTCAAGAAGTTCAAAGAAATGTGAAAATGAAAGAATTGTTTGACCTTTTTATTACCTCGAAATGTTTAATAGACCTTCAAATTAGTTGAACTGATCTATCCAAACTGTTCACCAACCATTTATGGTGGTGAGAACTTCAGTTAAAATATTAAAAAGAGAAGATAACTTTAGACATGGTGGGCCACAGCTTCAGAAAAATCTTGATACACACCAGCTAAGAATTACACCTGAGCTGGCCCTTGGTTGGTTTTGTACCCACTTTTCTCTTTCTAGTAAAGATGAGCCTACTTGACTTTCTATCTACATAATACAGGCAATATAAAGTGTCTCTATTCATTGTCAATCCTTCTTACTTATTGGCTGTTCATTTTATCTACAGATATCTTCTGAAAACATGGAAAGGTTCAGAAAATAATAATAATTAATATAAATTGTTTTAAACTTGCATGGACCCATCTTTACTCAAAAGAATAAGGACTGAGATTCACTCAGACTAGAGTGACCACTTTTAATTTGTTTGGATTTGAGTTTTGCAATCTTTAAAAATACCTTGATTGGAAATTATTTTTATGGTTTCTCCAGTATCTGTTTCTTGATGATCTGATGTTTTCGATAGTGGTAATCATGTGACTGGTCCATTTTGGACACCTCTGTATGCCTTTTTCATTCAAACAGAATAGAGTTAATGCAACTCACTCTGAAAGGCCAAGATAACTTTGAATCATATATTCCACCCACAGAATCTTGAAACTTCTGAGAGACATTTTCATTGCTAATTATTAATAAAAGAATAACTAGAGAGCAAATTCTTTTGAAGAGGAAATCTGCATCAATTGCAGTTTTTCTAAATGTACTACTTTATATTTTCCACACTGTATGAAATGACACCTTTATTTCTCCCCCCCAAAATATAGCTGCAAATTTTCAGTGTTGTGTTAATTTGATTCTGCCACCCGTTGTGTGAAAGCTACATATCATTTTAGATCAATCTCTGAAAATGTACCTTAGAACAGTTATCAGCATTTATTGATTATCTTTAATGAACAATTCTTATGACATTTTGTGAAAAATCCTCAGAGGAATGCTTTGTAGAGATTATTTCTTCATAGTAAACAAGTACTGGGATGCAGGGTCTTGCTCGCATGGCTTCTAGGTCTTGCCCACATGCTCAGGATCTAAGGGATCACTATATTTGGGGCTGAGATGGAGTTTTCCCCCTGATCAGATTAGCAAGGACCCCTGGGTGTTCTGTCCTTCCTGTGCTGCATGATGGTTGCTTCTGGCCTTAAGGTCTATCAGTCTAATACCTTGATCAAAATTCAATAATAAATTAATTGTTTCATAAACCCATTGCAAATGTTTGAATTCTTACCAGCTGCAAAGCTGGATATAAATGAAGTTACCCAACTTTTTCTCTTCCAGTACATACAATGGAACACTTTTACATTTCTGTGTTGTAATTCACAAACACACGTGTTGCTTCACTGAGGACTATTTTTTTTGTCAGGGTTTAATATTTGTGAATACAAGGGGAATTTAAATCAGTGTTGGTACTTGGCATTTCTCAGACTAATTATTTTAAACATAAAATTATAAAAAGTTTGAAAAATTTGAGCCCAGAGACTGCTTTCTTCTCCGGAAGATCTCAAGTTAAATTACGTTTGGGTGTTGGAGGTAGGAGAGTGCAATATCTAGGACCCCTGATCTGGAAAGTCAGTTAGCCTGATTTGCTTGTTCATGAGTTTGGCTAGTGCCCTGACTCTGGGTAGAATATGTGTTAAAAGCCAAATATTTTACAGACCTTTAAAATAAATCTTGGACAAGGAAGTTAATTTAGATTAAAATGAAGTGTGAATTTAAAGCAGAGTAGTGACTGACTCCCAGTGTAGACACTTTTATTATAAAATAGGAGTGCCTTATTCTGAATTCGTTTAATTTACTTCCAAAGTGGATTAAGACCATTTGGAATTAGCCACACATATTCATGTTTGGCTACATAAGGCATTCTTGTGCAGTGTGGTTACATTTTAAAAAACAAAATTGGTATCTTCTCTTATTTTTGGCCAGGAGAAAAATGAAATCACTGTCGGAAGCTATACAGAGGTCATTTCAAATTCGAGGAATGTTGCCGAGCAAGATACAAGCGTCTAATAGGTTATCCTGTTTAATTAAAAAATATTGTGTGTGTATGTGCATGCACACATGCTCCCCCACCCTCACCGCCACATTTTTTTTTAATTCTGAAGGTGCTAGGAGCTAAAGAATGTAGGAAAGAATATCTTTTAATCTAATTGATGCCCTATTGACTACGTATTAGATTTCACAATATAAGGCACCAGTGTAGCAGCCAGGTACAGTCTGGACAGGGGTTGGTTTTACAGTGTACCTGTTTAAAGAGTGTCAGAACTACCACTTGAAGTGCTGGCTCCCTGGCAACCCTGGGAGGAATTTTGACCAAGTCAGCCAGTAATTCTTCCTAGGTTTCCAGAGCTGTGTAACTGATAGTCACTTCCCAGTTTTCCTCCCCACTACAGTGCTAAACATTTTACAGAAAGCTACATATCATTTTACAGAAAGTTACATACCAATATCAAAGAAGTTGTAATGAAATCAATATGAACTGCCAACTGATTTCAAATTATTTTAGTTACATAGGGTGAAATGTAGAACTGCAGCCGCAAAGGCTTACAAGCCACTGTCCCGCTTAAGGCAACATAAAAGGCAAACTGGCATGGCTGAAGGCAACTCATTTAAAACTTGGAGAAAACAGACATGAAAAGCAGTTCTACTTTCTCCCCAGCCCTATTCGTTTGCCATAATCATTTCAACAAGACCTTTGGTGAGCTCCAGCCTAGGTTAATTCACCTAGGAGCAGTGAGAGTCTATGTCCCTTTAGCAATCCTCAAGCACTTGTGTCTCCACAATAAATGTGCTTCTACTAATTTCTCTTCCCTGTCTTTTTTTTCATTGTCAAGTATATTTTCACTTTGTGTGTCCTTAAACAGTCTTAGAGTGCATCTACACTGGCAACTTAGGTCGACTTAAGGACGCTTTTGTCGGCCTACACAAAGCTGCGTCCTCACTGGGCTTTTATTACGTCAACTTAAACCCTTCCTTAAGTCAACTTAATAACACCACCTCTGAAGGTCGACTTAAAGCTAGTGTGGACAGGGAATAGTGCTAAGTCGACCTTATTAAGTTGACTTAAAACCAGCGTGGACGGCTATGTCTACTGTTAAGCCACTTAACAAAGTCGATTTTAAGTCGACTTAACAGAGTTGACTTAACTTTAAAAGTGTAGACATAGCCTTAGAACCTAAGAAATGGTGAAGTGACATGTGAGAAATGAAACTTGAAAACAAGACAATGATATAAATAACATAATCCTGTATTCCTTAATTTTCTTTATTGTAAGAATAATTTTGGTAAGTCTGCTGAATTCAGCTCCCCAGTTTCATAGTAACGTATTTAAAAGAAATCTCACATGAAGGAATTACTCTGTATCTCCTAATTACCACTGTGCAGTAAGGAAGCAGTGTTCAGATTTATGTCTCCACATTTGTTAAGCTCATTGCAGCTGTGCTATGGTGAATTGCTAAATTCCCGTTGCTGCTGACTCAGAAAATCACAACAAAGGTACCTAAACTTGTCTCAGTTTATGCACAGGAAATTCCAGCACTGTCATAATCTTGTATAATATAAAAACTGTGTAGCTATATGGACATACATAGGTTACATCCCTGCATTTCTGGTTCACAGAATTTACCACCATTTTCTCCAGCTGTCAGATATTGCCTACATTAAATGTTCCTTTTCTGGAAAGTGCACTACTTTATACCACATTTTATGAGCATCTCTGCAGAGATCTTAATAGCTAACTGTTTTCCAAGCATAATTTGCAGAGAAACTTTTCTTCCTTTCATGATGCATTTAAAACAAAACCTAAAAATGAGTAAAAGATTACATGTAATTGAAAATGTTTTATAACATAATCAGATCAAAATGCTCTTCTAGTAATACAGTGTTATTAATAAACTAGTTATAAGGGTCTAAATAGACCCAAGCATATTCTATTACCCTCTAAAATTAAGAAAGCTACCTTATAATAATGAATCCCGAGCTGAGATACACTATTGTCTATTTACAGTCTGAATGACTCCATAATGATTGTAACCCTTCTCCAAATATGTTTACTTGGGGAAAACATTCTTGTAGTCTGAGTAAATCATTTTTCAACCTATATGAATAACGTACAATTTTCTCATTTCCTTACAAGTCATGTTGTCTGGAAGAATATCTACAAGATCTGGAAGGTCCTATAAATGTTATGCAATTATACTGCCACCATAGTATATTGTACCATTGCAGAGTTTTGTTGGAAATAAGTATAGGAGAGGAAATTAAGATGTTGGATTATCAGCATCTGCATCATTTCTTCTAAAAATATTAAGGCTAATATATTTTGACATACTCATCCTGGCATAGTTTTGTGAGTCCAGAATTCAAGAAACATCACAAATTAAAATTTAACATTCAGATAAGAATAGCTTATCTAGTACCTTTTCTACTGTTACAATAAACATATCAAGAATGGACTCCCCTGGGTATCTAGTCCACCTATGCTTAAACACATACAGAGTAGATAACAATGGGAAGCAATTATTTGTTTATGATCAAAGCAATCTTGTATTGTGAGGTAAAGGAATCTGAGGGGACAGGTAAGGAAGGGAGAGACAGGATGGCACTGGGTCACTAGGGCAGGTGGAGAGGTTAGAAGAGAGGAATAGGCAAACTTCAGCATTCTTGTATTCCCAAATAGTCTAAGGAAAGTTTGTTGTAGTAGAGCAGAGTTGAGGTCACAAAAGATTTTGGTATTTTTT
Source organism: Pelusios castaneus (assembly GCA_007922175.1). Lineage (NCBI taxonomy): Eukaryota > Metazoa > Chordata > Testudines > Pelomedusidae > Pelusios > Pelusios castaneus. The sequence continues at coordinate 5,289,163 of ML685780.1, forward strand.
TGAAAAAATTGGCAAGATCCCGCAGGGTGTTTGAATAGGTAGATAGTTTGAGGAAGGTGTCTTCAGAGGTGATTTGGCACCTGGTCTTGCTGATGTAGGGAGTCACTTGTAGTGAGAAAAGTAGCACTGCTTAGCTAGGAATAGGACAGACCTGAGGGAGGGAATGGATTTGTAGTTGGAGACATCTGAGTGACCATTAGACTATCTTCTCCAGGGCTTGACATCAGTGCCAAAGTAAGATCTGTGGAAGCAAGTTGGGGGCAAACCAGGGTGGAGAGTGTCTGGGAAGAAAGGACATAGGAGTTAAGGGTGATGGAGAATATGGAAGAAAGGGAGGTAGAGAGCAAGCTGATTCAACAAAGCCAAGAACTGGAGGAAGTGAGCGGAGGAGGAACAGGGATGAGACCTTAGTACAGAACAGGATAATGGGGTGAATGAGATAAGAGTAGTGGCTGACCATGGTAGTAATTAATCCTTCTGAGAAACAATTATATTGTAATTGATCAATGGTGCATAGAACCAATTAAGTGGCAAAGCAATTATATGAGTGCTCAGTTATGGTTTGCAGTAAATTTGCAGAGGAACAAGTAGTATGATTCGATAATGAAGAGAATCATCAATGAGGTGAATCAGTGAAGAATGCAAATGGATATATGGTGTATCAGTTCTGGGGCAAATCAAAGATGTGGAGTATTAATTACAGAACAAGTCAGATATGCAGAGATTTGATTATTTATCATCTCAATTACAGAATGAAAAGAAATGCCAGAGATTAATTGTTGATCAAGCAAGTTAGAGGAGGTAACCAAAGAGGGAAGGTGATGGACAGCCAATAAGGAGGCTTCCTGCTTTGGGCTTTGCCAGGGAAGTTCAGAACACTGTGGAAGACTTAATCTTCAATGAGAATCATCTGTTCAGCAAATGATGGATGGGTCTTTACACACACTGATGGACTCCAGGGTCATCCACCTCTCCCTGGGAATATATACTTCTGCCCTGAAAAGAAAATTTCATAGGCAATCATACAAGCCTAAACTGATGGCTCACCTAGTCTACTATCAGAAACCTTATGAGCCACCCACTAAGAGGTAGAAATAAAAAAACAAAACAAAACAAAAAACACTTTCCTACAATTTCCATGGTGATTTATTCATCCCAATCCTGACCCCCAGCTAAGCATTGCTTTTTATGGGAGCTTGGAGAGCTGCAAATTACTAAATGACATACTTGCCAACTTCCAGGCACTCTTTGAGGATTGTCTAGCACTCTTTAGCCATGCCTAGAGTGAACTAACAATGGATAAACGGGTGCTATCCATCATCCATTCTGGCTACCTGACAGAATTTATGTTTCCCTTGAGACCCTCTTTCTCATCCCCTTTTAGTGACTACAATGACAAGAAATTCTTGAGCAAGAAATAGAATCCATCTTATAGGCTATGTTAATTTAAGTCGACTTTAGCTAAGTTGACTTAACTAATTTGACTTAAAGTTGACTTAGTTAAGTCAACTGAGCATGTCCACACTTAAATTTAAAGTCGACTTAGGGGGGGCAACTTACAAAGTCAACCTAGAACATCCACACTGGATGCTTCTAGGGGCTAGGGGGACCTTGGGCAGGTCCATGGTGGCAGGGGGGCACCCCTTGCCCAAGTGCCAGGGGGCTCAGCCTTTGCCCCATTGTACTTGGGTACAATGGGGCAAAAGGGGACAGGAACCCTGGCAAGGCATAGGGGTAGGGTGGGCAGGGCTCTCCCCTGCCCTGTGGGGGGGCATGCCTGGCTCCCCCTGTGCCCCCCTGGTAGGGAGGGCAGTAAGGGAGTCCTGGAGAGCCTTAAGTCAACTTTAAGTTGACTTAGGGCTACTCCAAGTCTACACTGGCTTAAGTCAACTTTAGGAAGTTGCATTAAGCCTAAAGACGAATTAAAAGCAGGTTTAATAAAGTCGAGTTAATTTTCATTAAGTCGACTTTATTTTCCTTAAGACAACTTAAGGAAAGTGTAGTGTACATGTGGATTAAATTAGTTTCTAAGTGTAGACACACCCATAGTGAGGAGCAATAAGGTGTACCAAGGGAAAGGAATTTTATTCAACATACTTCCTACTAATCAAAAAGAAGTGTGATTGTAGACCCATTCTAAACCATCACCATTTCAATCATTTTAGCTATAAACTCAAGTTTCACATCGTCACTTTGGCATCTTTAATCCTATTCCTGAAAAATGACATGCGGTTTGCAGCTTTCAGTATGGAGGACACATACTTCTTCATGGCCATTAACCTGAGTACCAGGTATTCTGTCAGATTAAAGGTGGGATCTGACCATTTTCAATACAGAGTAGTCTCCTTCAGCCTTGCTGCTGCCCCCAGGATTGTTCACAAGATATTCTTTGCAGCAGCAGCCCACATCAGGTGCTGTGCCTTCTTCCTCTTTTACTACCTTGACTACTGGTTTCTTATCAACAGGACATGTCAGAAACTTACACATTAACTTTGTTAGTGCTTCAATTTCTCTCCTCCTTGTGGGACCATTTGTGGGATGGGCGGTGTCAGCATATATTGGAATAAGTCTATCCTTACCCAAGTCAGACTTTAGATTTTGTCAGGACATCTTTAAATAAAGTCATGGCAAGGGCTTATCTGGTGATGGACAGATTTCAGGTGATGAACGATCCGCTAAACAAAGTGATAAGCAAACCTAGAACACCTGTCAAGATTGTCTTTCTCTCTCCATAGTCATATGGCTTCATGCGCGTATGTCATGCTGGTTGCCATGCTCCACCTTTGCTAACTGCAAGCATGATTTCAAACAGTGTATTCACCAAACTGGCACCCCATAAGTGCCATGGTAACAGCTACCATCAAAATAATATAATCTTGGAAGTATATTTTCACTTTTGTTTGTAACCATTTCTTTGTATATTCCTTATGCCTGGTATAATTTAAACCCATGACTTTCTGAACCTTGTAGAAAATGTAACTGAAAAAAACTTAGGCACCAAGCAACTTTAGTAGCCTACAGGTTTAGGTGGGACTGGGACTGAGGGAGATCTGGGAATCACAGTGGGGCCTAAAATGTGGGTGGGATCCACTAACTATCTTTGTGAATCTCACCCAGTGTGACCAGACCCAATGTGCAAATGTAGCACAATAGATTCTAAAGGAAATTTTCAGGAATAGTTATGTTTTCACAGAAATCACAAAGTCCATCTTTTAAATTTCCAGTTCGGCTACTAAACCAGTAACCTGAGGGATCTGTGCTTGCACATCCTCCCAGCAAGGTTGCATATGTCCAAAGTGAAAAAGTAGAACCCTTGTGCAAGATAAGCAGGGGTGCAGATGGAATGAAGAAATCGTTTTCCACCAACTGTCAGGGCAGGAATAATAGCTGATTTAAAAAACAAAATAAAACAAACAAAAAAAAATCCCCAACTAAACAAACACTGCCACTACTGACAAGAGAATAAAATTGACATGCACGCACAGCTTCCTGCCCTCCCCCATATATTTGTTGATAACAATGCTCAGCTTATTAATGCTAAAGCAAACTCTGCAAAAATTCACATTTTTTAAATAGGTGGACCTTCTACTATTTCTGAATTGTTAGCAACCAGTAAGGAAAAATTCCATCTAATATTAGTAATTGATTCACATTTTCATACTTCATTATTCATCAGCTATGAGAACCATAATATGGAACTGATCAGCAGCTTTACCAGCTGACCATAGGTACATACCAAATTAAATTTTCTCAGAGTGCCCAGTTAGTTGAATTAGTTATGTAGGAGAATCACAGATAAGTGATGAAAATCCAGCTTCCTAATAAAATTATGATGGCCCTTAAAAACTTGAAAATTGACTTATATTAACTAAGGGGCTTGACCCTGCAAACACTTCAGCACATGGGTGATCCCAGTGCCTTGATTTGGGATATACTTTTCACTTGAGTCCTTTTTTCTTTTATATGTCAAGTCTTCCTTCACTGTTTGTTTCTTCCCTGTTTCATGGCCTTCCTTAACATTACAACCATTGTCTCCTTAATGTTAAGGAAGCTCCCAGTTACAATGGGCCAAAGGGAGAAACCTGATGAGCCATTAAGGACACAATGGTTGTTGACAGCCTCCTGTCTCGGGCATTTCTCCAGAATGACACAAGTTAAAGTATAGATATAACACCAAATTCCTAACTAACTAACTTCTAATAAAAATACAATTCCAAGACATAAACTATATAATCATTCCCAGCAAATTACTACCTTTCTATTGATACCAAATATGACATAGTTCCTATGGATTATAGCATTTATGAGTTATCCATAGAAAATAATATAATAAATGCTTCCCTAAATCCAGACAGCGTCACACCGTGCCCACATGCCCTGCCAGGGTCCCTGTCCCCCTTTGCCCCATTGTACACAAGGGGTGCCCCCCCTGCCACCGTGGACCTGCCCAAGGTCCCCATAGCCCCATAAAGTCGACCTAGAGCATCCAGTGTGGACGCTCTAGGTCGACTTTGTAAGTTCCCCTTTAAGTCGACTTTAATTTTAAGTGTAGACTTAGTTAAGTCGACTTAGTTAAAGTCGACTTAAATTAACAAGTGTAGACATAGCCTATAACAGTGTCACAGAGAACTCAATTCCCTAATGATTCCTTGTGTTTGTCCTGCTTTGCTCTGGTTAGATTATCCAACCAGAAAAAATAAATCACATCACGTGACTTGTCCTAGGTGACCAGTCACTCAGCTCAGACGCTGTATTCTTGATATTTGAATACTCTGAGTAATAATTATGAACATTTTGTAAACAAAGTATGGGCCCAGATTTATGCATGTAAGCTATTTGTTGAATTGCAAACCAAGAAATTAATAAAAATCTGTGACAAGAGCAGTGCTTTTATTTACCAAACAGTAGCCTCTAAGTTTAGTAAGGCATTCAGATTTGGCATACTCCCGATATAAACCTTTTAGCACTGTGCACAAATTCAAATAGACTTGTAACTTCCCACCCCATCAAAATCACTTTGAATCATAGCTGTGATACTCATTGTTAAGATAAATATCTTCCCAAAGGTGGTATTATAGCTAGGAATTTAGAGAACTCTAGTTTCAGGAAGAGTTTGATGTTAGAGAGAATGTTATATGCTGGAGGAAAGTATTTAGCCTGACTGTCTTGGGTCTCTATGCTTGCACACAACACTTTTATTCCTCCATTGTGTCATGTGGTGGGTCCATTTCTATGTATTGAGATGTCCCTCCATGTGTCTTGTGAGACAAAATGGAACCTGTGGCCTTAAGAGATGGTAATGTAGTTTGGCTTCTCCTTGGAGCTGGTTGGGAATTTTCTGATGAAATAATTATGTTGGAAAATGTAGCGCCATCAAACCTGAGGTGTTTTGCAAAACAATTTGTTTTCAATGAACTTCCATTGAACTCCTGCCAGTTTGCATGGCAGGCTTCTTAAAACACCAGCGCTTTCAGGATCTGCAGTTCTGGTGTGTTCCCAGGAAGCACATTTCACTTTAGCAACACCCTGTGCCATTAGTTCCAGAACAATGATCAGAAATGTTGAAAAATTCTTGGAAATTCTGAGAAAAATTGGTTTTGTTCTGAACTGGACCTAAACCAAATTTTCAAATGTTGAAATTTTCTGTGAACTGGAAATTCTGCATTTTAGCCTTTCATCCAACTCCCCCACCTAAAGGGTCCATCTGTAAGTGCAGGCTGGGTGCATTGTACCTTCAGAGTTAGAAGCTGCATTTGACCACTGTTATTTAGGGTGAACTGCAGCAGCTGCTGTCTAATGTGTTGTGGTGGTATCTGAAGACCTAAAATAAAGAGCCAAGGAGAAAGAGAATGTCTCATAACCCATGATTTGAATGTACCGACAGTTTTAATAGTGCTGAGTGAATAAACAGTCATTTTCTGCCAAGCATCTAATATGAATGGAATGTACAGCTTATTACATTAATATATATGTGTAGCTTTTATTGCATATATGAGTTCAATGACCATTGTAGTTCTATACAGAAACTAATTATTTTAATAACTTTTGCAAAAGGGTATTAAAAAAAAAACCCAACCAGCTTTCATTTTTTAAATGCTTGTTTTGTTATTTGGCTCCATGAGGTGTAGTTCTATACATGCATGTACTCAATGCAGTCAGGAAAATCTATTTTTATTTCCTAGAATCCATTTTTCCTCAGCAAAATGAAAGGAGAGGTGCTACACATATAGTACATTTAAAGTCAGGTAGAAATCTCATCTCCCTGCATTATAGGTGGATTTTGTTCCTACTTTTTAGTGACTAAAATAAATCTAATGTATTTGCATCTCCAGCTATCTGATTTGGGTTTTGCCCAGTGCATAAAAGTATGCCTGCTCAGATTTTCACTCACAGTTCAACTGTGAACACCAAAATAGTGGCACAGATTTTACGTGCGAAAATTGTTCCTGCAAAAGAGAAGCAACCCTTCTTAAAATTTACCTCCAGAAAATTTCTTGTCACAAACACTGTTTTACTCCAATCACAGATGAACATTCCTCCATTCATCTGTTCCTCTTTGAGTTTTATATATAGGTGTGTTTCATATCACCCTCTGTTTTTCAATTCATTCACTTTTGCTGGGATGACACATTGTACACATCTCATAGTCACACATGCCTATTAACCATATATACCAGTGATTCACCAGGGATACATTATTCAGTATTATCCAGTCTGATGATATAGGGTATTTAATGTAATTCCTGAAAAACTAATCTGGTTGTGATGCAGTTACAATCCATTAGATGACCCTACAGTTGTTTTAAAATTAAGGAAGGCATTGACATTCCTATATCCCACTACGTCAGAGGCAGGTGCGTAGCTGAAAAGCATACATCTAGTCTCTCTATGAGGTCTTTATTAGTTTTAGGGTGAAGAGAGAATAACCATATTGCTATATCATTATCAACTGGCCAATGCAAAAAAGACAAAATTCACCCTTCATATAACAGTCAGGATACATTTGCCTCATTGTGCTCTGTAGTCTCAGAGGAGAAGGTGCTATTTTGTATGTCAGTTGCAAAGGGAAAGAGTTGTGGGAAGCAGTGGGGTCTGGCTATAAATAGTGCAGAAGAGTTTGTATATATACACTTATGCTACCCTGTGCTGGGAATCCTTTGAAACCTCACAAACTATCATTGAAATCCTTCCAGTTTGCATGGCAAGTTGCTGGGGTCAGGCTGTGCCAATATTTGGATGAGAGACTTCCAAGGAATACCTTGCTGCTGCAGGAAGAAGTGTTGGTAGCTCAGTATGTGTCATTCTTCCTTATTATGTTTGTTTTTGTAGTGCTTAGTAACCAGGGTAGAAGATCAGAGCCCCATTGTAGTAATGTAGATCAGCGGTTTTCAATTTGTGGTCTGTTTTAGATATTTCAAATAATAAAAGAAGTGAAGTTCTGGAACAGTCTTCCAAGGGAGCCATGGGGCAAAAAGCCTAATTGGTTTCAAGACTGAGCTTGATAAGGTTATGGAGGGGATGGTATGAAAACTTCCTACAGTGGCATGTAGACAATCTGCTAGTAGCAAATATCTCCAATGGCCTGTGGAGGAGGGGGTCTAAATTACTACAGAGAACTCTTTCCTGGTGGATCTAACCCACATGCTCAAGCTCTAACCAATTGCCATATTTGAGGTCAGGAAGGAATAATCTCCCAACTTATATTGGCAAAGACCCTGAAGAGGTTTCCCCTTCCTCTGGGCATGGGGCATGGGCCAGTTGCAGCTTTAATATAGTGTAAATGGTGGATTTTCTGTAAGTGATGTTAAATCTTGAATTGAGGACCTCAGAAACTCAGCCAGAGGTTTTGGGTCTATTAGAAGAATGGGTCAATGAAGTTCTGTAGCCTGTAGTGTGTTGGAGGTCAGCCTAGACGCAGTGGTTCTCAACTGTGACGGGACCCATTACTGTGTTGCCAAATGGCGCTAAGTATATTGCTGAGAGCCAGGGAGATGGCTGGATTCAGCCTGATGGGGTGGGCTGGTGTGTCCTGTAGGGTCGCAACATGCCACCAAGTATGTCATCACTGCAAAAGGTTGAGAACCATTGGACTAGAGGATCATGAGCCTTTTGGCCTTGAAGCCTATGAGATCCCTAGGGGTGCACAGATTATGTCTAAGATTTTCAAAGCATTGTTATTTGAAAATTTTTAGCGATATGCAAATTAGAAAAGGTTGAAAACCATTGATGACAAAAAATAACAAATGAGACTATCCCTGACTCAGACATGCCTTCACTCTGACATGTGTTATATACTTCTCAACAGTAATTTCCATTTCATGCATCTGATAAAGTGGGTTGGAGCCCACAAAAGCTTATGCCCGAAGAAATGTTTTAGTCTTGAAGGTGCCAAAGAACTCTCATTTTTTTGCTGTACATAGACTAATACAACTACCCCTCTGAAATCTGTTTATTGAAACCATTCAGTTGGAAGACCCTCAGAGTCAATACTATATAAATGATTCAGGGGGTGGTGTTGGGGTCAAAGAGGTGCTGGATATTGCTGTTTTTGAATGAAACATAACACTGAGGATCTGACCACCTGTGATTATTAAAGATCTTTGACACTGTTAGCAAGAATGGGAATTTCATTCTGCCTGCCTTAATTTACTGTCATTACAAAAACATACGGTATTCTTCATTTCTTCTCTAATGTGTTGTATGCCATTGCTCTTGTGCGGTGTTCTATTCCACCGAGAAATAGGGAGAAAAAGAGCTCTGTGGACATTATGGATTTCGATGTATTTAATGTTTTAGTTGGAGATCTTCAAACTGAGGTACAGGATGAGGAGTTAAGATCTTGGTGTTTTGGGTCCTGCTTGACTGTATTTCAAACTTCCAGCATGACCTTGGGCAAATTATTTAAGCTCTCTGTTTCAACTCCCTAAGCTGTGAAAAGTGAACAATAATATTCACCTACTGCAGATGGTTAATGAATTATTTGTAACACTTTTGAAACCACTGAAGACATTTAAAAGGGGCAATAAAATACTATTTTATTTGGGATCCTTTGGGAGGAGAACTACTACATAAATATAAGACTATTTATTCTCATCTGACAAGAGAAAATGTGATGGTTGGTAGAATGTGGGCCTGGAAAAAAAAGAAGCAGCAGCATGCCTTAAGATATAGACTTTTATAGATCTGCATTATACTGTCCCTTCACACTGTTATTTGATTCTTTCTCTGTGCAGCTATCTACCACAAAAGAGTTTATAAAGGATGTATAAACTGCCACTAGAAACATTAAGCAGACCCTGTTCAGGTGCCACAAATATTGTTATATGCCTTTTATTTTTCCAAAATAGGCAGTTTGCAGAGGTTGAGAACAAGGCTGAGAGTCTGCTTTTTGCTGTTCAGATGTTGAACAGGACTGTCCTTATGACAGACATAAAACAGTGACAGGATTGAGTTTGCTTATGAAGCCGGTTGTTCTGAGCAATTAAAGACCAGAGCAAATGTCATGTTGATTTCTCAAACTAGAGGGGACTTTTCTTCTTCATCTATCATCATTTTTCTTCACATTTTATTGTTTCACTCACTCTTCCTTCCCATCTCAGCTCCTCAGACAGAGTGTCAAATCTGCCCATTGACTTTGCAGTACAGTGAAACCTGGATTATCCGGTCCTCAATTAACCGTACATTCGGTTAACCGGGATCGGAACCATGGGGGATCGGGTGGCCGCAGAAGCTCCCTCAGCCCCAGGGCTCGGCTTTCAGCAGGAGATGCGGCGGCTTAACGCCGCAGCTCCTGATGAGAGCTGGGGGATCGGGTGACCACAGAAGCTCCCTCGGAGCTCCTGTGGCCACCCGAACCCCTGGACTGTGCTGGGGGACTGGCTCCCATTCGAGCCGACCCCCCCCAGCTCAGCCCCGGGGCTCAGCTCTCAGAAGGAGCTGCGGCGGCTTAACGCCGCAGCTCCTGATGAGAGCTGGGGGATCGGGTGGCCACAGAAGCTCCCTCAGAGCTCCTGTGGCCACCCGAACCCCTGGACTGTGCTGGGGGACTGGCTTCCATTCGAGCCGACCCCCCCCAGCTCAGCCCCGGGGCTCAGCTCTCATCAGGAGCTGCGATTATCTGGGCTTTTTGATTATCCGGCTCACGGGCGCCGGTCATTAACCCGGATAATCGAGGTTCTACTGTATATGGTTTCATGTCACCCCTCCTGCACCAAATCCAACCCCCTCCTCTACTGGTGCAGGGACCCCTTTAGCTGGTGGGATCTGCTATACAAAGGCATGCAGGAGGCAAGAGTAAGGCATGCAAGGAGCACAAATTACTCTATATGAAGTGAGACCCACTCTTCAGCAGAGGATAGGGCTGTGATGGGACTTCGCCCCAGGATATCTGTATCTATGTGGATTTTCACTGTGGTGGGTGCATAAGGGCCAACAGAGGCTACTTCAGACACTTGGTCAAAATAGTCTCTTTGGAACAGCTCTACACTTGAGAAAAGTTCCTTCTCTACCCCTTTCCTGTTCTTTTCCCGGAGCCTTGCCTGGCTACTTAGGCTGGACCCATGGAAGAAGACTTCTGTCTGAATCATAGGACAGGCATATTCTCTTCATGGCTGTATGCTATTGGTTCAATGTATGTACCAGCTGTAAGTATTTATATGATCCTTACAAACTTGCATGTATCCTCATCACAGGCCTCTAAGACAGATCAGTAGTAGTGTACTATTATCACCATTTTTCAGATGGGAAAGTTGTTGGAAGTTAAATAAACAAACAGGTCGTTCTGAGGTGTGTTGGGTCAAACGTTACCCTTTATGTCCACACTGCAGTGGAAGGTGTAATGGCAGTTCAGTAGGTAAACCAACACTAGCTTTAAATTAGCTAGCATGGTTAAAAATAGCAGTGGAAACTCACGTGAGTTGTGTTCCTAGTTTGCACCAGTCTCTGTGCTACTCTGTTTTCACTGCTATTTTTATCCATGATAGTGAAATTAAAGGCAATGCTGGTATGTTTACATAAGTTGCAATCACATTGCTGGCTGCAGTTTAAGGAATGCCCATAGGTTATGTCTACATTTAAAGTGGTGTATAAATACAGGCATTACATGTAACTATATGCAACAGTGAAAGGCAGGCTTTATCCATACTTGTCTCTGTGATGTATAGCAAGACACTGTAGTGAATGGCTCAAGCATCAGGAAAAGGTTCTGCCATGGGTGAGGCAGTGTAGCAGTGCAAACATAGGAGCCTTTAAGAGCCATGTAGGGCACTCTGCTATCATAAGCAGTACCTTACTAGCAGGGGTTAAAGTATAATTTGATGGGCCCCGGAACCCTCCTAAATTTCCGGGCCCCCTTTCTGTATTGTCTAGGCCCCCTTCATGCATGTGCGGGCCCCAGCCCAGGTAGGCATTTGCAACCACTTCTCAGTACCACATGCATTGGTTATCGCTCCATAAAAATATTTATACTTTTATATGGTGTTTATGTCTATAGCAGTTATTGTCACAAACTAGCAAACACTGTATAACACAATAAGTATTTTAATTAACAATGGAGGGCCATAGGACCTGCCAGCAGCCAGGGCAAGGCAGAACATGCATTCTGCTGGATTTTTCTATTTTTAGAGGCCCCGGAACTCTGGTCCTTCAAATTTGTGGGCCCCGGAACTGCGTTCCGGTGCATTCCCCCTTACTTTAAACCCTGCTTACTAGCTACATGGTTATTTATTACCCTGACAGATGGGCAAGCAGTATTTATACTGTAAAGACTGCCATAAGCATAGATGAACCTAAAGTGACTTGCCCAGGCAGAGCAGGGAATTGAATTTTGGTCTTCCAAGTCACTGACTAGCCCCCTAATTACAGAACCATCCTTCTCTTACTTATAAACCGTTCATTAGCTGTGAATGTGTAACACTGACAATGCTGGATGTCATCAGAACGGATCCAACCTAGAGCTAAATACATGAGTTAAAACACACATCTCCCTTTGCCAAGTCTGTAATAGGCTCATCTATCTCTAGCTAGTCTAGCCACCATTAGAAGGGAACAGAGTGGCACTCTAAGCAGGCAGGGTTATAAATGAAACAAAAATGTATTATTTAATTTAAAAAATTACAAATGAACTTTTGGAGCTTACCATATTTCTGTTTAGGAGCAGAGAATTAGCAGAGAGTATGTCTTATAATCTTAATTCTGTTATCAATTATGTGAATTGCCCATTAACTTTGTACATTTGCTTTTTATTTTTCCTTCCTTATTGATTTATAAAAAAAATATGGCCAAGTTCTGTAGGAGAGCCACACTGAATTTGCTAAATGGAAAAAATACAATTTTTTAAAAATACAATCTTTATCTAGGAAAACTATTAAAGGATGGAAAAGAATGTGACTCCATAGGATTGTTCTAATATCACGTGATGAAAAATAAAAGCCCCCAAAATATATATTAAACCCTTTTTTGTAAATATTATAAGAGTATATATACACAAGCTTGCTTTTTGTTCTCAATAATGTACCTAAATCTAAGCAAAGGTAGCATTATACCTAGATAATAATAACCTGCTGGCATAGATCACAATGCAGGATCGGGGCCTTTTAATGTCACCTCATTAATATTTTGTGTCTATATTGGTGAGTAGAGTTTAGCAATGAAAGAACAATGTTGTGATCCTGCAGAGAGATCCACCTGCACAGAATATTGAACTCATGCTAAGTCCTGTTGACATGAGTGGGACTCTACATGTGCAAAATTGACTGTGTGGATGGATCCCTTTGCAGGACCAGGTTCTACATGCAGTTATTAATGCTAAAAATGTAAAATGTTTAGACAGTGGAAAAAGGCCAAAGTTCCTGAATTTAGTTTACTTTGTAAACATTTCATTTGTATCTGGACAAAAAGGATAAAGTGCTAGACATTTTCAGTTTAAATATTGTTTATTTCAAAAACCTTTTTAAAAATTATATTTATAGTTAAAGAAGACATCTACCCAAGAAACAGTAGGCCCATTCTGCCCTCAGTTATGTTCTGTCCTTCAAATTCATTGAAGCTTCATGAGTGTAATTTAGGGCAAAATCGAATCCATGGAAAAAGTGGAATCTTGAAGTCTGTCCAATTCTTTTCTGCTCAATTTTTCAAGAGACAACTAGTCAAGAGAAACACCTAATATATGTTACACACATGGGATTTTTTCCAGGACTTTTCCTATGACTTATCAACCTAAATCTTAAAATATTGCTGCCTCTCAAACCTTGCATAATCAAAACATCATATTTAAAATTACATTGAACTACTAAAATCCCTCGCCAACCACAATCGTGATACATTTCCCCACCCAACAAGACCAGATTAAGGGGCTCTGAGTTACCCACTTTTGTTGCCCCCCCCCTCTGGCCCCTTACCTGGTGCCCTGGCCCCTGACCATGGTAGCCTGAGGAGAGGTTGGGCCGTAGTCTTGGGGCTAGAGGCTGTGGCACTCCTGCCCCCCAGACTGGTCAGTCCGCCTTCAGGGGCCGGGCTGGCTGGTGTGTGGCCGCTGCACTCCACAGATGGGGCCAGGGACAGCCGGCATGTGGGGCAGACTCCAGTGATGCTCCAGGGCCTAGAACAGTGTTAGGCCACTGCACCAAGGCCCTTGGGTGTCCAGCAACACCAGCCCGAGTCATGACAGTGCTCCAGGCCCTTGAGGGCTGCACCAGAAGCTGCTCCACGTGCCAGCCGGCCACACCCCTGAAGCACAGTGGACAAGTGCTGGCCCAGCCTGCACCTGGGAGCAGACCAGCCAGCCTGAGGGTGGGGTGGGAGTGCCATGGACTGCCATGGCCTTTTGCCCCACCTCCCCAACAGCATCACTCCAGCCCCGCCAACATGGCTGGATCGGCAGGGACTTTAGAGGCTGCAGCTTGGGACTCCCAGCAGGCCAGGGCTTGGGGTTGCAGCCCCTAACGTCCCTGCGTTGGTCCTGCTCTTCCTCCTAAAAATCCCATTATCACAACTCCCATATCAAAAAAAGCCCATCCTACTCTCACCCCAGTGCCTGAGGGAAAAGGTGATGAAAATCTTCAGAAGGAACCAAAGGAAAGCATTTTTCACATTCTCTCTTCTACATCAAGGGAGTTCCAACATATATAACTTTGTTGATCACATGTCCTTTTATAGTGCATAGAGAATGGTAATGGTCTTTTTTGATAATTTGGGAGATGAAGGACTGAGGAAAGCATAGACAAAAATCTGCTACCAAAGTCTATGTTCTGCTCAGTTTCCCTGACATCATTTTAAAATTTAGCTCCACAACATTTCCACATCATAATAGAAACCTTCTCAGGTTCTCACTAAAGTGAAAGGGAAGTTAGAGCCCATTTACATCACTGGAAAAACTCCCATTAATTTCAGATGTTGTCAAAGTGGAAGGTCTCAACTTGCTTTGAACTTGCATTTAAAGACAAAGGGCTCCTTTTAAAAAATAATCTCTAAACATTATTTCTACTCCATATTAAATATGAATAATTGACTGACTAAGATCTGTATGGCCTGCTGAAAGCCAGTTGAAAAACCCAGTTTGGCTAGCATATGATGTCTCTCTAGCTAAATGCATTCTCCATTTGGGATTTGTGTGTCTGCATTCAGCTGTGCATATATGAAATAAGATCAAATAAATGCATTTTTAGAGAACTTCATTTACCTAGAAACAGCTAGAAATCTAGTAATACTGGAAAGTATATGCATGACAGTTGATTCTTTTAGTTAATGAGAAAATCATTCCCAAATTAACAAAAAATAACCTTGGCATTAAGAGTGTGTCTTAGTCCTGTAGCATGCTGAATAATTTGACCTTATTCACAAAATAACTTAAAACACCTTCTTAAAGCATGTGTTTTGAGACTAAAGATAGGCATATGCCTAAGTGCTTTGCTGGATTGGGCCAGAACACTGATTACCTTGTTGCATTGAGCCTGTGGTAACTAATTTCCTTTCTCCAACCTCCCACACAAACTTCTACGTGGCCAATCTTTACAAAAACAAGACACGGCAGCTACAACACACACTTCGCTTCTCTACAGAGGAAAAAGGACATTAAACTATCGAAGCTCCTACAAGCCACAAGAGACCACAACTGTAATATCGTTGAGTCACCCAACAATATTGTAAATCTATCCGGCTATACACTTAGCCCAGCAGAAGAGTCTGTCTTGTCTCAGGGATTCTCTTTCTGCCATACCATCTCCATGCACATGATACAGTTTTGCAGTGACCTGGAAGCCTACTTTCACTGTCTCCGACTCAAGGAATATTTCCACCACACCACTGATCAAAACACTACCCCACAGATACTTTCCTTTCAAGGCCACAAGAAAAAAAAATCTGCATGGACTCCTCCTGATGGCCGAAACAACAGACTAGATTTTTACATACAGTGTTTCTGTCGCCATGCACAAGCTGAGATTGTAGACAAGCAGCATCACTTGCCCCATAACCTCAGCCGTGCAGAACACAATGCCATCCACAGCCTCAAAAACAACTCTGATATTATAATCAAAGAAGCTGACAAGGAGGTGCTGTAGTCATCATGAATATGTCGGATTACAAACGGGAGGCTGCAGACAGCTCTCTAACACCACATTCTACAAGTCACTACCCTCTGATCCCACTGAAGAATACCAAAAGAAACTATAAAGTCTGCTTAAGAAACTCCCTGAAGAAGCACAAGAAGAAACCTACAAGACACACCCCAAGAGCCCTAACCAGGGGTATTCTATCTATTACCCAAGATTCACAAATCCGGGAATCCTGGATGCCGCATCATCTTAGGCTTTGGCACTCTCACAACAGGATTGTCAGGCTATGTGGACTCACTCCTCAGGCCCTATGCCACCAGCGCTCCTAGCTATCTTCGTGATACCACTGACTTCCTGAGAAAACTACAATCCATCAGTGATCTCCCGGAAAACACCATCCTAGCCACTATGGATATAGAAGCCCGCTACACCAACATTCCACACACTGGACCACAAGCCATCAGGAACAATTTCCCTGTTGATGACACAGCACACCTGGTAGCTGAACTTTGTGACTCTGTCCTGACGCACAACTACATCAGATTTGGAGATGATCTATACCTTCAAGTCAGTGGCACAGCTGTGGGTACCTGAATGGCCCCATAATATGCCAACATTTTTATGGCTGACCTAGAACATCGTTTCCTCAAATCTCGTCCTCAAGTGCCTCTCCTTTACCTATGTTACATTGATGACATTTTCATCATCTGGACCCAGGGAAAAGAGTCCTTTGAACAATTCCATCAGGATTTCAACAATTTCCACCCCACCATCAACCTCAGCCTGGACCAGTCCACACAAGAAATCCATTTCTTGGACACTACAGTATGAATAAGGGATGGACACATTAAGACCACCCTATACCGAAAACCAACTGACCGCAATACATACCTACATGCCTCCATCTTCCACCCTGGACACATTACATGATCCATCATCTACAGCCAAGCCTTAAGATACAACTGAATCTGCTCCAACCCCTCAGATAGAGATAAACATCTATAAAATCTCTACCAAGCATTCCTAAAACTACAGTACCCACCTGGGGAAGTGAAAAACAGATTGACAGAGCCAGACGGGTACCCAGGAATCACTTTCTGCAGGACAGACTCGACAAAGAAAACAACAGAACACCACTGGCCATCACCTCCAGCCCCCAGCTAAAATCCCTCCAGCACATCATCAAAGATTTACAACTTATCCTAGAAGATGATCCCAGACACTCTCAAGCCTTGGGAGGCAGGCCTATCCTTGCTTACAGACAGCCCCCCAACCTGCAGCAAAAACTTACCAGCAACCGAACACCATACAGCAAGAACATGAATCCAGGAACCTACCCATTGCAACAAACCCCATTGCCAACTCTGCTTGCACATTGACTCCAGTGATACCATCACAGGTCCCAACCAAAGCAGCCACACCATCGGAGTTCTTTCAGCTGCACATCCACTAATGTGGTATATGCCATTATGTGCCAGCAATGCTCCTCTGCAATGTACATTGGCCAAACCAGACTGTCCTTACGCCAAAGAATAAATGGATACAAATTGGACATCAGAAATGGAAACATCCATAAACCAGTAGAAGAACACTTCAATCACCCTGGACACCCAGTAGCAGACTTGAAAGTTGCCATACTCTAACAGAAAAACTTCAAAAGCAGACTTCAGCATGAAACTGAAGAGCTGGAACTGATTTGAAAACTTGATAGAGTCAGACTGGATCTGAACAGGGACTTCAAATGGTTAACACACTACAAAAAGTAATTGTCCTTGTTCACACATTTGTCACCTCCTAATCAACAGATGTGATTGGGTCTCATCTACCCTAATTGAACTGACTTCGCTAACACTTGCCTTCCTTCACCCTGGCATGTGTATCTATAGCTCTCAGTTGTAGTTTCCACTTCATGCAGCTGATGAAGTGGGTTGGAGTCCATGAAAGCGTATGCCCGAAGAAATTTATTAGTCTTTAAGTTGACACAGGACTCTTGTTGTTTTTGCTGTACACAGACTAACACGCTTACTCCCTCTGGTAATTTCCTTCCTGTTTACACACATTATAGCAATTCTTTTTTAGTCTTCAATAGTTTTGTTGATAGGGGGATCATTAAAAAAAAAAAAACCTCTACAAATCTTAAAGACACTTATCATGAAGCTGTCAGTGGTAGGGCACCCCTTTAGGCTATATGGGAAGCACATGCATGTGAGTCCAATCACTCCACTCCCACCCATTGAGGATTTTCTAGCTGGCCAAAACCTGCATTCTGAGTGTAGCTCTTCTCTGTCTTGTCCCCTCTCTGTATCCCTGGTGATATCACCAGACAGCTCTTAGTCAGCAAAAACTGTTAAGGAAAAGAAAGGTAAAGAAAAAGCTGTATGCAGCTCTCTCCAGCATATGGACCTCTTTTACTTCAGAGCAGTCCTGAGAGTTAAGGTGTCCACTTCAAAGTTCACTGGTGTTCCAGTGTAATCCTCATTCTTTTTTCTCTTCAACTCAGGGATTATGCACCCTCTGTTTGTGAGGACTGTGCATCAGTAGACTGTCAGTCCTCTCTCCAAGGCTGGAGAACCTGAACAGTCAGTTCCCATTCCAGGGTTTCCTTATCTGAATGGAGGTCCTTCTTTTTAATGCTCTACAAACCAGGCATGATTTGCAGATATGGTGGGACAGAGTCATTTCAGCCCAAACCAGGTCTTAGCGCCTTTTATGCTACTGTAGAATTTGTAAACTCCATCACAGAGCTCCCCCCAAATCATTTAGCATGTCTTCTAGTCTGAATGACTTTTTCTATTTTTATATCCTGACTATGGGCTCAGCACTGCACTGCAGGCAAAATTTTAGGTGAGTTCAGTGGGAGTTTTGCTGAGTAGGACTGTACGATAAATTTCCCTATTGGTAATAAAATTTTTCACGGAAGGGTCATTCTTGAACTCCCAGTACCTGCAAATTTATTCCCTCAGCATCAATACACTAAGATCTAATTAATTCATTCCTTAGATTTTTGTTTAATGTAAAAATTCTTCTAAGATGCACATAGTTTTCAAGTGTTTCCAAATTCTTTTGCTAAACTTTTCTTATGGCTTGAAAATAGCAAAGATCTGTCTCTGAAATACTGTCAGTGATGATTGTTGTCTCTAGGCCAGCCTATTTGTTTGGACAGGTGTCTAATAAAGTTTGTGCGTTATTTAAAACTGCTTTAATATTAGAACACCATCTCTTCTTAATTTGTAAGTCCTCTTACTTGTAACTCAGAGTTTCCTGGAAGTCTGTCTGACTGTATCCATCTTCTCTCATAGTTAGATTGTAAATTCTTTGACCAGAGATTTTCTTTTTGTTCTGTGTTCCTGTAATGGCTAGCACAAAAGGTTCTAACTAGGCCTCTTTGATGCTACAGTAATACACATAAATAATATATAACTCACTGATATCTCCTTATTATACTATGCTACTCTTTGTGAATATTGTTTTACATTCAATAACTGATACTTTCTGTATTCCCCATTTGCTGCTGAAGCTTTAATGTCACTGTACCACATACAGTGCATCATCATTTTCTTTCTTTAATGTTCAATCATTTCTGTGATCATTTGTGACTAAAGATAGCTTATTATGTTTCTATCTGCATTGATATTACTGAGGGAAATGATGCTTCTGAGCTTTCATATATTTTTCTTTTTAGAGGTGGAGGCTCAGAAGCATGGAAAAGTAATTGGCCAAATGAACAAGGTGCTATGCTCAACTTGAGGGTATTTCTTTCTCTCTGTTGGTAACACAATAGCTTTTGAACACTGTATCTGATCAATTTGAAAATTTCAGGGAATGTTCTAGCCATCAGTAGGCAGTACTGCATTGCGTTGGGTGAAAAACTGAAAGGAGAGAACAGGGACACACTGAATCTTTTACATCTGGTTAGCAGAGTTACCAATTTCAGCCAGGTTTGTAACTGTCTATGGGGCAAAGAGATGGTTGATGGCAGCCATTATCACCTTCCAGGATAACAACTAGCCTCTACACAGCTCTGCCCATCATTCCAATACACTTAAAAAATGTTATCATTTTGAATGGCTTTTCTCTCAGATGGAAAAAAGAAAAATAAGAATGAAAGTGTGACAGGCAGAAGGATGGATGACTCTGGTATGGGAGAGGGATGAGTGTATACAGAATCCCTAGCATCATGGGAACAGATGCGGGGGTTGCAGGGAGTCCCTGAAATAGAAAGGGTTAGGAGAGTGGCACATGGGGAGCTGCTGGGGGGGAGGGGGAATGAAGGAATGCAAGAATCTCCTGATGTATGCAATGCCCTCAACCTACAGAAGCAACTGAGTGTTGAACCACCTAGCTAGTGTGAACCCTTAGCACTAACAGTTGTATTTCATGTCATAATGTACACTTTACTAAGTTAACATACTTGGTAAAGCTCAGGTTGCAACAAGCCATAGGCATTTGGCCATTTGTGTCCTGTTTTTAATTCTCCTTTCTTTAGACACATGGAAGCTCTATGCAGTGCCGAATCTAATGACAAAGAATAGAACAGTATTTGTGATTTTACAGACATCTACTGGCTATTGCAATAAGGAAATGGTTTGCTATGAATACAATATCAGTAAATATTGACAACTCTGTAATGGGGAAAATTATTTGTTGTGAACATTTTGGTGAGTCACAGTAAATTTTGATTCACTGAATTCATGCTCCCCCTTGTAGTTTCTTTCTTATTCACTGCATGTGGAATTCTGTTCGTTTAAATGTTTATGAGAAACACATTTTGGACCTTATATAAAATTAGTTTTGTTACTAAATGAAATGTTTTTCATGACTAAACAACATTTGGTTCTTGGTGGAAGGGGTATGTCAGCCATCATGTTTCTCTAGCAGTGGAGGTATTTTCAGGGCAGGGTTGCTGGCTGCCATATTTGTGTGATGCATACTGTCTTGGTTGATAGTGGGGATTGGACCAGGGACCTTCAGAGCTAATAGCATAAGTCACAACAGTTTGGCCTATAGAGCAAAAGTGGGGGTTCTTGTAAATACTTATCATTTGTGGATCGGGTAAAGACATGGATGAGTAATCTATTACATCAGCCCCCAAATCCTGAGGCTAATACTTTTTCTGGCAATGTCTACACTGGCAAGTTAGTTTGAATTAAGGAGGCTTAATTCAAACTAACTAAAGCCATCACTACACTAGGCTTTAGTTAGTTTGAATTAAGGGCTTCCTTAATTCGAACTAATAAGTTTAAATAGGGTATTCCAACTAAGGGGTTAATTCAAATTAACTAGTTCGAATTAGCCAATGTGGCCATGTTAATTCGAACTAATTTCTTAGTTCAAACTAACCGGCCATTGAAATGAATGGGGATCGCTAATTCGAACTAACTTTTTCTAGTTCGAATTAAACTAATTCAAACTAACTAAAATTAGTTTGAATTAGGTAGTTCGAACTAACTAATTCAAACTAATTTTAGCAAGTGTAGACATAGAGTCTGTGTCCCCACCTCAGCTTTCTTGCTACAAATAATTTGCCTAGCTCTAATCAGCTCAAAGTCAACTTCCCTTTAAAATTAACATGCTGGGTACTTTATTGTATCATAAGATTTGGAACTGGTCTAGTTGCCCACACTACTCTAGTAATAGTCTCACTTCTGAGCTTCTACCCTAACTGGACAATATAATTATTCTGGTTAGAAAATACTCAAGAAAATTAGAGTGGAAAATTATGTTAAAACAAGTTTAAAAGAAAACATTTAAAATAATCAAAGCACATTATTCTTTTTTTGATTTTTTAAAAAAAAACTTGCAGTAAATACTCTCTCTGAATAAGCTATAATTCTTTAAGCAATTCTTTATGGACACAGTCCTCCTTTTACTGAAATCAATAGGAATTTTGACAATGACTCCAATGAGAATGGGACCATTTTTGTTTCATTTGATTTTCTGGGAATGTGACAAATGATGTAGCACTTCCTTTGTAAATTATATAATGTTGAAATGTAGGAAATGTATCTTGTCTTGTGAATCTAGGCCTT
This sequence comes from Pelusios castaneus, assembly GCA_007922175.1. Lineage (NCBI taxonomy): Eukaryota > Metazoa > Chordata > Testudines > Pelomedusidae > Pelusios > Pelusios castaneus. The sequence goes on from ML685780.1 coordinate 5,310,743, forward strand.
CTGGAAGGGTCTTGTTTGTTTCACAACCCATAGCACACTGTTTTCAGAAGAGTAACAGCATCTAACATGTTCCATGAATAAGTTCACTAAAAGCATTCCCTATTGCAACTCTGATAAGAATTTTAGATGCTTGTCTACATTATTTTATCAGCTCTTCTCCCTCTAGCTGCATAATTTAGGCTACCTGACTTCTGCTGAAAACAAAAGAGAAAAAAATGTCAGGCAATTTGGTGGTTGATTTACTCTTAAAATGCATAGCTATGGGGGTTGGAGTCTGAAGAAACCACACCTTCAATAACATAGAGATGTTGTCAAGTTCCAAAGAGGTAGCCATGTTAGTCTATTGCAGAAAAACAACAAAGTCCTGTGGCACTTTTAAAGACTAACAGATTTATTCATTGCATGAGCTTTCGTGGGAGAAAATCCCACTTCGTCAGATGCTTTGAAGATGGGAAACTTGCAGAATGGGGGGAAATTAAATGCAGGGGAATGTATGACATAGGATCAGGTCAGGCTGTAACATCAATCAAAACAGATGTTAGAATTCAAACACTGGGAAACAGCACATAGAGGAAGGGGAGGTCAAATCACCAGTTGTAATGAGAGAAAAATCCGTAGTCCCTGTTTAACCTCAAGGCAACTGAGTCAAATTTGCATATAAATTTGAGTTCTGCAGTTTCTCTTTGAAGTTGTGACCTCTTTCAACATAGCTATTAGCAAATCGTCAATGGAGTGAGCAGAGAGATTGAAGTGTTCCCCTATTGGTTTTTTAGTGTAGCAATTTCTGATGTCAGATTTGTGTCCATTTATTTTTTGGGGGCAGAAACTGTCCTGTTTGTCCAATATATAAGGCAGAGGGGCATTTCTGGTACATGATGGCATAAATCACATTGGTGGATGAGCAGGTGAATGAGCCCTTGATGGAGTAGGTGACTTAATTTGGTCCTGTGATGGTGTCTTCAGTGTAGATATAAGGGCAAAGTTGGCAGCGTGATCTGTTGCAGGGATATGTTCCTGCTTTAATGTTTCTGTATATGCAAATGTGCTGTTCCCAGTGTTTGAATCCTAACACCTATTTTGATTTGCTGTTACAGCCTGACCTGATTCTATGTTATATACTTGCTTGCATTTAATTTCCTCCCATTCTGTAAGTTTCCCATCTTGAAAGTATCTGACGAAGTGGGATTTTTTCCCACGAAAGCTCATGCAATGAATAAATCTGTTAGTCTTTAAAAGTGCCACAAGACTCTGTTATCGATATGTTGACAACCCCTCCCCTCCCTGTGTAGACACAGCTATGGTGACTGTAGAGAAGAGCTATGGCCTCCCTCAGAGCTTGGGCCTGAGGAAGGGCCTGGATGCCCCCCCATGACAAACTTGGGAACTGCAGGGCTCCAGCCTTGGAAGCAGAGGGGCGGAGCCCAAACGGGAAAGGGAACTATAAAAGCCCAGCCAGACAGCTCACTAGGGAGAGAGCTGCCCCAGGGGAAGGACATGGCTTCCCACCGGCAGCGAGCCGGAGAAAGCCGGGTCCCTCAGAGGAGGCTACCTCCGGCTAGATGGCAAGAGGGCCTGCCCAGTTTACCTGGGCCCAGTGACTGGGAAGGGGTCCCCAAGGCGAGGGACTGGGGGAATCAGCCCCAGGTGCACTGTTCTCCAGATGCAGTTATGCTCCCTGTGGAGGACCCCGAGGAACTGCTGGGCCCCTGCGACCTTGAGGAGCATCCCTTGGCCAAGGACCTCAGACCCCAGGAAGAACAACCGGCGGTGCTTGTTCCTTACGACCTTGAGGAACTCCCTTCAGTGGAGGAGACCGAGGAGCTACCAGATCTGCCTCCTATGGACACAGAGGGCCTGGTTGGGATCCCCAGAGCCCTCTACCCTGCAGACCTTGAGGAAGACTCTGTGGACCCAGGTACCCAAATCCTGGGGTGGGAGGAAGTAGCCCAGGGGCGACTGGCTGCCACATGGTGGATGGCAGAGCCGCCTGGAGTCAGCATGTTTCGGTGGGAGCCCCGCTGACCACAGTGGCAGACCACTCTGCCACTGGATAGGGCCCTGGGCTGGGAGGCAGTGGAGACAGGTGGGCCTGTGTCTCCCTCCCTCACTCCTTTTTTCCTAACCACCCGGAGCACTCAAACCCTGCCAACCCTGCTAAGAGGCTTGTGACTCTCATGCCTGCCCTGCCCCACCGGGGGGCCAGGGGCAACGGACTCTCATGCCTGCTGAAATATCAGGGCTATCCCTAAAAAATAGGGACATTTGGTCACCTTAAAGCAGAAGTTCTCAAACTAGGGGGTGGATCCTGCTGAAGGGGTACAGGATGTATTCTGGACAACAGAAGCTTTAGGAAAAAAAAATCTTTACTGAATAGTTTTTACCCAGAGCAATGAATAACTAGCAAAGTTGATTCTTCAGACATTGTCAGGTTCTCACATGGCATGGTGCATTTGACACTGGATGGCAGTGTGATTTTGATGGCTTTCTGTTACACTTGCATAGCATTATACAAAGTTGTTGCCATCTGTATGTTAATGCATTTGTTACAGAATGATGTGAACATTTAATTGTAAGCGTTGGCCACAACCACACTTTTGCCTTTGCTCTATTACAATGGATCATTGGTTCTGTTTAAATCTATGTCTTACTTGTTTGTAATATTTACTGAGAGTTGTATATTGATCTATTGGTATATGTATGTTGGGGGCAGGGAGGGCATAAACTACAGACACAAAGAAGGGGATTTTATTAAATAAGTGTGAGAGTCACTACCTTAGAGGGTAGGGAAACTGGTATACAAAGTACAGTACAGTAATATCACTGTTAAAATATACTGAAGACCTCTTTGGAGAGCAGCTGGGATCATTACTTTGGCATTATCTGACAAAAAGAAGGAAACCTCCTGGCACTATCTGATGTAGAGGAGGAAAACTCCTGTTAAAAGTTATGTCATTTTTAAAAATCAAAGCCAGAGCACTTAGAAAACTATCCTTTCTTGAGTCTAACATTGCTTGCACTGGAGTTGCTGCACACTTCAAACGGTAGAAGCCAGTTTGAACAGAGTAAAGTATATCCCATAGAGAAATTGAAAGCCCAGTTCTATATCTGATCTTGAAAACCAAGATCAATCATTCTCATCTTAAAAGCAAAAGAATGTCCAACAGCTGTGGCCCAGAAAAAAGTTAACACTTAAAAAAAAAAAAAAAAGGCAAAAGGTTGAACTGCATCAGTTTGCTTGCCTTATGTTTCTCTAGCATATGCCTTACATTTTTATTTCTGATGAGTTTATCATGTTTTATGTCTCAGAATATGTTCACTTTTTGGTGCTGCTTTACAGTTTATGAATAAGTAGTATGAAATCACTAATAATTCTTAATACACTAAGTTGAAGACAGATGGACTGATATTGAAAATTCTTGAAATGTTTCTAACATCAAAGTTTCCAAAGTTATTACCTTTGTCCTTTCATTTATTAGAATGATTTTAAAAACTGTTCATTGATATGATCTCCTAAGGTTTTTTGTTTGTTTGTTTTGTGAGGGCCTTGTAGACATCAGGAAATGCATGCTCTTTTAGCTCCTATTTCAATAAGCTGTAAACTACTGATGCAACTGAATAATTTTTTTTTAAATTTATATTGAATAACCACCATATCATTTTATTAGAAAGGTGAAGGAAAGGCCAACCAGCACAAAATGCCTGTCTATTTCTAATTGATCTTAAATTCTCACTCCCATTTTCTTGCTTTCCCTTGTCTCTCCCACCCCTCATGTAAATCAATCTCCTTTTCCAAAAAACAAATCCAGATGGCTTACCCCTGCTAAAAATGCTGCCTTCTTATGATCATTTCATCATGGTTATTAAAAGAATTGAAGACAATGGTTCTGAGTTTCCTAGTTTCTTCTTGTACAGAGATAATCATTCTAGTTAAAACATATAATGAACATGAGACTACTGCTATTTCTAATACTGGATCACAAACAAATCCATTTCATTTGTCTATATCAAGGATCTCAAACTCAATTCACCATGAGGGCCACATGAGGACTAAGATATTGATCCGAGGGCCTCATCTCTGAAACCTTTTCATACAAAAGTTTTTAAAACCCTGATGGGCCACAGTTTATTTAATTAAAATTAAATTAAAATTAATTAATTGAATTCAAAGTGATTGTAAATACAATTAATTAATTGGGTTTAATTGAATTTGGATGCATTTTTAATTGAAATTTAATTTTAGAAAGGTTTTTTAAAAAGGTTTTTAAAAAGGTTTTTAATTAAAATTAATTTTTTAAAGTTTTTTTTTTTTTTTGAAAGAAAGAAAGAAAGAAAGAAAGAAAGAAAGAAAGAAAGAAAGAAAGAAAGAAAGAAGTGACCGGGCAGAGCGATGGCGGGGGCAACCAGCTGTGACCCAGGCGGGGCCGTCGATCTGGGACCCAGACAACTCTATATAGTGGCACTAACTTCTAATCAGTCAGTCCTCTTTCATAGGAAATGTTCAAGAAGATCCCTGAGATTATGCCCAATCCTGCAAATTTAATATGGCTTGATTCTGCAGTTTGGTTGATTGATGATGTTATGGTTGTAGAAAAGAGGTGGAAATCTATTTTAATAGGCCTCCTGAGAACTCTTCTTGTTAAGGAGAGCTCCTAGAGGCACAGAGCTGATGTAGCAGCTCTGTGTCAAGCCATTGTTTTGGTGGTGAGAGCTGCTATTGTAAGGGCATAGGAGGAGGAAAGAGAGGTTAAATGATTTTAGATCACTGATATTTAGAGGCAAATTAATGGGTATTGGGGCTCTGGGCTCCAGCCCCTCCAGTGTCCTCCCACCAGGACCCCCACCCCTCCATCGGTGCACCTCCCACTCATGCTCAGACCAGTCTGTCCCCAGGGGGTGGCGGGTCTGGCAGGCACATGGTGCAGCTCCCAGTGTGGTCCTCCAGGGCCACGGACCCCGGAAGGCTGTACACAGCATGCCACCCGGCCCTGACCTGTCCCTGGAGTGGAGCTGCATGTTGTGCTGGCCCATCCTGGACCGGCTGGCCCAGGAGTGGGGTGAGAATACTGACCCTCGCCTACGGCCTACGGCAGCTCTCCCCCCCACTGCTGGCAGGGCAGAGGGCCCCACAATGTGTGGTAATCCGTTGCTGCTAATATTTAACAAAGGATAACCAACCAGAGATTTATTGACTGGGCAGCATGTCCAGCTAGACTCAAGGGCTATGTCTACACTGGCAAGTTAGTTCGAGTTAAGGAGGCTTAATTCAAACTAACTAAAGCGATGGCTACACTAGGCTTTAGTTAGTTCAAATTAAGGGCTTCTTTAATTCAAACTAATAAGTTCGAATAGGGTATTCAAACTAAGGGGTTAATTCGAACTAACTAGTTCGAATTAACCAATGTGGCCATGTTAATTCGAACTAATTTCTTAGTTTGAATTAACCGGCCATTGAAATGAATGGGGATCACTAATTCGAACTAAGCAAATCCTTGCTTAGTTCGAACTAACATTCCAGTGTTAGTGTGGCCATGCTAGTTCGAATTAAGCTAATTCGAACTAACTAAAATTAGTTCGAATTAGTTAGTTTGAACTAACTAATTCAAACTAATTTTAGCAAGTGTAGACATAGCCAAGGATGGTATGAATCTGGAGATAAATTAAATGTCATTTCCCAATGTTATACATTGTCTGATATCAATACATCAATTGAAGATGGAGTTTCACAGCTTGTCAGACATAAAAAGGGGAATTTTTAGGAACAAAATAAACTTGTCCCATAAAGTTACTTTTTGCCTCATTATTGTAACTAGTTGTGTATGAATAAGAGCTTTGACTCTAACCACATAACTTTTCTTTTTGCTTCATTCCAAAATGAAATAAAAAAACATTTTTTAATTTGTTTTAATGTATGTATTATTATTATTATTATCATTACTTATTTAAATATTGAAGTCTGTAATCATGGAAGGTACCATCATGTTTCCAACATAACTTTGCTTCAGAATTATTTAGGAGGAATAGATGAGTCTGTTAAGGTGCTGTTAAGAGCACCCCATAAACTGGCCGCCACCTCCCTTGTGATATACAGACATAGAAACTGTTTCTCCTCAGGTCACGTACAGAAACTGTTTATCAGATACTGTCCCCAGGTCACATACCAGATACTGCCCCCCAGGTCAGGTAAAGAACGCATGGCTGCTAGGCTTGTGACTATCAACATGCTTTATTGCACGTAGAGAACTCCTGGCTGCTAGGCTTGTGACTATCAACATGCTTTATTCGGACCCTGATTCGCTCTCAGCCAGCTCCCAAAGGGGTGGGTCATCCCCCTCGCCCATGTGCTGAAGGGCAAGTCAATCATGGCTGCTCTGGCCCCCCCCCCCCAGGGGTGTAGAAGGCTCTGACCCGGAACCTAGAGAGCTGGTGAAAATTCCTTTGCACAAATAAGGACAGGAGGAACCGGGCAGACCCTCGCCTCAAAATTCCTGCTGCAGCGAAATCTGGCCAATCACAGCCCTCGGCAGGAAGCCGTGGCCTGGGCAATAAAAGCTTCCATGCCACATGGAGCAAGCTGAGAGTCTCCTCGAGTTAACTGCTAGGCCTGATCACCCTGCAGTAGGAGTTCCCCTGAGAGTGCCGGCCCGAGTCGATTTCAACCTCCGCCTTGAGACGTTATGCTGTTGTTAATCACCTGCCTGATAGTCATGGTACGTACATGAACCTGAATTACCCCCCCACGTTTACTCCTCATGATTGAATGTGAATAACTCTTCTACCTCAGTTTTAACCCAAGGTATTACAATTGGTGTAGGTTTGGGGATTATTATTACAATTGGTGTAGGTTTGGAGATTATTGTTATGTTTATTGTTTATGTATTGAACTCTGTCTTGTTATACTTTATCTCTGAATTATCAAAAGAGTCCAAGAGGAGGGTTTATTCTAAAGGTTTATTTATGTGTAACTCATGATATGCTAAACTGTGAGTAATCACCTGGGGCTATCTTGTTATCTGTGAAGCTGACTTCTGAGTTTAGTCCAGCAAGCAGCCCCACTGTTAACCCTTTGCGTCCCAAAGAGGGGACTAATAAAGTTTATTATTTTTGGCCACCACTTTAAGTTTCCAGGAGCCTTCCTTCTCCCATTCTTTACCCACTGCGGACAGAGTCCAGAGAAAAAACTCTGTTTATAGCAAAAATCAAAGCAATAAATGCCTTTACAAACAGTAAATGTGGCAGCAAAAATTTGTAATGGGTATGAAAGCCTGTATCTACTTTCCAAGTCAGAGATATTTGAAAACTTTCTCCATTGAGGAAATCCTCTTTTAATGACCTACATTTGTATCATTATTGGTTGTTTAGAGGGGCGATCTGTTGAGCTGAAAATAAGACTGAAAGCCAAGAAGAACAAGGCCCAGTGTGCACCTAAAAACCTAGGTTCACATAGATATTTTGCTCAGGACTGTAAAAACTTTATACACCATGTAACTTAGTTATTTTGACCTACCCACTACTGTAGATGCAGATAGGTTCATCGAAGAATTCTTCTGCTGACCTACAGGATGCAAAACCCCTTGAATCACTGCAGCAAGTTTCTACACCACAGTACTACAACAGCATACCTACAGAGCCACTGTAGCGCTTGTAGTAGAGACATACCCTCACTCTTACTAGAGCTTGGGCATGTCATTTTTGCCTTCTGATATTTGGATTCTCAAAAAACACATGGGGTGTTTTGAGTTATATTATTATTGGGTAATGACAAGTTTAGAGGATTTAGGGGACACTGTCAATTTGAAAACTAGTCAAATAAAAAAAAAGAAATAAAAGTAATTTCAAAGATTCTAGATGTACCCTTAATGCCTATCTTTTTGTAATTTTCATAATTCTATTTTTTAAAATGTCACTCTCCTTGCTTTTGAAATTTGATTTTTATAGTGATGCTGGTGGGAAAATGGAAATCATTGCTGAGAGTTCTTCAATTTCCCTTTGAATGGATAAGAGATCTTTTTTATTTGTTTGTGTTTTGGGATAATTTTGTTGTTCTTGTTCCAACAAAACATTTGGACAGAAATGGAAACTTTTTAATTTTCATTACGATTTCTTCAAAAAAAATTGTTGAAAACTGAAACAAAAGCTTCCTGTGGAAATTCTCATTTTGATGAATTTTTTTTTTTTTCCCACTGAAAACCTGTTTTGAATGAAAAATGTCTACTGGTTTTACTTTGCGTATCATATAGCAATGTACAATTAGCTGGTGACATTAAAACTAGAGGTTGGTCTGACATTAGACACTAGGGAAGTTCATACTGAGTATCTGTCTAAATCTGGATCACAGTTCACAACTATAATAGGCGGATCAATGTCGCATAGTCAGCAGTTCCAAAAATGAGTCAGTGGTTAGGGAGAACCAGTGTGATGACACTAAACAGTCCAGGCTGTGTTTAGTTTGATTGGGAACTAGGGAGTAAGGATTAACTAGAATATTCTGTCTGTGTCCAGTGGCTTCCTTAACGAATATCTTATTCATTTACTACACTTGAGGTGCTGTCTCTTTTGTGTGAAAGATACTACTAACTACTGAAATGATAATACTAAATCGGAACACTCCTAAATTTTGGGAAAATGTGGATTCAGTTCCCAATACGAACTTTACAACCATTAGTCAGTCTCTCTTTGAAACATACAGTGATTGGATTAATTAAAAAAAAAATATCCAAGGTTTTAAAGAACTTCTGGAGGAAGTCTATTCCCAGAAGATAGTTAATTTTCTAAAATAAAGGACATCTCTTTGAGAATCCACTATTACCACTGTCAGCTTGTAGAGATTTTACATTTAAATAGCTTTTTCACAGTATCCCATCATTTGCCAGCTGTGCAAAGATAGACTAATATGCACTTAGCTGTAACAAGACTTGATATTAATGTATATATTAAACATGTGAAATACTAATATGCTTTGGGAATTGTGTCTCATTATCGAGTTATCTACAGAAACATGGTGCAGCTAAAAATATGGGATGAAAAGTGACGAGAGTCTAAAGCCTCTTATGTGGAGGTTTTGTACAGAGGCACATAAGTACTCTAAATGGAGTATTTCTATTTTCCACCTCCACATTTCTCAATACATGCTAGCTCCAAAATGTTACCATATAAAGCCAAAGTTAACTCTGGCCAGCATAAGAGGTTGTGCAGATATTATTTTCCTGATGCTAACTGCTTAGAAATCAAACTCATACAGGTTTGAAAAGAATGTGGATGATAAAAATGGTTTGCCCAAGGTCTAAGGCAGACACGTTTGAGTCTAGATATCTTTACCCCTTTATACTCTTTGAAATGCTGATACACACAGCAAGAAAAAAACAGAATTGGAACTGGTCTGCAAACTTTCAGTGTAGATTTGTCTTAAGACATAATTGAAATATTAATACCCAGAGGAGAATGGGCCTATAAACCAACTCACACAGAAATGTCACTTGCAGGGTAACTGAGAAAAAATGCAATACTTCACTTTCACTATCTATGTAAAATACATTAGGATAAATTCTCCTCTCAGTTACACTGGAGTTGTTTACATGAAGTCAGTAGTGCTGCACTGTTCTAACAGAGTGATTGTTCTAATATATGCAGTCTTTATAACACAGTGTACGTGTCTTTTACCTTCAAAATATCTCGCTGCTTTACTTGATGTAGTTGCATGAGAATGCACTATAACATTATAGCATGCAGTGTTGTAGCTGTATTGGTCTCAGGACATCACAGAGGTAAAGTGGGTGAGGTAATAGGTGATTGGACCAAATTCTGTTGGGCTATGTCTACACTTGGAAATTTAAGTCGATTTAAGCTAAGTTAAGTCAACTTAGTGAGTCTACATTTACATTTTAAGTCGACTTTGGGGAGAACTTACAAAGTCGACCTAGAGCGTCCACACTGGATGCCTAGGTCGACTTCTAGGGGCTAGGGGGACCTAGGGCAGGTCCATGGGGGCGGGGGGGCAGGGACCCTGGCAGGGCATAGGGGCAGGGCAGGGTGGGCAGGGCTCTGCCCTGCCCTGTGGGGGGGCATGCCAGGCTGCCCCTGTTCCCCCCCCCCCCCAGCAGGGAGGGCATTGGTGCAGTCCTGGGATAGCCCTAAGTCGACTTAGGGCTACCCCACATCTACACTGGCTTAAGTCGAATTAAAACAAGGTTTATTAAAGTTGACTTAATTTTCATTGTCGACTTTATTTTCCTTAAGTCGACTTAAGCAAGTTGCTTAAGTCGACTTAAGGAAACTGTAGTATAGATGCAGGGTAAATTAAGTTGACTTAAGCGAGCTTAAGTCAACTTAATTTACAAATGTAGACACACCCTTGGTGATGTGTACATTTCAAAGCTTGTTTATCAACAATTGAAGCTGGTCTAATAAAAGATACTACCTCACCCAACTTGTTTCTCTATTATGTGATAGTAAGTTAGCATAGAGAAAGTACTACTTAAGAACTCTAATTAAATGAATGAAATAGCTAGAAAAACAATCACTCCTTTGCATACAGAAATAGTTAATCAATATTGCCGAAACAAATGGCTTTGCATAAATCATCATGACAAATACATTTTTAATGGTTATGGCTAATCAATGATTGATGATTTTTTAAAATCTTTTTTTTTTGAGTAATTTGATAATAAAGTTATTGACTTTGAGATAGGAGCTTGAGCCCCATTAAGAGCTAATGACTTTCTAGTGAATGTATTCATATTACTGCATTCAATTACTTTTAAGTGGAGGCTGCGCTGTGAACTCGTGCTCTTTTGAAAATGTTACTATGTTCACATCTTTGCAAGAGGATATGTGTATTCATTTTATTCCAAAAAGATGCAAAAATCAGCCATCTCTGATTAGTCATACTCTATTAAGAATGTATTCATTATGATGGTTCATGAAAAGCCATCTACAATACTGATTTTCAGGAGCATTTCAGTGTAGGCAGTTACTGTTCGACAGGAGGGGTTCTCCCGTTGCTATAGGTACCCATCTCACTGAGGGGTGGTAGTTAGGTCGATGAAAGAATTCTTCCACTGACCTAGTGCTGTGTACCCCAGAGTTTAGATTGGATTACTTACATCTTGCAGGGCTGTAGATTTTTCACTCCCCTGAGGAACATAGCTATGCTGATGTAACTTTTTAGTGTTGATTAACCCTGAGATTCTTCTGGTGATTCTACACAAACAAAAAGACACACAAAAATTGGAGTTTTGGAATTTTGTACATTAGAACAGTGTTTCTCAACCATTGCGTCAGGACACATTACTATGTCACCACACAGTGGTAAGTGTATCGCGGAGAGCTGGGGAGATGGCTGGATTTGGCCTGGGGAGTGGGGGAGGAAGGCTCGTGTGTCGTGTAGGATCATGATATGCCATCAAGTGTGTCATGACCGGCAAAAGGTCATTGCTTTAGAAAACGAGAACATTAAAAACATAAGAATTCCCAAGTATTCCCTTAAATTCCCAAGAAAACCAGAACATTAAAAATATAAGAATTCCCAAGAATTCCCTTAAAGTGTTGAATTGTTTAACTTGTTGAAGCCTAATTTATTCTTTGTGATGAAGCTTTCTCTGCACTGCAAATACCTTGAATAACCAATTATCTATCCATCAAATATAGGTGATGTCAAATCAATTATATGGCATGATTAAAATATTTCATTAAAATCATTCCACAAGAATATTCTACAACTGAAATTGCAGCATGGATAATACTTATAATCAGCAGTGTTCATAAATTAAAAAAAAAGACAATTAATAAACTTCAAAATAGCACTTGTCTTAGATTCTGGAGGAATCCACAAATACTGTCATAACTTTGATTATAGAAGAATGTTAGATGCCCCAGAATTTAGACCACTAAATCTTTAATAATATTTAGCTCTTGCATAATTCTGTTCATCTATTGCTCTCAAAGCAGTTTATAGGAGGTGAAGTATTTTCTCCCATTTTGTGGAAATAAGAGGTTAGACTAGGCATTCAAAATTTAGAGCCATTCTGAACTGAACGTCTAACCATTTGATGTTCATTCATAAAGAGAATAAACAACAACACTATACTAATTTCTCTTATCTAAATTCACTTTATCCAAAATGTATTCCTATGTAGCTCTATGTTAGTTAAAAGCACTTCTACTCATTTGAACACCCAGTTATCTAACCCCTAAGGCCATTTGGATAAAAAGGCATAGACTGTAAGTAACACTACTAAGTGCTTGCTAGAACCATTTTCTAAGCAATCACTACATTCTTGTGAAGCTGAACCAGCAGTCTTTAATTCCCACTGACTTAAAAAAGAGTTTTTGGGCTGCAGACCTGGACCCTCAGCCCTCCTTATGTCCATTGCTGAAAGAAATGGGTGACCGTCCGCATCATCCTGAAGATGCCACGTTCCTCTCCACAATTCTAATGGGAGTTGAGATTATTTAGCATCTCTTGAAAGGCACTTACTATGTTGCAAGATCAGGGTCTCAGAAAATGGCAGGATTAGGCTCTTAAAACTAGTCTGTCATCTTGAAGAGTGAAAGAATTAGAAGCACCTGTTTCTGCTTTCACACATTCACAGTAGTTTATTGTAAGATATATGCACTCATGTATTACAGGTCATTGTCAAGTTCTCATGGTAGAAAAGCACTGTGGGTTAGAATCAAAGGTAAATCTTTTTAGGACTTATACTCTACTTCCTTACTGGAGACAGTGAAAGTCCACATTATTCAGTGTTAGCATCTGCTTTTTGTAGGATAATAAAATTACGGCTGTATGACTGAGTAAAAGACAGATGAAGTATTAATTAAAATCAACCATATTTTCACAAAAAGTTGAAAATGTACCTGTTGATATTTTGCCCTTCATTCTTTAGTTAACATGTGCTTTTGATAAAAAGCATAATAAATATGGATTTATTATTGATTAAGGGACTGTATAAATTCACTTGGAAAAATGTATATTAAGGAAAAGCAAAGCATTTCTGAAGATTTGTCGTTGGGTTGTTAATTGCTATACTCACTTCCTTCTAACTGTTTTTAATGCTAAATTATAGTTTCAGTATATTTTCTAGAGTGATTAAATCTGTTCCAAATGTGTGTACATCTTGCTTCCATTTGGCCTTGGAAGGATTGTCAAGTGTAAGGAATGCTGTAGTGATTTATTATACCAAGTAAAAGATTTATAATTATTGTAAACCTCTTATAATGCAGATGATTTAATGAGGTTAGATATCTTAATAAATCTGAAAATTGTTAAACCCGTCTGTTTTCCAGATTTTTTAAAAAAAATCTAAAATGTGTACATTTAACTGGAAAAGTTATGATAATACATTTAAAATATTGCTCAAGACAAGTGCTGCGTCGTGACTTTTCCATTATTGAGGGAATTGCAATATATTTATATTTAGTGAATTAAAATGTTACGGGGTTGTGCCATCTTGACTATAAAAGTTTTTGGATATAGAGTGATACCTCAGTGGGGTTTATTTTCCCTCTAAACATCAACATACTTCATTGCCTTTGAAAAGTATGTGGTAGAAAGGGATCTCTTAAAGTATTCAGTGCCAACTAATAAGAAATCGGTGACCAAATTGTCAGAGTTGTGTTTCTCCATCCCAATCCAGGGATGCGAGTACTCCCTTGTTTTAACGAAATGAAGCTCTACCTATGCTTCAGGGGACACCAAAATCAAAGACAAGCAAGATAGTTATTTAAGATGGTTACTTATTAATAAAGCAAAAGAAAATAAAACAAACCCCCAAACAAGTAAGCAGTTAGAAGTGGTCATTTCCACCACCGTCTCTTCTGTGAATCCTGTATTAGTATATTATAGAAGGCAAAAACATTTTATGGACAGGCAAATGTATTTCTCTTAAGGATTGGTGAATGCTATTTGATTTATCATGCATAGTGTAAGCAGTTTATAAATGGACACGTAAAAATAGGTCTGTGCAGCATTTTGGAGCAAGCTCCCAGCCTGACTCCATGGACTGATGATCACATTAGCACATTATTTTAGTTGCGCAGAAGATGCTTTGACATTGCAGCTCAGGCTCTCAAGTCCATTACCAGGCTTCGGAGCCTATGTTCCAGCCTGAGCAGCAATGTCAAAGCACCATCCGTAGAACTAAATATAGCCCATGAGGTCTTAGCTAAGTACTGTGAGACTGAAGAGAGTATTTAACTTGTTTATTTAAAAGAATACATTCAAGAGTTACTCAAACATAACTCTAACACCTCCCTTCCCCGCCCCCCCAAAAAAAACTCAAACCAAAAAACAGTCTAATAACTTGGCAGTGCTTTTGCAAACATTTAACCAATGATACTGACATCTCGGTAATGTCATCAAGTTGCAGAAGCCTAGATTGGAAGGTTGTTTTTCCTTGTAGCTCTGTTGTGGGTTGTTTTCTTGCTGTTTTCTTATTTGACAGAGATAAGAGAATTGGTTGAGTTGAAATAACAGTCCTGAGTCCAGAAATGTATACTCTTCTCCTTCTGTAGAATCACTGAAGGAGGAAGATGCCCACTTTCAGGGGTGTGCCAGAATCCAAATATCTAGTACATGTGCAGAGGGATGTACACCTCCTTCCACCCTATGGTCATATTATTTTTGTCTTTGTGACAAGAAATGCTCTTTCTTTTGTTTAGCTCATTTTTCTGAAATATTCCTTTAGGTATATCAGAATTTAATACAAGCTGAATTTCTGTTTCAAATGAGTGAAAACACTATTATTTTAATATAAAGTCCTTCAGGTTAGAAATAGGTTCTTTCTTTCTTTCTTTCTTTCTTTCTTTCTTTCTTTCTTTCTTTCTAAAGGTGCCAGTACTCAGCCGGCAGGAGTGGGATGTGTGGGGGGGGGGGGGGGGAGGGGGAGTGTCAGCAGGGGGAAAGGAGACCAGCTCCTTTCCCCTGCTGATCCAGGCCCCCAGCTGGGCAGTGGAGCCAGCCAGCAGCAGGAACGGTGTGCTTCTGGGGGGCCCGCTCCTTTCCCTTGCTGACCCCAGCCCCCAGTGGGGTAGCAGAACCAGCAGAGGACAGAGGCATGCTCCTGGGGAACGGGATCAGCACAGGAAAGGAGCGAACCCCCTAGGAGCACACTGCTCCTGGCGCTAGCCAGCCCTGCCGCCCAGCTGGGGGTCTGCTCCTTTCCCCTGCTGATCCTGGCCCACAGCAGGCCAGCCAGGGAAAAATAAATGACAGTATGCCATACCGGTGCATACCAGCAGGAAAAATAGCCCTGTTTTTTTTAAACATTCACAATTCTTGAATAGAATCTTTAAGCTTAAGTGGTTATCAAGGAAAGCATTGTTTCTTCCAACCAAGAATTCTTAGAGAAGTTATTTTTGTCTTTTTGAGTTTGGTGAGAAAGATACTTAAGCATTTTTAGATACCAAATAAATTCCTAATTACTGTAAATATTAATTAGTCACATGGCTTTTTATATTTTTGGTACATAAAATATCTTACTATTCATAGAGCAGTGGAATCAGGAAGTTATTACATTATGTTAGTATTTGTATATAAACTATTTGCAAATGAACATTACTAAAGAAGCTTATGTCATCTTTGACATTTTTAAGAACATACATATGAATGTTTTCACCATTAAATGGAAACATGAGGGTGAAATAACCAAAACATTTCCCAACTGTATATGTTTACTTCAAAGTTAAATGAAGACTTGACAATTTGTAGAATAAATCAGTTTAAAGAGGAATGTTTCATAATTCTTTGTGTGGATTTAGAGCTGAGGTTGTTTTTTTGTTTCATTTTTTGTTCTTAAGAGAAATCAGTTTAAATAGGAATATTTTCATAATTCTTTGTGTGGGTTTAAGGTTGCATTTTTTAATTTTTGAAGAGAGAAGGGGTGAGGAGTGTTATATTTGGACCCAGCAGAGAAGGAGGCAGTTACGGAGGGAAGTGAAAGAAATACAGATGTCTGCTGGGGAAAGTTTATTGTTCTGGCAACAAAATTGAGATTAACAAGAATGTAAGGCTTTGGAGTTGGGAGGAGAAAGTGCTCAAACATTTAAAGGGATGTGACATCATATTTTGCACCCTACTTTAAAAATGCTGTTATTTGCACTTTCTTGAGGTAATGTGATAATGTGTTGAGACAGCATCCTGAAAACAGGAACACTTGGTTTAAGAAATCAGCAGGATTTGATATGAAATGAACTGGATCAGGTACCAAAGTTTCTTGGTTCAGTCAGTGGAACAGAAGATCTTCCTGGAACATCACTGATCTCAGCTACTTGTTGAGATTACAATGGTCCATATGTTCTTTCCAAAAAAAGTATCATCAGATAGTTTCACTATGAAGGAAACAGGTCCTGTATTTATTTGTAAGTTCTCCAGGTACCCATTTTTCACTCCACCAACTGTTGTTGCAAGTCCACACTAAGGACCCTACTTGAAAAGAATGGTGATGTCTCACCTTCTTGATCAATTTGCATAACTTGGGATTTAGCTACACATGAGGAAACATCAGGATGTAGCAGGTCCAAACAGGTATTCAATGTTCACTTCAAGAAAAGAATTGCAGGTGACTCCTAGATAGTAGCATGTGATGTGTTGCTCAAGACAAGCAAGACATACTTAAGTTTCTGCTGATGACTCACACTTGTTAGCTCTTAAGGGATGCTTAACTCTGCATGAAGTGTTACACTAGTCTGTTTGTACCAGGATGGTATGGAGCAGAAGATATGTGCTAAATTCCATTTGAAGCCAGGAGCCTCTGAAATTCTTCAAAACAGAATTGAAGTCCATGGTCAATTATTGATGGTAATGGTAAACCAAAATAGCTAAACAAGGTACAAAGATGTTCAATAGACTTGGTAGCTGTAGTATAAGTCATTCTAAAAATTTTTTTGGCCATTCTGAATGGGCATTGACTATGATCAAAAACATATAACCTTCTAAAGGACCAGCAAAGTCCATGTTAATGTGTCCAATGAGTCTGAGGCCACACCAAAATCTGTATATGAGCTGGGCCAGGATCTTGCTGACACATAGCACAACACTTTGCCTTCTTCTCAATATTTTTCTAGATCCCTGTGTGCTGCACTACCCCCACCCCCTCCCTGCCGACACTCTTGTAATATGATCTGTGTATCTTTCCTGTTCAGTCTTACAAAGTAACTATGTATCCTCTAATGCAAAGTATGTCATGTAACTTGTTTTTGGAATGCTCATGGCACGTTCTACATTATTGTTATGGTAGCATGTTTCCTGCAGCTCATACACGTGTACAGATATTATATTGTGCAAGTATTGGGATCCGGCGAGATGACAACACCTGAGTTGTCCTATTTACTTTAATATTGTCCTCCAGTTGGAGTAGCAAAGAAATCTTGCATATGAGGTGTTGAATACTGATTTTTGACATTAAAATGGATTCAGCGACACTTTGAAATATCCACAAATTCAGGGAGAGCCATCCTTCTTGAGCACTGGGGTGATGGGTGCAGTGTGAAACTTGTAACAAACACTCAGGTGTTTACTAAATAGTTAAAATCAGCTTTTACCAGAGACTTTAGAGCAGTGGTTTTCAAACCACGGGTCAGGACCCAGTACTGGGTTGCAGACCCTTAGGTACTGGGTTACGGTGCTCACTGCTGTCGCTACTGAAAGACTGGAATGCATTGCTCAAAGATGTAATTGTTGGGTCGCATGCGTAAATGATTATTTTTCAAGTAGCTCCTGGGAAAAGAAGTTTGGAAACCACTTCTTTAGAGCGTAAGGCACAGCTCTGGGCTTGCAATGTTTTAGCTGGCTGTCAGACTGTACAACAGAGGTGTACAACTTGCAGTCCCCGGCCCGCGTGCGGCTCACGAGCATGTTCTATGAGGCCTTCTGGGAGCGTAGCGAGCAGGGGGATCACATGACGTGACCCCCCCCACACACACATTGCATTTGTGGCCCTCAAGTGGGCTTAAAAAATGCAATTTGGCCCTTAGTCAAAAAAAAGGTTGTGCACTCCTGCTGTACAGGGAAATTCACTGACATGTTGCTCATCTGTTGAAGTTCTTTTTCAAAAACTTTGGAGTGTGTCTCTAATACTTCTTGAAGATGCCGATGTGCTTTCATGATCACCTTGATTTGACTTCAGTTCACCTTGAGACTCTCAGGCCAAGATTTGCCAGATAATGGGTAAAATGAGAGATTGTCCATCTAGTCGAACTTTATCCTGGTGGATCTCTTTTGAGACTAACTTTTCTGTGAGAATAAGTCTTCAAAAACCACAAAGGATTCTTTCAGAGGAACTTGTGCCAATATCCCATGATAGATAGCTGCAGAAATCAATGAACTGGCAACTCCATTATCCAGCTCCATTCATGTAGGAACACCTTTGATCAAGGGTATGATTGATGACATCTTTTACTTTAGCTTCCGATAACATGTGCAGTGCTAGATCTTGATCGTTATCACTGGAGCTTTTGTCTTTTACCACATTAAAAATTCCTGATTTCTTTCCTTTCTTAGGGTCAGTCTTCACAGGTGTCATCTTAAATGAACAGTTACTGTGTTGCTAGTTGTTGGACTGCACAAGTCACGGTGTTGTGTTTCTTCTGGCGCTTTCTGAAAATGACATGGCACACTCAGCAATTTTTTTTCAGCACGTGTCCTGTGTGCATTACTGCCACCCAGAAATTCCTTATGTTCCTGTAGTTCTCTGTCTACCCTGTTCAGGAAATGAACTTCTTAGTTCATGTTAAATTCCAAAGAATCTTTTGGTGTTGTTTCAACTGCAATAACTATTTCAATAGCCTTCCTTAATTTAAGTGCTATAGTCAGTAACATTTTCTGTATCTGGTCATTGCGTATAACAAAATAAAATAGGTCATTCAGGACATCACTTAATATTAGTCCAAGCTGACAATGATGGGATAACTTCTTCAGAACAAAAGCGAAATGGACTGATTCTCCATTTCCCTGATGTCACTGATGGAATGAATATCATTATGCTATCAACAATGGGGCCAAGAAAAATGTTCTTGCTGTAATAAAGGTGACATATGTGGCATTTCCGGGCACCGTAGGAGACAGTAAGTCACAAAGCTTTCACATGCCATCAGACTCCTCTCCAGGGATCCTCAAAATTGGTTTGCCACAGAAAAATGCAGAATTAGCATTTTTACAGAACAAACAAGGAGTTCTATGGCACTTTTAAAGGCTAACAAATTTATTTATCGTGTGAGCTTTCATGGGAGAAATATCCCACTTCGTCAGACATTTTGAAGAACATTTTTACATTTTACATTTTTACAGAGAATCTTTAAGATTACATTCTGTGAAAAAAATTAAAAATGTATGTTAACCAAATGTTACTGAAAGTATCAGGGTCATTGATTAAGTGTACACAACTTCCCTTCTTATAGCTGATTTTTGAATGTGCTTTAAATTTACATAGCTAAATATACTCCAATAATCTGTTTTTGGCATATACAAGTCACTCAGTGGTATATAGGACTCTGTGCTTTAATACATCTCAAATTTCACTTCATTCTCCAGATGTGAGTAATTAAAGTGACGAAGAAGATGCCAGAAGCTTTTGAAATCACCCTAAAGACCACATCACTGAATTTGGCAAGGACAAATTTCACAATGGTAATGTGCTAGTCTGTACTGTATGCAGCAAGTCTGTAGATTAAGTTTGAAGGAAGATAATTATAGGATATGGACAGCGCTAAACATAAACTGAATGAAAAGGAATGAAAACAAGAGCTGAAAAAGCAGGGCCACCACCGACTGTAAAGAAACAACAAACTGTGAGTAGCTCATTACAACATTTTGCAACTTGCCAATGAACAGCATGAAAACATCACTCGAGATTTTCTTCGAATGTGTGTAAAAGTGACCATTGCTCTGAATAAAGTGGATTTACCTGTTATCAGAGATTTTTGGGGAAAGCATGTTAAAAGAGGCAGTGCCATTCCCAAGTCAGACCAATTGTATATTCCTATTACTTACCAACTCTCTTTTAAGAGGAAAAACAGCACTTTCTTAACGACCTGAGAGGAAACTCCATTGCTTTGATGGCTGAGGAAACAACTGACTTCCATAATAGATCAGTTTTCAGGTGCTCAAGGTAGATTCTCCTAAGTGTGCTGAAATTACACCATCACAGCTTGTAAAGACAATGTATCTTATAAAACTTAATCATGACAGCATTTCACAAGCTTTGACTTCCTGTGTGGTGGAATTCAGCATCCCCTATATTCAAATTTTCAACAGATAGTGAGAGCTACATGGCAAAAGCCTGGAATGATGTGCTTTGCAACCAGAGGTTAAATTGTGTGAGTATTTGTGGCTGTACACATAGGCTATGTCTACACTTGCTAAAATTAGTTCGAATTAGTTAGTTCGAACTAACTAATTTAAATTAATTTTAGTTAGTTCGAATTAGCTTAATTCGAACTAGCATGGCCACACTGAAACGTTACTTCAAACTAAGCAAGCACTTGCTTAGTTTGAATTAGTGATCCCCATTACTTCAATGGCCGGTTAGTTCGAACTAAGAAATTAGTTCGAACTAACATGGCCACATTGGTTAATTCAAACTAGTTAGTTTGAATTAACCCCTTAGTTCGAATACCCTACTCAAACTTATTAGTTCGAATTAAGGAAGTCCTTAATTCGAACTAACTAAAGCCTAGTGTAGCCATGGCTTTAGTTAGTTCGAATTAAGCCTCCTTAATTCGAACTAACTTGCCAGTGTAGACATAGCCATATAGTCACTGTGGTAGGAAATACTTGGCAAGATACCTTTAAGCAAGTGGATTGTTTTGTTGATTTGAAGTCACCTTTAGTGAAAGCTACAGCTCATCATGTGCGGTTATTGAGGCACCTTAATGAACAGAATGTTGATTCACCAGTCCTTCCACCTGAACTAGTTGTGATCAGGTGGAATACATGGTTCAGTTGTGTAATGATGGATAACACTGGTAGGCTTCAAATTTGCATTAAAATTGTAAAACTATGAATAAAATATTGAGATTAGCTGTTATATATGATATCTATATGGATAGAGAAACTAAAGTTCAGTGTTTATTTTTAACTGTGGAAAAACATGGATTTTTTTTATTGGAGCATTTTTTTTTTAATCACAGAAAATGAGGATGCCTGATCTTTATTGTCATCAAGGCTGAAAGTCTTTGTCCATCAGAAATGGAATTTCAAGCTACAACTTGCTCAGAACACCACCCGTGATATGCAATTGGCCTCACCAACACTGTCCACAGTACTTGCCATCACAGTGCTGTCCTGTTGGACTTCACTCCTCTTGGATGTCTTCTCTGCCACAGGATATTTTTCTTTTGAACTGCTGTCTGCACTCAATCTCCCTCTACTTGCAGTGTGCATAAACTGCAGAATGCGGAATTCTTCCTTTGACTGTACTTGTGCTCCCTCTGCTGGCTGAAGACCCTTAGTGCATGGTAAGCTGTCTGACTGCTTGGATGTGGTCAGCCAAGATGGCTGCCTGCTTCCATCTCAGTGCTTTATGTGGGTAGCTCTGGCAGAACCTGCAGAACTCTTCTCTTTTGTTCTATCTTTATTTGCCTACTTCCCTTCTCTTGCTAGTTGGCTCATGTCCTTGAAGTAAAAAGCAACAATCTTCCATCTTCTGTTACTAGGTAACCATTTTCCCTTTTCTTTTAACATTCCCTGCTTGCTTTCTCTTCCTGTTCAGGCAGCAGGAGCACCGGCCATTCATGGGATAGAAGATCTATGTTACCAATATGCAATATTTGCACCCAGCAGAGAAGGAGATAGGAACACAGCTGTCTGCTGTGGAGAAATGTATTGTTTTGGTACCAAAACTGAAGCTAACAGCAAAGTGTGGGACTTTTTAATTGGGGAGTAAAAGTGTGCTCAATCATTTAAAGGGACTGGACATCAAAACAAGAGTCTCCTGACTCAGCTATTGTGTTCTTGGTAATACAGGTGCTGCGCACAACCCTGAGTTCCTCTAATAAGAATATCTTTGCATCCCATAACAAAGGGAATGTCTCTGAGAAGGTACTCCTGTTTGGGTGCGTCACCCTGCCCTCTTTGTTTTAAACTGTCTCTCACTCCTATGGCAAGTTCAACACTATGTGCTTTATTTGCAACATGCTATATGAATGTTCCTTCTCCCCAGACAGTGGGTGATAGAGGAGAGATCTTTAGCTCCCTGAAATTCTGGGAATCTCTGGCCCTTCCTTCCAGTCTAGCTTGCTCTAGCTTTAAGTGTCCTCAGCTGATGAGCTGAATCACCTCATGAACTGGTTAATCAATTGTTGCTTAATCAATTATCTCATTAATTTGGCCTCTGTGGGGAAGTTTACAAAGAGGACAGATTGGTGAGTCAGTCTGACTCCTACTCTGTGCAGGGAGTTTGCCTTCTAACCCGAAAAGGTCTAGAATCTGCAGTAGCTTCACTCAGGCTATGTACACACGATCAGATTAAAGCACAACATGGCAATCGCGCTATAAAAAACATGTGACCTTTATTGCGGGAGAGCGCGTACACACGTCGCTCCTTGTAACGCAACAGAATTCTTTGCAATATCGCGGTGTAGTGCAATGAATTCTGGGCACCTATCCCACAGTTCGATTTTCCCTCAATCTGCGCTTGGAATCATGGGATGAAGGAAAGGAACACAAAGCGCCATGGATAAAATCTCAGTTTCCCGTGGTGCACTGTGTTCCCCTTGCATCTTCCTCGTTGCCAATAGCAACCCGCACCTATTTTCAACAGTGCAGTGACGCACTACTTGCGAGCAATCACAACAGCGACAGCATGGATCCTGCTCTGATCTCCACTGTCGCCTTCAAGCATTCTAAATATATCTCGGCTGGTTGCTCAGTACGCAATGAGCTCCGAGTCAGATGAGGACGCTGAGGAGCAGGGGCTGATCGATGCCATGCAGAGCAACAGCACCGCGTTGCTCAGCTCCTTCACCGATCAACTGCACATGGTGCAACGCCGTTTCTGGTTGCGAGAGACGAGCACCGAGTGGTGGGATCGTATTGTTATGCAGCTGTGGGAGGATGAGCAGTGGGTACAGAACTTTCAAATGTGGAAAGCAACCTTTCTGGAACTGTGTTCAGAGTTGGCCACTGCCCTGCAACGTAAAGACACCAACAAGAGGTCAGCCCTAACCGTGGAGAAGCGTGTTGCGATTGCTGTCTGGAAGATGGCGACTCCTGACTGCTACCGGTCGGTTGCAAACCAGTTTGGAGGCGGGAGGTCCATCGTCGGATTAGCCCTCTCACAAGTCTGCCGAGCCATCAATCGCGTTCTGCTATGGAGTACGGTGACGTTGGGCAATCTTTGTGAGATTGTGGGCGGCTTTGCTGCCATGGGATTCCCTAACTGCGGGGGAGCCATAGACGGCACACACATCCCTATTTTGGCTCCAGACCATCTCGCGACCGAGTACATCAACAGGAAGGGCTATTTCTCCATGGTGCTGCAAGCACTCATGGATCACAAGGGGCGTTTTACGGACATCAATGTTGAGTGGTCGGGAAAGGTGCATGATGCCTGCATTTTCAGGAACACTGGTCTGTACCGGAAGCTGCAAGGGGGTACCTTCTTCCCAGATTAAAAAATTACTGTGGGGGATGTGGAGTTGCCCATAGTCATCCTCGGAGACCCAGCATACCCACTGATGCCATGGCTCATGAAGCCGTCCACCGGAAATCTAGATCGCAGCAAGGAGCGGTTCAATTACAGATTGAGCCGCTGCAGAATGACTGTGGAGTGTGCCTTCGGCCGTTTAAAAGGGCGCTGGTGATGTTTGTATGGGAGGCTGGACTTGGCGGAGGACAACATCCCTGCTGAGATTGTGTCGTGCTGTGTCCTTCATAACATTTGTGAAAGTAGGGGAGAAAAGTTTTCCCCGGGGTGGGCTATGGAGGCACAGTGCCTTGAGGAAGCATGCGAACAGCCAGCCACTAGGAGTATTAGGGGGGCCCAAGGAGAAGCTGCTCGCATAAGGGAGGCACTCAGGGACCATTTCAATGATGCCCTCTCCTAGTTAACTTCCAGGACACATCAGTTGCACCTTATCAGATTTTCAATGTGTACAAATAAAGGCACTCTTCGAATTATTTGTCACTGTTTTTATTAAAACGTAAAGGGGGGGGGTTTACAGGTGGGATGTAGCTGCGGGTCTCTAAAAAGTAGCTCTGGGGGGGACTGGATGTTGCAGTGTACCAGGGCAACGGGTGGCCTTCAAAGAAATTCTTTGAAGGACTACGGGGTGTGGGAGGCAGACACGGCTGAACTGTATGGAGTGGAGTCCGTACATTAATCGCCTGGGTCTGCAAAGCAATCATGCTCTTGAGCAGTTCTGTTTGCTCCTTCATCACGCTTATCAGTTCGTCCCTGTGTTTCTGCCTCCTCTGCTGGGATTCCTCTCTCCAGGCTCGATTCTCCCTCGCGGATTCCTGTGCTGTTTTCAGCAGGTCCTGAAACATATCCTCCCTGTTTCTTCGAGCACGCCGCCGAATATTTCTCATGCGGTCAGCTGGGGTAGACACCGGCCTTGTGAAGGTTGAATCTAAAAAAAATAATAATAATAAAGCTGTTGTTAATACAGAGCCTAGATAACCAATGTAACCTTCCAGTAGCACATTCCACTGGAAGGTGCAGGGCAGTCAACATCCTATGCTTCGCTGAAGCGGACAAGGTACGTCCTAATAGAAAGCTTACTGGGGGCTAACATTCTGCACAGGGCACACAGATGGAACCCGATATCTCTCTCCTCAGAGTGCCCCTGCCAGCTAGAATACATTTCCTACATGCCACTGGTTGCAAGCCAGGACCGTATGCTGCTGCACTGTGTGCTGCCATGGTTCCCAGGGCTGTGCTTTGCAGCTGGCGAAGCAGAGTATCTGTCTTTGGGAGCATAGACACAAAGGCTCTCCCATCTAACCTGAGTAGTAGGCTCTGGAGGTACATCGAGGAAACCTTTACTGACCTAAATACAGATGATTTTTTGACAATCACTGCTTGTGTTGGTGCACTTCTAATGAATGCAGAGTAAAGAGCATGCACAGCGGGGACTGAGACAGCAAGCACCCCTACCCCGGACAATGATATTTTAGCAGGAGCCATAGCTGCACAAAAGAGAAACTTACCGGAGCCCCCCTCTGCCACCTCAGAGGACACGCTGCAATTCATGTCTTGGGTGGACGTCTCAGCGGGGGTGCAGAAGAGCTCCTGGCTACATGCTGTTGCACTTTCCTCCAGTTCATCCTCCATCTCCTCCTCCTCATCGATCACGTCCTGATCCTGCTCGGGTCAGGCATTCACTGGATGAGGGGGGGCCGATGTGTCCACGGGACTCTTTGCAGTGGTTGTGGGGTCCCCACTGAGGATGGCTTCTATCTCTTTATAGTACCTGCATGTAGCAGGCACTGATCCAGAATGGCGGTTTGCCTCCTTCGCTCGGTGATAAGTTATTCTTAGCTCCTTCACCTTTGATCTGCACTGCACAGTGTCTCTATCATAACCTCCATCTGACATGGCCCGAGAAATTATGCCAAATGTGTCATAATTTCACCTGCTGCCGTGTAGCTGCGCCTGCACAGCAGACTCTCCCCAGATGCTAATCAGGTCCAGCACCTCTGCTGTGCTCCAAAGGGGTGCGCGTCTTCCACGACGGGCCGCCATTACTTCTGATGATCGGAGCTGCACTCCACTCCACGAGGAAGAGAACAGGAAGTGAAACAGACGAGAAATTCGAAGTTCCCAGGCATCTGATCAGGGCGGGGACTGTTTCGTCACGGCCACAGAGCGGGTGGGGAGAAGACCAGAGAGGACGATTTTGGAATGCTGGGACAGTTCCGGAGGCCAATCATTGCGCGGTAAGCGTACACACGAGTGGAAAGGTGTAATAGCTGTTCCGCATTAACTGCTACCACCCTCGTCGAGGTGGTTTTTGTATTACGCTACAACAAGGCAGTTAACGCGCAACAGCCCTGTTGCACGTGTGTACGCTGTTGTTGGTATCGCGCGGTAATTGATTGAGATTGAGATCCAGGACCTCTATGGTGGCATTCTCAGAAATGCTCCCAGTTCCACGCGCAGGGCCAGGTAGGCAGGCAGAGATTCAGAGTCTCAATGCGTGGATGAGACGATGGTGTAGAGAGGAGGGGTTTACGTTCATTAGGAACTGGGGAAACTTTTGGGATGGGGGGAGCCTATACAGGAGGGATGGGCTCCACCTAAACCAAAAGGGAACCAGACTGCTGGCGCTAAACATTAAAAAGGCTGTAGAGCAGTTTTTAAACTAGAGGATGGGGGAAAGCTGACTGCTGCAGAGGAGCAGCTGGATCGGACACAGACTTCTCTTAAGGGAGAGTCTGATGAGAGGGAATCTCCAGGTTATAGTTATAGTTATAGTCAGGAACAGAGGACAGAAAAGGATGGTGAGGGGGCCGGATCCGATGATAAACAGCCACATGACCAAGAATCTGGCACATTAAAAAAGGGCAGACAAATAAACAGGGACAAGTTTTTAAAGTGCTTATACACAAATGCTAGAAGTCTACATAATAAAATGGGTGAACTAGAGTGCCTAGTGGTAAAGGAGAATATTGATATAATAGGCATCACAGAAACCTGGTGGACAGAGAGCAATCAGTGGGACACAATCATTCCGGGGTACAAAATATATCGGAAGGACAGAACAGGTTGTACGGGAGGAGGAGTGGCACTATACGTGAAAGAAAATGTAGATTCAAATGAAGTAAAAATCATAAGCGAATCCACTTGTTCCATAGAATCGCTATGGATAGAAATCTCATGCTTCCATGACAATATAACATTAGGGATCTACTATCGGCCACCTGACCAGGATAGTAAGAGCGATGATGAAATGCTAAGGGAAATTCGGGAGGTTATCAAATTTAAAAACCCAATAATGGTGGGGGATTTCAACTATCCCCATATTGACTGGGAACATTTCACTTCAGGACATATTGCAGAGATAAAATTTCTCGATACTTTGAATGACTGCTTCATGGAGCAGCTGGTATGGGAACCCACAAGGGGAGAGGCAACTCTAGATTTAATCCTGAGTGGAGCGCAGGAGCTGGTCCGAGAGGTAACTGTAGCAGGACCGCTTGGAACTAGTGACCATAATACAATAGCATTCACCATCCCTGTGGGGGAAAGAACACCTCAACAGCCCAACACTGTGGCATTTAATTTCAAAAGGGGGAACTATACAAAAATGAGGGGGATAGTTAAACAAAAGCTAAAAGGTAGAGTGACTAAAGTGAAATCTCTGAAAACTGCATGGGCGCTTTTTAAAGACACCATAATAGAGGCCCAACTTCACTGTATACCCCAAATTAAGAAACACTGTAAAAAAACCAAAAAAGAGCCACCAAGGCTCACCAACCATGTAAAAGAAGTACTGAGAGGTAAAAAGACTTCCTTTAAAAAGTGGAAGTCAAATCCTAGTGAGGCAAACAGAAAGGTGCACAAACAGTGCCAGCTTAAGTGCAAGAGTGTAATAAGAAGAGCCAAAGAGGAGTTTGAAGAACGGCTAGCCAAAAACTCCAAAGGTAATAACAAATTGTTTTTTAAGTATATCAGAAGCAGGAAGCCTGCCAAACAACCAGTCGGGCCCCTTGATGATGATAATACAAAAGGAGCGCTTAAAGATGATAGAGTCATTGCAGAGAAACTAAATGGATTCTTTGCTTCGGTTTTTACGGCTGAAGATGTTAGTGAGATTCCCAAACCTGAGCCGGCTTTTGTAGGTGACAGATCTGAGGAACTGTCACAGATTGAAGTGTCACTAGAGGAAGTTTTGGAATTAATTGATAAACTCAACATTAACAAGTCACCGGGACCAGATGGCATTCACCCAAGAGTTCTGAAAGAACTCAAATGTGAAGTCGCGGAACTGTTAACTAAGATTTGTAACCTGTCCCTTAAAATGGCTTCGGTACCCAAAGACTGGAAGTCGGCTAATGTAACGCCAATATTTAAAAAGGGCCCTAGAGGGGATCCCAGCAATTACAGACCGGTAAGTCTAACGTCGGTACCGGGCAAATTAGTTGAAACAATAGTTAAGAATAAAATTGTCAGTCACATAGAAAAACATAAACTGTTGAGCAATAGCCAACATGGTTTCTGTAAGGGGAAATCGTGTCTTACTAATCTATTAGAGTTCTTTGAAGGGGTTAACAAACATGTGGACAGGGGGGATCCAGTGGACATTGTGTACTTAGATTTCCAGAAAGCATTTGACAAGGTCCCTCACCAAAGGCTGTTACGTAAGTTAAGTTGTCATGGGATAAAAGGGAAGGTCCTTTCATGGATTGAGAACTGGTTAAAAGACAGGGAACAAAGGGTAGGAGTAAATGGTAAATTCTCAGATTGGAAAAGGGTAGCTAGTGGTGTTCCCCAAGGGTCGGTCCTAGGACCAGTCCTATTCAATTTATTCATAAATGATCTGGAGAAAGGGGTAAATAGTGAGGTAGCTAAGTTTGCAGACGATACTAAACTACTCAAGATAGTCAAGACCAAAGCAGATTGTGAAGAACTTCAAAAAGATCTCACAAAACTAAGTGATTGGGCATCCAAATGGCAAATGAAATTTAATGTGGATAAGTGTAAAGTAATGCACATTGGAAAAAATAACCCCAACTATACCTATAATATGATGGGGGCTAATTTGGCTACAACGAGTCAAGAAAAAGATCTTGGAGTCATTGTGGATAGTTCTCTGAAGATGTCCATACAGTGTGCGGAGGCGGTCAAAAAAGCAAACAGAATGTTAGGGATCATTAAAAAGGGGATAGAAAATAAGACTGCAAATGTATTATTGCCCTTATATAAATCCATGGTACGCCCACATCTCGAATACTGTGTACAGATGTGTTCTCCTCATCTCAAAAAAGATATTCTAGCACTAGAAAAGGTTCAGAAAAGGGCAACTAAAATGATTAGGGGTTTGGAGAGTGCCTCGTATGAGGAACGATTGAAAAGGCTGGGCCTCTTCAGCTTGGAAAAGAGGAGACTGAGGGGGGACATGATAGAAGTATATAAAATTATGACTGATGTGGAAAAAGTGGACAAGGAAAAGTTGTTTAAATACTCCCATAATACAAGAACCAGGGGTCACCAAATGAAACTGATAGGTAGCAGGTTCAAAACAAATAAAAGGAAGTTCTTCTTCACACAACGCACAGTCAACTTGTGGAACTCCTTACCTGAGGAGGTTGTGAAGGCTGGGACTATAACAATATTTAAAAGGGAACTGGATAAGTTCATGGTGGCTAAGTCCATAAATGGCTATTAGCCAGAAAGGGGTTAAGAATGGTGTCCCTAGCCTCTGTTTATCAGAGGATGGAGACGGATGGCAGGAGAGTGATCACTTGATCATTGCCTGTTAGGTTCACTCCCTCTGGGGCACCTGGGCACTGGCCACTGTCGGTAGACAGATACTGGGCTAGATGGACCTCTGGTCTGACCCAGTACGGCCTTTCTTATGTTCTTATGTTCTTATGTTAATGACTGTTAATGCGCGATAAAGTGATCGTGTGTACAAGGCCTCACAATTCACAATCATAATTTTTACCAAATACTTTGGGCAAGACAAAAATCACAAAATATTAAAGCAAAACTGAGGTCGCTGCACTCCTCAGTCTGCACCTTCAGACCTGGAGAAGATAAATGCAGGTATGTGGCTCCAGAGGATGTACTCGCCTCAAAGCTTTTCCTGCTTGCCATTAATTGGGAGGAAGCACAGATTTCCTATGAGTTTCTTTAACTAGCTTGAAAATTTAATTTAATAAAATCTTGCATGAGACACCATCTTGGGAGACGCAGTGTCACCATTCATTCCTATTCATGGCTTATTCCTCCGCTAAGCCCAGCCTGGTCATGTCCCTGCTTACAATATCCTGCTATCTAGTCAGTTGTCATCATCTACATCAAACTGACCTTGATTTTATTTAGTAAAATTAGCAACCATAATCGTAAGTGTACTGTTTTTTTCTCTCCAAAAATTCAATGAAAATGTATTGGTAATAACCTAAAATTACCACAATGAGTTACAATAATTTTATTTATAAACATTTTTGCAATAATTTTGAAATTTGAGCCATATTCTCCATAATACTATACTATGTAGTTTAAGTGAGATATATAAGAAAACATTTTAAAACAATAGGGAATCTTATGATGTGAAGAGCCGAGTAATATGTAATCTGAGGCAAAATCCTGTGCATTTTCCTCCTTATTTATATATGCTCTGTCATCCCTTAGTGCAAAGTGATGAGACATTTATTTTCTTTTTTTCCAGTGAATCAAGTCTTGTCTCAGAAAATGGGGACTGGATGGCTGTGATGATTTGATCATGCTTGTATGGTTTCTCTATCCATTCCTATTTCTCATATTGTGTTCTCTAATTTCTTCCTGGTACGCACATATAAGTGTTATTTCTCAAAAGTGCTAAAAGTCATTTGGGAACGCAATATCTAGTTATTTTCAGTAACACTTTTGCACCTAAATCACTTAGGCTTTTTGATAATTGCACCCACAGACCAATAACAAATACAATCAAAAATCAGTCTACAAAGTCTTATTTTCAGAATAAAAGAGGAATCTTGGTGCACTGTAAAGACTAACAAATTTATTTTTTGCATGGACTTTCCTGGGCAAAGTTCCACTTCATCAGAACTAAACTAACACAGTTACCCCTTTGGATCTTATTTGCAGCTTTCTTTGCCAGAGCAGTCCCAAATGACCTAAAAAATCAGAGAGTTTGTTGTATTGTATTTATATAAGTATACAAGTGGCACAGTGATGAATCATAGGGTTAGAAAAGATCAAATGAGTCATCTAGTCTAGCCCCCTGCTAAGATACAGGTTTTCTTGTGTCTAAACCATCCGAGGCAAACGGCTATCCAGCCTCCTCAATCAGAATGCTTTTGTGAATGTAATCACAGTTAAAACAGAAAAGTGGTTTTTGACTATGATTCCAAATTTTAATGATGCCATAGCTAATATTCAGAAAAGAACAATGTGGCACAACATTGAATTATATTTTACATTTACCTCTACCATGAGAAAG
Source organism: Pelusios castaneus (assembly GCA_007922175.1). Taxonomy (NCBI): domain Eukaryota; kingdom Metazoa; phylum Chordata; order Testudines; family Pelomedusidae; genus Pelusios; species Pelusios castaneus. Next base: position 5,341,841 of record ML685780.1, read on the forward strand.
TAATTTTGTAAACTAAAAAGCAGTTTATTTTTATTGAAAAAAAACAACCCTTTTTGCTGACAATAAAATTAGCAAACATGCTCTAAGAAAGAAATGATTTTCCCAAAACTTCCTGTGTTTCACAAGTGTAAAATCAATGTATTCATGTGATCTCTTAGATGTGATATCTTCTGGTAAAGCTTTGTGGTTTACCAGTTTCATTGAGATGTAACATTCTCGTATCAAGTCCAAAATATGATATGACAGGGCATCAGAATCATTCCTTGAAGAGAAATGTTATGCTGAATTAGAAGTTTAAAAACCAAACTGATTGACTCATGTTGACAAAGCAAGTATTTTTAAGGCAGCTTCTGATGAGATTTCAAATGTGAAATATAAAATGCAAGAGATGTCCTTGGTGTTGAATGTGACGTACTTGTTATTTCACAAATACACTAATTTGTTCATATGAAAATATACTTTGTTCTTTCACTTTCAGTTTTGTAAAATAAAAATGAAATTTTACAAAGAATATTTTTCCCCTTTTTTGGATCAATAACTTCTAAAAGCTTTTCTGGTCAGCCAAAATAAGTCCTGGAGCTCCTGGCCTGTATCAGCTTTATAGATATGGAGTTTCTGTATAGCTCACTTTACAACTGTATTAACATTTGCTAGCTAATGGCTACATATTACACCATTACATTTTTCATCTCTTATCTCACTGTCAATCCCAGTGAATGTCAGACTAGAGAAGATGGTTTAGTCAACTTACCCAAACCATTTTAGCGTAACGTTTTGTTTTCTAAATGAAGAGGAAAGCCTCTACTTTCATACTCTCTAAAGGTTAAGATTGTAGAACTCAATGCTCTGCTTCCTAATATTTTCATAACCATGATCACCACTACTGCCCAAACTTTCTCATTTTCTTTCAAAACCTCATTACCAACCCTTCAGTGTAAAAATAAGTCATCTCAGCATAATAAAGGAAACAAAATAGGAAGAAGAGAGGAAAACTCAGCAAACAGCTCATTGCAAAATAGCTATTTTAGAGCTGCAATTTGACTCCTGTTTTCTGAGGATTATTTAGAATTATAACTAAGGCCTGGACCCTGAAAATTTTACTCAACTCTGCTGCCAAGAGTAGTTCTGTTGATTTTAATGTGACTAATCACTGTAGCACCCTTGCCAACCTCAAGAAATCAAAAGTTGAGTTGAATCCCCCTCAAGAGGAAAAAAACCCAAACTTGTGGGTCAGACCATCCAAAATCACGAGCCTGGCCCCCAAATAATTAGATTTTAAAACCCCATCAAATCATGTTTTTAGGACTTGTCTGAATGACCATTTCATTCACTGCAAGCTGCTATGTGCATCTACCCTGTGCTAGCCTACTGCACACTAGGGCTATGTCGACACTGGCACGTTAGTTGGAATTAAGGAAGCTTAATTCGAACTACCTTAAGCCTTGGTCACACTAGGCTTTCATTAGTTCGAATTAATGGTTAATTCAATTTGTTAATTCGAACTAAGTCAAATTAGAACTAAGTCAAACTAACTGCTTAGTTCGAACTAATCGGCAGATTGACCTTCCTGCAACTGACTAATTCGAACTAAGCAAGTGCCCTGCATGGACTTGGCTAGTTCAAACTAGCATTCTAGTGGGGCTATGCTAGTTCGAATTAAGTTAATTCGACCTAACTAAAATTAGTTCTAATTAGTTAGTTTGAATTAACTAATTTGAACTGGCTTTTGTAAGTGTAGACGTAGCCTAAAGGTCTGTGTGGACCCTGTTGCCATGCACAAACAGTTCCCTAGCATACTTCGATCTACTCCACTTAAAAGTCAATCTAAAGTGTATGCAGAAATGCACACCTCTCCCTGAATGCTTAGGTTGAGACTCCACTTTCCCTCTTCACACCCGTAACATCCTCAGAGGGAGATACCACTTTCCTCCTCTACACCCTTAGCATAGAAAAACTAGAATTCATTTCCTATTACTGTCTTTTGGACACTCTGCACTCCTAGTTTTTCCTGTAATAGAAGAAGGGCTGGATAGTAAATAGCTTGAGAACTGCTGGTCTAATTAATGCATCATAAACCACACTTTCATACAGAACTTATATTACTTTTTAGGGCTGAATTCACACACACACACACACACACACACACACACGCTGAAGACCTTTAAACTTACATCACTTGTTCAGATAAGCAATAATGTCACAGTAAAAACAATATGGGATTGGTTTAGCTATTAACCAGAACTAACACTTTCCTGATTCTCTGACTTCCACCTCACTTCTCTGCCTGAGATTAGGTAGGACTCTCCTGCCAACTTCTCTCCTACATCCTGTTGTTCCAGACCCCCTTCCCCTCCTCTCTCCTTCCCGTTCTCCTGCCCTCCACATTCCCCTGCCTCCCACTCTCTACAGGGCCCTGTTCTCTTTGCTTTCACTGTGTCTGTTGCTCCTCCTTTTCAGCCCCTTGAAAAACAAAGTGGCAGACATTTGCCTGTGTGGACTGGCATGATTCTCATTAAAACCAGTGGGAGGTACGCTCAGCCTTAGTAAGGGTAGCCTCATTTCCACATTCACATAGGCTGGACATGGCAACTCTCTTGCTGACTTTAGCCATATAGACAGTAATAGAAGATGATGGACATTTGGAATAAGGAAAAACTCATGAGTTGGTGACTTTCCTCATGTTTTTAGAAGACAGGTAATACACCCTATATCAATAGAATCATGATAAAATTGGGAGAGTTAGCAATAGTGATGTATTAAAGTTAAGTACATGCATCAGTGTTTGCAAGACTGGGGTTTAAGTGATTACTGTAAAATAACAGAGTCCTGTGGCACTTTTAAATGGCTACCCCTTTGGAACTTGACTACTGTAAAATAGTGTTTGAACATTCACTGTACTGCTGAACAATTGTTCACTTTGATCATCTTTAGGCTCTTTTTATTACTTATTCAGAAAAAAAGTGCAAGTGATTTTTTGTTGTTGACATAAATGACTTGGGAATTGGATGTTTAGAGTTATACCAATATTTAACAAAAAAGGTGTTTGAATGAAGTGAAAGAGAAATAAACTCTATCATCTATTCTCAATTTAAAAAAAAACAAACGTTTCCTAATTACAAACCAGAAAGCTACATCATGCGGCTTGAGTGATCAGTCTGACATTTAAAGTGAACAGTTTGCAAACACCCTATAGAATGTACTATGTGCACATAAATTCTGAAACGATTGCAGCTACATGTGTTTATTTAAAAAAAAAAGACGTGGTTCTGTGTGAAAGAGCCTGCTTTAAGGAATGGGACATAAATTAGTTTGGACAGTTTACAAAAAGCTAAAATGACTTAGTTTATTGGCTAGATTATTCACAATGATTCACTTGTCTAAATTTAGACTGGTGTGTGACTGAATCAGCAGAATTAACCTGTTTTAAAACAGGGAATCTAAAAAACTGAAACTTGGAGAGTTTTGCCTGAATTTTTTTTGCTATGGTGATTTGTAACAACTGGTAATCACTCTTTTTGTTTGTGATAATAGAAGGATTTTACTATTGGGATCACTTTCTTGAAGGAATGCAGAATCCAACCGCTTGCCAAAAAGGATGTCAGAAATCAAACTCTAGCCAAGATAGGACTTGTCAGAGGTGATGGATCATTTAGGGAGGGAGTGCAAAGCTCTCTGGAAAATTAACTTTGTATTCCTTGTCAGTATAAAAGTGTTGGGCAAACAGTCAATTTTGCTTTTTTGTAAAATCTTTCTTTCTACCTCTTTGCTTTATAGATGGAGTTTTCTCCGAAGTTCTAGGTCCTCCAATGCCGTGGTATGGGATTTATCATGTGGCATTTTGTTATATTAGGCTAGAGCGTCACAAACTTCAGCATGTGGAGAGCTGGATGTTCAGATGCTGTTGGTTCACCTCCTTGTTTACTGGTAAGCAAAATAGAAATAGTGTTGGGGAGAGATCAAATTAAGAGCAAAGGTAGACAATGTGGTTCCTTTTTTTCTAGAAAGGACAAACTACTGATTGAGCCCAAAAGTGCAGAGCCTCGAGCAGCTGATATTCCTACACTGCCACAAAGAGGACATGCAGAGTGACCTCCAAAGAGCACTATGGGCTATGTCTACACTTACAAAAGCTAGTTCGAATTAGTTAATTCGAACTAACTAATTTTAGTTAGCTTGTATTAACTTAATTCGAACTAGCATGGCCCCACTAGAATGCTAGTTCGAACTAGCCATGTCCATGCAGGGTACTTGCTTAGTTCGAATTAGTCAGTTGCATGAAGGTCAATCTAGCTATTAGTTAGAACTAAGCAGTTAGTTCAAACTAATATGGTCACATTGACTTAATTCGAACTAACTATTTTGAATTAAGGGTGAGTTCGAACTAAGCAATCAAATTTATTAGTTTGAATTAAGGAAGCCCTTAATTTGAACTAATGAAAGCCTAGTGTGGTCAAGGCTTAAATTAGTTTGAATTAAGCTTTCTTAATTCGAACTAACTTGCAAGTGTAAACATAGCCATGGTGATTAGGTGCCAGAGGAAGTACCACCTAAAGGGTCTAGAGTGACAGCACCCTCTGATTTGCAAAGCACACTGTTTAATTCTAGTGAGTGCCCCAGTAAATTCTCTGGACAACCACACAGACTTCTGGCCTGTTGTGACTCCAGACTGAACCTTGCTTCTGAGTGCCAGTCTCCAACCCCAGCCTGATTCTGACTCTACCTCCTTTTTCCAGTCTGATTGCAAGCCATCCCCAGGAGATGGGCAAACAAATCAGATATAGACTCCTTGGCTATGTCTACACTTAAAAAGTTAGGTCGACTCTGTTAAGTTGACTTAATAAGGTCGATTTCAAGTCGACTTAAAGTCAACATTATTGACTTAAAGTAGTTTCCCTTAACCAGGATTTAGTAATTCAACCTAACTTCCCTTAAGTTGACCTAAGAAAGTGGACTTATGTGTCCACACTGGGCTTAGGTCGACCTAAGGAAGTGTTAGGTCGATCTAAGGAAGGTTAGTTCGAATACCTCGCGATTCTTATTAAGTTGACCTATATGTTCATTAGATCAACTTAAGGAAGCCCCTTAAGTCGACCTAATGAAAGCCTAGTGTGGACATGGATTAAGTTAGTTCGACATAAGCCTCCTTAAGTCGACCTAACTTGCCAATGTAGACATACCCCTTGATTTATTGTATAAGTGAGAAAAAGATAGATATAAATGTTTCCTTTACTTTTATGAGAATGGTATAGTACTGTTTAGTGTGTCATAAATGGAGTCTATCTTGAATAATGTACTCTGTTTTATAGTCTGGATGACACTCAGTTTAGGTGTGTACTGTGTAATTCCATCTATATGTGTGAATGAAATGTTTGTGTAATTGGCTCAGTCTGTGAAGCCAGCTTGTCCTGATGAAATGCAAGTATGACCCTCAATGGCTGAGGAATGCAGACAAATCCCTGAAAAAGCAAGAAGAAGGATCCACCTCAGAAAGAAAAGAACAAAGTAAAACCAAAACCAGATGAAAGTCATGTCTGCAATTGACTGGTGATCAGAGGAGCTCTGAGGCAGCATGACACAACAAGAACCATAGACTTACAGGAGAATCAGCAAGTATAAAGATAGAGTAAGAGCATGGAAACTTTGGGTCTCGTTCTGCAATCATCATCTTGGAGCATCAGACTCGTGACCAAATGAGGCCTGGCTCTCTCCTTGCGCCCAGCCTAATTGCCCACTAGCTGGCTCAAGCAAGAAAATAAAAGGACTGGTAATTATATCACACCAGCTTGTAGAACTCCTTCGGTATGACGGTGCATGTGTGAATGTGACTGCTTTTTGATACTCAGACATTTGCAATAAATGTGGCAGATTGCCTTGTCCGCCTGAATAAGATCCTAGTCTTTTCTTTTATAAGTATAAATGGTAACTAACTCTGATCTCAGGTCTCTGATCTTAGTCTGATGCTGACTCTTGCTTATTGTTTCTGTCTCAAGCAATTTACTCCAATCCTTATATACTTAGAATACTTACAATATACTTATTATACTTGTATACTGCCTCATGGCTGTTCTTGACCTAGGGACACCAGTCCTGCTATGATCATGAGACCACAAGGCTTACACCTCTGTCCCTTACAGGTTGTGTGCCATGAAAACATATAAGGAGCCTTTTGTTTGATCATGTTGTAACATGACCTTATCTGCAGAACAGTTGATGTTCTGTAGAGTTTTTTTTTATCAACTTGAAATAAAGTACTGAATGTAATGAGCTATTAGTTTTAAATCTCTAGGGCAGAGTTATGGCTTTTTCAGCACAGGTATGCTGAGGTCAGAGCAGGCAGGGAACATTTCTTCTCAGCACACAGAAAAGAGATATCTATAGTCTGTTTAATTTAGCCAGCTGTGGACTTTTCCCAGACTGGTAGGAAATACCCTGAGGGTATAAACACAGAATAGGTCCTCCTGTTTTCCTCTGGCATAGGAGCTGTGACTGGGGAGCGGATGTACCTATTTGAGCCCAGTTGCAATAGTGACTCCTTGGGAGTTGATATCAGGCAGCACAAATTATAGCTGCTCCAAGTCTTCTCTAAGTGCCCTTTATGTGCAGTCTGGTATGCTATAGCCCAAGAATGAGGTGCTGCACAGGTGATTTAAAGTTCCCTTTTGTGCTCTACCCCTTAAGTATACTTGCCATTAGAGAGGTGGTCCTGAGGATTTGTTACCTAATTTATAATTAAAGTTTCTCCAAGACAGAGGGAAAAACTGGCATAAAAAATCTTTTAAAATTAAATCATGTTTTGCTTTGTTTCTTGCTGGCAATTGTCTTTTATGAAATAAGAATGTTTTAGGCCAAGTTCTTCCTCACTTAAACACCATGCAACATCATTATTTCAGAGAATTGTAACTCTTTATATTTTAAAAGTTCTTTAATTCTGCAGTTAAAAATAGGTGGAGAAAGTATAGATGGTGAATGTCTGACTGAATGGTAGAAAAAAAAACCCCTTTTTGATAACCAGAGCTATTTTAAAAGATGAAGAAATGTTATCTTTACCTTTGTATGCCAGCAATAAAATAGAAATGGTTTGAAACTCACTGTAGAGATCAGCTCAAACACACTACCCTCAAATAAAATCCCCTCCATAAAGAAACTGTGAGGGAATCAGTATGCCAAGTTAGCCAAAATGTGGACAAGATCTGAGACATTAAAAAGACCTGGGTGCATATAAAAAGCAATCTACCATATGATATGTGCACACAAATTGCATGTCATGAATACACTAAATCAACACACAGATCCACTTAGCATTCTGTCAGGAAAAACAAAATTAATGGGCTTTAGAAACTTTTGAAAACCATCACATTATTGATAAACTTTTTTTTTTTTTTTTTAAAGTCACTAAATAAATGCAATTAACTGCTATTTCCTGCAGTGGCTTCTTCTCATTTCACCACTGTGCAGGTCTTCCATATGCTGCCTCTCCTTTCTCCAATCCCCAGATTCTCTGTGGCTATGTCTACACTTACTAAAATTAGTTTGAATTAGTTAGTTCGAACTAACTAATTCAAACTAATTTTAGTTAGATCGAATTAGCTTAATTCGAACTAGGAAAACTTAGTTCGAACTAAGCAAGTGCCATTCATCCGCATCTCTTCTCCTTTCTCCCCAGCCCGATGATCTGTGCATCTCTTCTCCTTTCTCTCCAGTTAGAAGATGAGCTGCAGGGCTCTAAAAGCTATGAGTGATTGCTCAGTTTAACACAAATATTTATATTTGTCATCTCTAAAAGTGTGTATATTCCAGAAAATATTTTCAAGGGTTATTAAGAAATATCTTCAGACACTAATTGCTGTTTTCCAAAAATATTTTCCTGTGATTGTTTTGCTTTATTTATCTCATGAATAGATTTATCTAAAATAATTTAATTATGTGTGTGCATGTTTATAGTTATATGGATAATACTGGGTCGCAAAGTAGCACAGTCTAACAATTTCATCATCATATTCCAACATTTCTCAAAGTTACAGTAATGCAGTAATATAAAAATAAAACAAAAAATCCTCCCACTAAATTAAAAGGCATGGGGCAGGAGGGAAAATTTATGAGCCATGCCTCACAAATTGCCGCTCAGTGAGTACCATAACTTGCTCAGCTGCGTCATCAGCTTAGAGGGAACATTGCTTCTGTGTACCCTTTCTTGAGACCCATAGCACTAGAGAACTTTTTGTGTGTGCCAGTAGGGTCTATGCTGACTAATTAGTTCAAAACATGCCAGTGCTCTCTGTGGCAAGCCCTCTGTGGCAGAACTAGAATTTGAACCAAGATCTTCTGAGATTTAGTCCAGTGCCATAACAACAAAAATGCTCTCAAGCAATATGTTAATGAAATCCACAAACTTATTAAGGGGGTATTTTATCAACAGCTTGTTTTTATACATCCTCTCAAACAGTCAGGATATATATAAACACAGTTTTCCAGAGGGAGGCTCAGGCATACAAAGCCAATGTGAAGGGTTGACCTGAACTTAGGGATAGCTAAGCATTGCCTATTTCTAGAATTGTCTGGAGAATACTAAGGATGACGCAGGTGGATATAAATGAGGTGTATTTTTAGCAGGAACCCCAGGTGGAGATGGTCTTCAAGCAGTCCTCCATTGGTTGCTGCAATAACCAGTCAGGATAAAAATAGATAGCAAATGAGTCATAAAACTCATGTACTAAGATACACTTTCCTTGTGTTTTGTTGTGCAACAGTGAGAATGAGTTTTTGTTTGTTTTTTGGAAGGGAGAGGAGTATACAAGGGGTGGCTGGTGTCAGACAAGACTAGAGAGTATCAAGCATTGACTACTCATCTCTGGAAATGGTGCAAAGAATGGGTAAATTATTTCAAGTTTCTCACCACTGGAATTTGATTTCTTTTTGGGGCTGCTCTTCCCTATAGGTAGCATTCCTCAGCCCTGCTGCCACTAACAGATGATGCAATCTTGGTACTTTGGCAGCCTCAGCAGGCATGTTTTGTTTTGTGTGGTTTGCATATCTAGAATTAATGAGCAGATGGTAAGATGAATTTGCAAATGACAGAGAGGCAGGTTGGGCACCATCTTGTGTTTTTGAAAATGGACTTATTGGCTGCATCTACACTTGTAAATTGTCGACTTAATTTACCCTGCCTCTACACTACAGTTTTCTTAAGTCGACTTAAGCAGCTTGCTTAAATTAACTTAAGCAAAATAAAGTCGACTTAATGAAAATTAAGTCGACTTTATTAAATCTAGATTTAATTTGACTTAAGGCTTAATTTGACTTTTTAAAGTCAGATTAAGCCAGTGTAGATGTGGGGTAGCCCTAAGTCAACTTAGAGCTACCCCAGGACTATACCAATGCCCTTCCTGCCGGGGGGGGGGCACAAGAGGAGCCTGGCATGCCCCCCCAAAGGGCAGGGCAGAGCCCTGTGTGACGCTGTCTGGATTTAGGGAACCATTTATAATATTATTTTCTATTAATATCTCATAAATGCTATAATCCATAGGAACTGTCATGTTTGGTATCAATAGAAAGGTAGTAATTTGCTGGGAATGATTATATAGTTTATGTATAGGAATTGTATTTGTATTGGAAATTAGGAATATGGTTGTTATATCTATACTTTAACTTGTGTGATTCTGGGGAAACACTCCAGACAGGCTGTCTACAACCATTGTGTCCTTAATGGCTCATCAGGTTTCTCCTGGGCCCATTGTACCTGGGAGCTTCCTTAACATTAAGGACACAATGGTTGTAGACAGCCTGTCTGGGGTGTTTCTCCAGAATCACACAAGTTAAAGTATAGATATAACAACCATATTCCTAACTTCTAATACAAATACAATTCCTATACATAAACTATATAATAATTCCCAGCAAATTACTACCTTTCTATTGATACCAAACATGACATAGTTCCTATGGATTATAGCATTTATGAGATATTAATAGAAAATAATATCATAAATGGTTCCCTAAATCTGTCACACCCTGCCCACAAGCCCTGCCAGGGTCCCCATCCCCCTTTTCCCCATTGTACACAGGGGGTGCCCCCCCTCCCACCGTGGACCTGCCCAAGGTCCCCCTAGCCACTAGAAGTCGACCTAGGGTGTCCAGTGTGGATGCTCTAGGTCGACTTTGTAAGTTCCCCTTTAAGTCGACTTGAATTTTAAGTGTAGACTCACTAAGTTGACTTAGTTAAGTTGACTTAGTTAAAGTCGACTTAAAATTACAAATGTAGACATAGCCATTGTTAGGCTACAAAAAAGGCTCCCGCTGGTATGTGCATCTTTAATCGTTGCTTTGTGATAGGAAAGACGAGGAGAGCCTGGGTGCCTTGCAACCATTTTACATAGGCTGCCCTAAAGGAAAAATATTAAAGCTTGACAGTAAATACAAAAAGGACATTTTAAACCTGGAGAATACTTCCTCAGGAATCTTTAGAGCACCAGTGGGTTCTATAGCTTACTGTCATAAACTAAAAGGGCAATAAGTCCGTGGATTCTCTGAACCCCAAACCTTTTCTAAACAGTCCTGGGGAAATTATAGCTAGTATAGCAACCTCAGGGCAGGAGAGGGAGAGTGGGAGTGTCCAGAGTGGAGGGTAATAGCATAATGAAATGCATGTACTTGTCACTCACCTCATCTCACAGACAAAGGTCAAGAAAGCCCGGAGACAAAAGAACTGTTAGGAAGAAGATCATTCTGTTACTTCATTTTTGCAGCTGTGTGAGGTGATTCTTCTTCTTCCATTGCATACTATTGTGGGAAACCAGGGGCGATCAGATCAGAGCTGTATAACTAAATTTGCCCTTCTTTGAGTGGTTTCTATCCCGTGATCATGATGTGCCTATAGCAAATCTAGGAATGAGGACTCCATCTCAAGGATGTAGGGAAGAGAGAGATTTTTTGGTGGTTGGAGAAAAGATTTATTATATTAGTGTCAGGTCATGCTTACTCTAGCTGCAAAGGCAATAAGGTAATACAGGATTACTGTTGAATTTGAAGTAGGAATGGAAGGTTCTGATCATGAACATCCTCTTGTCTAAGTACATCTCCTGTCAACTCCAAATGCACATGCAGCTTTTCAAATTTCTTCATTCTGTGAAGCTTCCCTCTGCTTTTAACTGAACTAGATGGGACTTATTTTCTGAAGTGTTTTGCGTCCAGCCTCCGGAATGACTTCAGAACAGTATGTTGCTTTCTTTATAATCAATGGGATTCTGACCATGAATTTTAGTGAAAGAAGGATTTGAGTAATTTCTGAAATTAAAAACGGGACATAATTGTCATCACTTATCAGCTATTGTGTGATCAGCGGATAATCACCTGCTAATATGCAGTAGTGTCTCTGGAGATTTTGCTTACTGGGTGACTGAAATTACCTATACCATATTACTACCATTGATGCATGGATGCTGAAAATATTTTTATTTACAATTGTTTTTATATGAAAAATATGTGTTTGAAAGAAAGCACCTAATAGTCCTGCAAGTTTTCCGTAAATCAGCAATACATTTATTTATAGTATGATACTATTAGATAGAACAATACACTCTTGATGTCATGACAGTATATTGATAACTAATTCATTGTAACTTCCATCTAGCATGTTACATGGTAGGGCAGATTAATGCTGTGAAGAGTTTGGTATTTCCTAAGTGTGCTATAGTCTTTTTACTATCACTCCATTGCTATATAGTGATATTTGTTTCTTGATCTGATTCAGACCAATACACGGTTTTTTTTTAGCTGCACAGTCAACAAGGCATTGTCTTCTAATGTCTTTGGCCCAAAGTCATGGTCATTCTTTGATATCATTAGCATTTTTAATTGTCTCCATGCTACCTATGCCAAAAGTGTCCGTTGCTGTTCCCCTTTGCAAGTACAGAAGGATCTATGTAGCACACATGATGTTTTCAGGGCAGGGGGTGGATCAAGCCAGAAAGAGTATACTGGCACACTCAATACCACAGAAGTGCATTCTGTAGACTCTTCACATAGCATCATGTGGAGAGGATGGAAAAAGAAGTGAGACAGGCAATAAGTATGACCATTTGACTCCCAATTTATGTGCTCTATCAGTCATACAGGTTTTTGAGCCAAAACCCTGGCATGACAGAGAGGGACACAAATGATTATTACACTCATAAGATGTAGCAACTGATGTGGAGTTCCACTGTCTGTGGACCAAAACAAACAAGGAGTCCTGTTCTCATTACAAAAAGTGATTTTCATCTCTCTCAGGCTCCCAATCTTCTTATATGTTGTTCCCCACTGTTTGAATCTAAGCAACTTGTTTGATTTGCTGAAATAGTCTAACCTGAAACTGTCACTCACACTTCAATGGATTTATTTTTCCAGGGGTGGTCTTATTGATTCTGGGGTCCTGAGCAAAGTATGGGCCTCCCACAATGCCATTATTCCCCCCCAAGCGCACGCTAAACAAGAACAAATCACCCAATTTTCAGAATGTGTGTCCCTTTAATAAGGCACCGCAGTTTACTTTATGACTTTATTTTCCAATATTCACCAAAGTAGTACAGAAAACGTAGAGCTATTACTTTAAAAAAGAAAATTAGTATTCTAATAGGAATGTAACGACCCTAGATGTATTTGACATCTCAGTGTGAGTGCACTGTATTGTGCTTGAAAAACAATATACTTCTGCTGCTAACATGTAAAAACATTTTTTACATTACTACTAGCTATAGCTAGAGTGTCAAAGAAGTTAAACCCTCCTGGCCTTAGCTTCAGCAAATGTTGATATAATATCATCCATGTCCAAAGATTGGCAGATGTGGTGCTCAATGGAAATCTGCACCAGTCTTGTCAACCGCTCCTGTGACATTGTTGATCTCAGAAAAGTTTTGATGAGCTTTAAGCAAGAAAAGCTTCTCTCATCTGAGGCAACAGTGACAGGGATGGTCAGAAGTTGCAGGGCAATGTTTAAGTTGGCATAAAGGTCCAGCATCTTTTCTCTGTATATTTAATTTAGCATCTCTGCTGATGAAGAAACATTGCCTGGGAATGCAGCTGCCTTGATCTCAAGGGCCAAGTCCTTAGCTTCAATGTCCCCCAGTTTCTGTTCCATGTCCCACCAGCAATCCACCAATGTACCTTTCTCAAGTGTCGTCTTCATGTCTTCGAGAGAGTACAAAAAGCCATACAAATGGAAAAACTCTTCCAGTTGTGAGTATCTGTTATTCAGGCGGGTAAGTGCTGTGTCCTCTAAGGGGAAGAAAAAGTCGCAATTGAAGCATTGCTCGGAGATAACCAGTGTTTTCTCTCTTCCCTCATACAGAAAGAGCGGGTTTTTTTTTCCATTGTCTTTCTTCTTGGAATGTCATTTCAATCTCCAGTTTTTCAGCAATTTCCCTAGCATCTGTTTGTGTGCATGAAAAGTCCACTCTCCCAGTAGCTCTGCAGAAATGTTCTGACTCCACTGGTCTCTCTTTTCACTGTTTCAATAGAAACTTTAAGGCTTTGCAAGCTTTTGCTTATACAGTTTACTTGGGACAAAACATTGTACCAAATAATCACCGACACAGTGAAATGCCAGGAACTGATTTCTTTAGATAGACTCAGCGATGTAGATGCTGTCTCACCATCTTTTTTCTCCACAACATACTCTGTCAGTGCATTCAAAGCCTCCGATATGTTTGCCATCTGATAGAGAAATGCCTTTACACCGTCAATGAGACACTCCCATCAAGTGGTTGCGAGGTCTTTAACAGTTATCTGCTTGATATGTTCTTGATGAATTGACCCGCGTTTCACAGACGAGCTTAAAAGGTTGTACATACAAAGCTTTCTTGTTTCACTCAAGCTCCCTTTTCTGCATTCCTTGTTTGTGTCCCCGCATGTTGCTTCCATTGTCATATGACTGTACTCTGTAGTCCTCAGTGCCCAACTTTAATTTGGTCAAGTGTCCAAGGAAACTGTCACACAAGCCCTTTCCTGTGGTGTCATCAACTTTAAGAAATCCAAGAAGGTGCTCTGATACGGAAGCACCCACAGATGTCACACAGTCAACAATACATAATGTCACTGACAACTGTTAAGAGTGACTTACATCTGGGGTGCAGTCTATAATGACTGAAAAGTGGCCATTTTCACTTTATCAACTATTGCATTTAAAGTTCTCTCACCAACAACTGCAATGATTTCATTTTGGATATATTTACCCAAATAGTGATCTTTAATGGCCCCCTCTTCGACTCTCCTCACATGCTCACTCATGACCAGGTTGAATTTGGCCATTAGTTCGATGTGCCTTAGGAAGTTCCCATTCTGCAGGTCATGGAGCTTTTCTGAATGTCACAAGAAGGCTTGATTGCATTCAGCCAGAGGACATACAATAGCAACAACCCGTATCAAGATAGACTTCCAGTATCTCTGTTCAAGCACTAACATTTCCTGGCTAATATTGGGTGCCATTTAAGCTTGCGTAAGTCGACTTAATTTAATCTCCGTCCACGCTACATTTTCCTTAAATTGACTTAACCAGCAGCTTAAGCCGACTGAAGGAAAATTAAAATTGACTTTATTAAACCTCGTTTTAAGTCGACTTTGCTGGGTAAGTCGACTTTATTAAGTTGACTTAGCCAGTGTGGACGCAGAGTAGCCCTAAGTCGACTTTAAGTCGACTTAAAGGGCTTCAGAGCTCTCCCACTGCCCTCCTTGCCAGGGTGGCTGGCACAGGCAGAGCCTGGCATGCCCCCCCACAGGGCAGGACAGAGCCCTGCCCACCCTGTTTCTATGTCCTGCCAGTATCCCTGTCCGGCTCAGCCCCCATTGTACCCAGGTACAATGGGGCAAATGCTGAGACCCCTGGCACTTGGCAGGGGGTGCCTCCCCTGCCACCGTGGACCTGTCCCAGGTCCACCTAGCCCATACAAGTCAACCTAGGCATCCATTGTGGATGTCCTAAGTCGATTTGGCAGGGTCCCCTTTAAGTCAACTTAATTTTTGATTGGGGACATTCAAAGTCAATTTAGCTAAGTCGACTTAAATTAACAAGTGTAGACATAGCCATTGTCAATTGCTGTGCCTGTGTTTAATCTAATCTCTAGTTGGTACCAATTCTTCATGTTTGTTATTTGCACTCTGGAACATTCGTGGTCATTCAGCAGGTGATCGAAGTATTTCCACGTACAAGAGCCCTCCCTGGACAAACTGCTCTCTCTTTTCCCAAAAAGTCTACAGCAAAAACAAAACACTGAATCTGTTGACTGAGAATAAACTAGCCACGTCCGAGTAATTTTCTTACCATTTTTCATTGTCATTTTATAATAGACTTTGATAAATCTCCGTGCAACCATCTCATTTTTGTGAGGGAAATCCATGTCTGTTTCCTGGACTGGCTCTCATCTAACAATCGCACAGCGTTCTGTGTCGCTTATGTTTTGAGGCCAAAGCACTGGATCATCTTCTGAGAATATTGGAGTGCAACTTACAACATGCGGTTGAGAAGACCCAGAGGTGCCCATTGCTGCAGTAGTAGTATCACCCTCATCAGTAGGGACAAGGCCATCTGTAAAGCTTGATTTCAAGAATGAAGCAGAAGTGCTAGCAGCAGTACAGTAGTCAGTTGAAACCGCTGACAGCACCAGCAATAACGTTGGGTCTACTGTAGTCACAGAGGGAGGAGGACAGTCAGCTGCTTCATTCTCATTTTTACTTTTGAAGAAAGTAGTAACTTAAACTTTCATGAATTTTTTCTCCGCTTTTTTTTTTCTTCATCATTTTTCTGCCCCCTTTGGATAATTTCATTTAATTGCTTCTGGCTAATGCAGTGAATGTTATAACAAAACATTAGCTAGGTTGATAACGTGTGTGCACACTTTAGATGAGTGTTACTGTCAAACTGTACACAACGAGATTCCACTTGTTGACTAAACCATGTTTTGTGAAAAACTTGAAAAAAGCTTACCTTTATTTATTTTCTTTACGGGAAGTGTCATTGTCTACAGGTGGCAGGGACGCTTGGAGGGGAAAGAAAAGGCAGGAATGGCCATGCTGGGTGACAGGGAAAAGCGGAGCAGCATGGGAAAGCAGGGGCGCCTGGGGGTCAGGGGCTGTGGAAGAATGGGAAGTTGGGGACTTGGGAGGAGTGCAGGGCAGTGTGACAGGGGGGTGAAGGGGGTGAGATGACGGGGAGGACCAGAGGGGAGGTGACAGTGGAAGGAAGGTGGAAGTATGGCTGTCCCCTCCTCCCCCTGTGTTCGGAGCTTCAGCTCTCTGACCATCCCAGTTGCAGGAAGCAGCTACGTCCCTGCCCTGGCAGCTGCTCTTTTGGCTCCCCATTGCTACCGTAGGTGGCTTCTCCTTCTGCCATCGCAATGGAAACTTGCTTGTGTTCATGCCCACAGGGAGAAGCACAGGCCACAGAACAGACCTGGGGAGCAGCCAGGTGAGCATGGGGGCGAGGTAGGTGGCATTGCCTCCCCCCAGTCCTCACAGGGGCTCTGGCCGCTGTCTCTCTTCTGCAGCTTCCACGCCCCCTTCCCCACTTTGCCGCTGCCTTGCTGGCCAGCCCCTGCTCACTGCTGGTGCAGCCAGCCCCCCTCCTCCTGTGGCCTCCATATCCTCCGCCCCACTTGGCCACTGCCTTGCTGGCTGTCCTCCCCCCCCCCCCATTTGCTGCCAGTGCAGATGGCCGCCGTCTTCTCCCTGTGGCCTCCAGGCCCCCTGCCTCCCTACCCCCTTGGCAACCTACCGGCTCCTTCCTGTGGCTCTGCCTCTGACACTCCTGCCCTGGCTGGTGCACATGTGGAATGTGTGCCAGCAGGCTGCTGGGAAACTTAAAGCCACAGTGGCATGGAGGCTGGGGGCCCCTCTCCCAGCGGGGCCCTGGGCAGCTGCCCACACTGCCCACCCGCTAAAACCACCTATTATTTTTCCCTCCCATACTGTAAGTTTTCCATTTTCAAGCATCTGACAAAGTGGGATTTCTCCCACAAAAGTTCATGCGATAAATAAATTCGTTAGACTTCAGAAGTGCCACAGGACTCCTTGTTTGTTTTGCTTACCTAGACTAACATGGCTACCCCCCTGAAGCTGTTTGTGGAGTTTATTAGATCCCTTCTTACCCCTGCAGAGTCCATTTTTGCAGATAATATGCACTGGTCAAGTTTATGGGTAAAATAGTTTAATGTCTTAATTAGACTTCACCATATTTTATTTGGTTATTTGATGTCCAGTCCTTTGTAATATTGTTAGTGGGAGGCAGAGTTTTTAGGAAGTGGAGTTGTTATCTGGTGGCTGGCTCGCTGCCCTGTAAAGGAACACTACAAAAGTCTTGAAAGAAATTGTAATATTTTGAGCAATTAATTATCCAAGACAGAGGGAAGTATACAGATGAAGAGGAAAATGCAATCATCGACTACCTTCCTGTTAACATAGAGCTTGCTTCTGTGAAGTCAGTGCCAAAATTCTTGTTCACTTAAGTGCAAGCAGGAGCTTTACAAAGTTACTCGTGGTGACCTCCACCTCTTATCATTCTTCCCACCACTCGAACCTCAGGGATGGAGTTAATATTGCCTGGTGAATGGAAGAGGGAGGCTGAATTCTGAGAGTTGTCTCTAGCACCACCTCTTCTACCATGTTTTCTCTTTCTCTAACTATCCTGAATCCATATCTGAAAAACTCAGGTTTTAGCTATGAGACTCAGGCTTTTGCAGGATATTTCTGGTTCTCAGGCATGTCTCCTAAACATTCTGTACTTTCAGTGGTGCCATGTCTGCAGCAGTCATGGAAATGGCATGTTATAGTACGGAGGCATATTAGACTTCGGCAAGTCACGAAAACCATTTCTATTGACTTCCAGCCAGATTTGCCCACATTGGGTCAGCAAAAAGCATATGGAAACAGTGTATATTTTTTTTGTCTAATTCACAAAGTATACCTTTCTATATAACCATTTCCCAAAATTCATCAGTTAGTCTGCACAAATACCATCTGTTCTTTCTTGAAATCACAGTCACATTGCAATAAATCCACTACTTAGTTCTTCCTCATCAGCTATGGATCTCACTCCACTTAATTAACTTTCCACTTTTAACCAAGTTGTTTGATTCTTTCCTCATCATTTTGTCTCTTTCCTCCAGTCCTTTGCTTTTCTTTCCTTTTAAAAGTGCAATTAGTCCTTTCCACTTGCCCTGAATTCTGATGTCTAACAGCATGCAAATTCTGCATTATTCCAAAGGCCTGACAAATCCTCTTTGTCACTTTTCCTATAAAATGCAGTTCCATATCTGAATCTACTTCCTTAGTTCTCCTTAGCAGCAAAATACCTGCTCTGCTAAAATGTTGGCAGTGGTACTAGCTATATTGTTCTAAGTTGGTAGGCTTCAATGAATTTTGTAAAGCTGTCCACTTTGAAACAATATTTATTAGTCACATTGATTTACATTCTTCTTCATTCCTGGCCACCACCCTGCAGCTTGCAATTGTACTAAGGTCTTATCTACTCCTAACTGCCCTTGATCATGAACTAAACACAGTCAGTGCATTTCTAATCACCCCTGGTACTACTGAAACAGTAAAGTCTCTTCCTTCATTCTGTGCCAAAATCAGTCCTGAAGGATGTTGCCAGACTTTCTAACATCAATGATCTCCCTTTTAAAATAACTCCTTCAGACTCTCATCTTGGATATGTAATGCAACTAGATCAGTATTTGCATTTCCCTTCCAGTCCTGGATAGCAATCCCTGGAATTTGTTGAGATTTTCATCTTTCCAGATAGATCCTTCCCTAGCTCCCGCGTTCATTTCTAACTCAGACATATTCTTTTCCATTAACCACAAGACTATACACTACTGGGGATAAATTCAACTGCCATTGTACTGTCATTTCCTTATTTAACAAAGCTAACATCTATTTTGTCAATCTGGGATTAGATACATGCCCATTGTTGGCTTTTCCAGAAAGAAAATATTTTATGGGTGTAGTGGACAACACCATTGGAGATAACCCAATTAGATATTCCCAATACTGCAGCACCCACAGAGGCAACACTTCCTTGTCACAGATTTTAAATTCTGCTCTACTGGCATCAGCATCTAGGAAGCGTATCCCATTAGGCAGAGATCTGGACCATGGTCTTGACTCAGCACTGCCTCGTAACCTGTGGATGTTGTAGTTAACTATAAAACATTTAGTTTATTTGTATAGGGATATGCAAGAGCTGGGGCCTGCCTTAGGTACTTTTTATTTTTCTGTAACCCTTGATAAAGTCCCATGAAAACCGTTACCCCCAAAATGACCATAATTGACGTCAATTGGAGCTGGCAGCTTTTGAATTAATTCCACCCCATGTTTGTCAGTATTTTCTCTCTCCTGTTCTAAGGTGACCCCAGATAAGATACCTGTTGTTGGCACAATTGCTGGGCTGACCTTTAATCACATTTCCTGGATTACATAAAGCACTTTGGCCTACACTTCTAAGTTCTCTTCCTTGGTTTTCTTATGTATAAGGATGTCATTTTCATATGAAATTGCATTCTCTTGGTGGTCTATTCTCAGCTGCTGTGTTGTGACACACTTTTGTGACAAAAGCGTGTCATGGCACAGTGGCTGAATGCATTGCTGCTATTCATCCCGAAAGAACCCCTGCCCTCCTGGCACATGTTTCTTCCAATGAGTCTCTTCCTGTGGATGAGATAAGTCACAGCAGGAGTGGAATTGCTACCGCCACTGCAGGTGCCATTGGAGGTGGCCTTTCTTCAGTGGTGGGTGATGGTCCGCTTTTGAAGCACTGTCAGAACTGCTGTCAGCCAAGGAATTTTATGGTGGGGGGATGACTGTGGTTTTGGTGCTGCTGCCAAATTAGCAGATGGTGGCTTTTTCTTTCAGAGGGGGTGGGGGGTCTACTGTGTCATGAACTGTTGGCCATGGTACCAACCGTGTCACAACACAGAAAAGATTGAGAACCCCTGCTCTAACTTATCCCACATCCTCATCATGTATGGCAGCTGGTCCATACATTATGGAATCCTTCGGGAAGTTGGGTTTAAGTTTATTGTTTATCTCGGAAAGTAAAAGCAAACTTGTACAAGGAGTCTGGATGAAATGGGATAATGAAAAAAAAAAGCATTAGATAAATCAAAAATGGAAAACCATTTAGATCCTGCAGCTATAGCTGCCTTGATCTCTGGGTAGTTAGCAACTAGTGGGGCTGTCATAAGAGTCACTTTAGCTGGAGCCCTAGAATCCAGTTAGATTCCAGGACATTACAGTCCACTGTTAACCAAGTTCATAATGATCCCCAAGCATTTCAACATGTCTATCCTTAGTATTCCCAGTCCTCCAAGTTCATTTTAATAAAAGTTCTCCTGTTACTAACCCAATAGTCCATCTGAGCACAGCTGTAAATAGTACAAGAGTTTCCTTTCCATTGAATCTTTTCAAATGGATGACTTACTTCATTGCAAAGGAATGGGATTTATACTGAGGATGAAGTAAGAGGCTTCTATATCTATTAATATGGTTTGTCTGAAAGTTCAGTCTTTGACAATGACATTTATTGTCAGTCATCCCAAAACATCCTTGACAATGGGTGCCACAAAGAAGGGTGGCAGAGGCACTCAATATTTTTACTGTGTAATACAAGACCTCTCTTGTCATGCAAGGCCAGTCATTGTAGCAATCCTGCCTCATGGAGTCCATCAATGTTTTCTTTCTTTTTAATATTGCATTAACCTCCTATACAACTCAGATCTCCAGGGCTATGTCTACACTGGCAAGTTAGTTCGAATTAAGGAAGCTTAATTCGAACTAACTTAAGCGTTAGCTACACTAGGCTTTCATTAGTTCAAATTAAGGGCTTCCTTAATTCGAACTAATAAATTCGCTTCTACTTTTCGAAGTAAGGGTTAATTTGAATTAGTTAGTTCAAATTAACCCAATGTGACCATGTTCGTTTGAACTAAGCACTTAGTTCGAACTAACCGGAACATTGAGCTCAATGCAATTGACTAATTCAAACTAAGCAAGTGCCATTCATGGCACTTGCTTAGTTCGAACTAAAATTTGCTAGTTCGAATTAAGTTCATTCGAACTAACTAAAATTAGTTCGAATTAGTTAGTTCAAATTAACTAATTCAAAATAACTTTAGTAAGTGTACACATAGTCCAGGACTTCATTTGCACATCCCAACTCCTTTACTCTTATGTTCTTCTATTGGACCACTCTTTACACATTATTTTGGTCTTGAATTTTTAAAATGACTGCTGCCGCTTTACCTCCCTTCTTACTCCCATACCCTGCTAGCCTTTGGAGTTCAGATCCTTCTCTGAGGATATGATCTAGCTTTGGGAGTAATCTTTCTGTTGCTTTTCCTGCAGCTAGTATGCACAACGGGGGAGTCAGATCTATGTCTAAAGGGTCTTTAAGTTTTATAGGGTCCCAGTTTAGACAATCTCTCAAAGATAAATTGGTTATATTTTATATAGCAATTTCTTTCTTGCTATGAAGGCATTGAGTCTTTCTTCAGGCACTTATTTTCTGCTGGGGAAACAACATCAAAGGATTTGCTTCAGGGGAAGAAAGCACTCATAGCACTCCCTGTGTTACTTCCCTAATTTCTCACAATTTCCCACTTGAATGTCAGCTTGAAGGGCAGTAAAGACATTTGGATCCATACACTTTCATATCACATCCATTAAGTCTCCTGTAGAGTACCTTCCCTGCCCTCTGGGAAGCCTTTGACCACTAATTGGCCAGCTTATGTCTGTATCTTAAGTTAGGGGATCCAAAGACTTTCTTATTTCCCTTAATTGTTCAGGAGTGAATGGCTTGATTTCTCTGTTGGTTTCCTGGGCATATTGGATTCCTTTACTCTGGATGTGGATAGTAACTATCGGAGTCACTAGTGGATTTGCTCTGTTGCTATCTGTCTTCTTTAAGTCTTGTTGCAAAGGGTCATAGGCTGAGGATCAGTTAGGGTTTGTAGCTCCTCAGATATTATCCTCATACTCATCAATGGCTGGATACAAATCAGGTCTACCATTATCCCAGAAGCCATATTCCTCCTTATTATTTCCCCCACTTGTATCTCCTCCTTCCTGAATAGTGACTATAATTCTTTTTAACACTCCCAATTTTTACTGAAGTTCCCTAATTTAAACCTGACATTCCTGATGATCTGGGTCTGACTTACCCTGTGATTCCTTCAATACAGCTCTGACCAGGGCCAGATCAATGCCTGGGGGGAGGGGGAGCTGCCCACCCCACTGTCCCCCCCACTGCAGTGGTGCTGTGCCTGGGGGGCGGGGCACCTGGCTACCTGGTGCTGGGGGCTGGAGCAGGGGCTCCAGCTGGAACTGCTTGGGGTGCTGGAGTGACTCAAGGAGGGTGCAACTGGAGGAGGCCCTGGGGAGGGAGACCACGGCTAGCGCTGCTTGGGTAGGCTGGGGAGGGGAGTGAATGGGGTGCAGTTTGGGGGGTTGTGGGAGACTGGGGGTGTGGCTTGGAGGGCTGAGGGAGTGGGGGGGCAGCTTGGAGAGTTGGGGGGGCCTGAGGGGGCTGCAACTTGGGGGGTTGGAGGTGGGGGCTAGGGCAGCTAGGGGATGGCTCGGGGGGTTGGGGAGGCAGGCGGGGGGGCTGCGGCTCGGGAGGCTGGGGAGGGGACCTACCTGCTGTGGGCAGCTCAACTCCAGAGGCCATATGGAGCACATGCCAGATCCTGTCCCGCCCCACTCCGCCTTGCCCCCAGCAGGAGCTGAGTCAATAGGGCTGGCCCATGGGTGGGGCAGGAGTGCCTTTCTGGCTCAGGAAACCACTCCCTCCCCCTCAGCACCAGCAGGGCAGGGGCTCTTTCAGCGCCCCAGTTCCCGGCACTGGGGGCTTAGCAGGATGGTGGATTTGGCAGCGGCCATAGTGGCTGGAGCTTGGGGCTCCCTTTCAGGCTGGGGCATGAGCTTCAGCCCCTATAGCCCCTTTGTAATCCGAGTCAAGCCCTGACAGCTCCTTGAGCCTCTTGGGCTTTCATTTTTTATCCCTGAATCTCTTTGTTAAGTTGATCATTTCTCACTGTCTAATTACAGAACTTGTTTTCTAGCTGGGTTATCTCCATGGCACTGGTGCAAGGAGGACTAGGTATGGATGCACCCTGCTGGAGCATCGCAGACCTGTGTCACTCTGCCTTAGAAGAGAACAGAGGATAACTCCTCCAGGCAGCTGATCAGAGAAGCTACCAATCAGAGGGACTACTAGAGTGGCCAATCAGGGGCCAGCAGGGCCAAATAAAAATGGAACACTGCTCAGGCAGGGCGATTTCACACCCTAGCCTGCCCCTGGGCTCTGTCCAGCCACACCTCAACGCCTCCTGCCTCCCTCCCCATTCCCGCCCCCCATGCATCATGAAGGGCTGGCCTGATGCTTCCCCTCAGGCTAGCTCTTGGTCGCCACCCCTCCCCCGCCCGAGTCAGTACACCATTGGTTGAAATGATACATTTATTGACTTTTTAAATTAATTCTCTCTCTCTCTCTCTCTCTCTCTCTCTCTCAATTTTTCAGGTTTTGTTTGGGGAAAACTGATTTTTATCCTCTTATTTTTCAGAGCTGCCAGCTAACTAAAAACTCATACAGTTCTAGATAGAATTCAGAAAAAGTTTGATGGGCTGGGAGTTTAAAAAAGAATCTTCTGAACTGAGCATATTTGATGTGGAAACCATTAATAGTCTGTACATGGAACCTAGTGATGCCATTTGCAGCATCAGTTTTCAGAACAAAACTACATTTTAAATTGTCATATCCAGATCAATTTACTGAAGGCAGAGCTATAATAAAAAGGGATTTTAGAAAATAACTCACATGAACAAGATGACAATCAACCTGCAAATCTTAACTTACTGCATGTATGAAAAATAATTAAGAAGACTGGTATATTCAATAGAAAAAAGGTATTTGGGAAACAGGGAAGATAGGAAGACTTAGGCATGACAAGGGGATAGCATTTTGAATAAGAACTAACAATGAGATAGTGGCAAAAATAGCTAGTCTGATTTTCAGATATGTGTGCTGGTGTGTCATGGAAAGTAGGCAATCCATGTCTGTGTTGTATTGATAATCCTGCAATTAGAAATATTTCAGTTCTCAGCATATCACTATCAAAATGAAATTCTGACAAATTTCTACAAGACCATCAAAGTTGCACTTGATAACATCAGAGCTAAAGCTGGTCATAAACATTTGTTCAGAATGGTGATTTTCATCCAGCTGGTGAACATTTGTTACTTTTAATCTATTTAAATAAATTATACAATGCTGCTACTGCTTTTGCTCAAAGCAAAAATGTTTCCATGCTATCTAGCCTGACTTGAGGGGATTCAGTGCTGTTTGATTCATTCATCATGTTTCTTGACAGTTAGAAAGCGATCCTGCATTTTAATGCCAGTTAGTAGATGGCTATGAAGATTGATGTTCTTTGCTAATCATAAGCAGGCAGAACCTATATATTTCTTCTAGCTACCAAGTTACATAGGAACAGATACTCTTACTTTCAGATCTCTCTTTAGAAAATAAATACAAATAAAGTATGCTTCAGTGATTACTTTTTAAAAATTCTATCTTATGGTGTGATCAAAATTGCTTGGTATAGCTATTCTAAAAGAAATAAGATAATAGAAGGCAATTTTTTTACTTTCAAAAACCACATTAAAGACTCCAAAGAAGTAATGTTAATGTTGTACTGGGACACACAGTCTCTTAGGAAGAACTGAAGATATTGTGCAGAATTTTCATTATGCTGGACTTGAACCTAATCACATAGCTCCCTTTTTTTGTTACCAGATATGTGTAAAACTCCCTATGCACAGTAATGACAACACTCCTTTCGCATCTATCAGAAGACCTTCAGATGAGGTCATGGGCAAGTTATCTGAATTAACCATCATACACCAACAAGTCTCTGCATTCCTGAGGTAAATTCTGTCAAAATTACTTCATATCAGTTCAGTATGTCTGTTTGAAATGCCCTAGAAAGAAATTCAAATTGACAGACACCCTGCTAGAAATATGGATGTTTCACTGGACATCAGCTGCCAATGATTATTTCATCATGAGCACTAGATTTCTTGTTTATTTATATGACTTATTGTCATGGATTTTTAATCTTTACTATTAAATTTTAGTCCCAGTTTACCAAGTTTCACAGTGGTCTCATATTGCAGGGTTTTTTGGTTCCAACTTTACTATAACTGTACTTAGGAATATTGGACTTGGTTCAACACTACATTCAGCCAATTTTATATCAGTGTAATGACACTGATTTCATCACAGTCACATCAGCATATAATTGGAACAATCCATCAATGAATCGGGCCCATTGTGTTAATTCACAACAGAGCAACAAAATAATTTTCCATTTCCTTGTTTAGAGTTGGGCCAGCAGGAGGGAATTAAAGATTCTTCTCTCCTGTTCGCTCAGGAAGGAACCAATATTACTAAGTTCAAAGTTTTACAAAACTTTTAAACTTTTTTTTTTTTTGGCAGTTCACCAAACCAGGTTGATTTTGAAAACCAGTTTGCTGCATTTAAATGTAGAATATTAACCTGTACTAATATTTTAGCTTGTCCTCACTCTTCCTATCTCTTCACAGTATCACTTTAGTGGAACATTAGCCCAATAATGCCAAAGCCTAAGTCAAACTCTGAACCCACAGTAGGAGAGTTAGCCTGACCTAAACAAATGTCTCCTCAAGCTAATTTTTCTCTCCGATACATTCTTTTGTTAGTTTGTTTTCATAGGGGAATTGATAGCTTTCCGTTATTCATATACTAGTTTCATTATGCAACATTAAATATTTTCTTTGAATGAATAACAGTAATCTTTATCAATGGCACCCATCCAAAATACGATGTTTGGGCAACACCATCATTTTAGTTTCCTGCTGTACTTCTTATCTGTTTACTAAGTAATTGGAAACTGAAAACTCCAAAGTGACAATTGCATATTCATAAATTTGGGGTCAATTCATCTAACTGCAAAGAAGCTGCACAAAATTCCTACTCTCAACCCTCACGGAATGGCAAAGGCACAATGATAATGGGTTGACTTGAAGGCAATTTGTGATTTTGGAGTAATTACGGGTTGAAATCCTAGCCTCAAGTAAAGCCAGTAGTGAAACTCCCCCTTGCTTCAGTGGAGCCAAGACTTCATCCCAGGAAAGAAAAGTAATGGTTAAAAATGCAAAATTATTTTATAATCTTAGTATAATGTGTGCTAATATGGCAGCCTTTTGATAGGAAAAAGGTACTGACTAATTTTCTTCTCTGACTGCATGTCTCATGTGTAATCAATCAGATTTTTTCAGAGCAAAGACTTGAGCCAAAATGTTGGGAAACATTGTGTTAACTCTTATTAAGGACAATGGGTTTTATATATTCATATTAAGGGAAAATATAAGCAAATATAATTTTATCAAATTGTTTATGCAACTTCTACCTTCCATATTTTAAACAATTAATATTTTTTACCATTGGTCAGTCAAATCTGTAGTGAATGTAAAGCATTCAGATGCAAAGCAGTGAATACAAACATCTTAAGGATATAGTCCTGAAAACACTTACACATGTGCTTAACTTTGATTTCACTTGAGACTTCTCAAAGTATTAAAATTAACTGCCCATAAGTGTGTGCAGGATCAAGTGCTTTGTGTTTAATTCTTGAATACCCAACAAACAGTAAAGTAAGTAATAAATACCATCCTCCCTTAACAGAAATTGAAAAAACCTGAAATTTTTACATAATAAAGATCAAAGGTCATATTTAAAAAAAAAATCCTAACGAGAAACACCTATGTAAACATCAGTTTTCCTACCATGTTTTAAAATGAATTTTTAATCAGAGACTGCATTAAGGATGGGAAACATACATGGGTGCAGGTCCATCAATATGCCTTATGTAAATTCAAGATAGATTAGTATAAATAACTGATAGAGCTGTGGTGCCCTGTATACATTACGTAGATTTAACTACTGTGCCTTTTTTATTGTAAAGATAAATCATTCACACTCTCCCTGTTTAAATACACATTTATACTTATTGAAGTTCCAGTTGTATCACATTTTCTTCTGTTTTAATTTTTGAAAATTCATACTTTATCTTCTCCCCATCAGATTTTCTTGTCTGTCATTCCCTAACTAGAAGACTTAGTTTTATTTTAATTACTAACAACATTTTATTAACCTTTTATCATGTGGGATCATTTACTTAAGTATACGAGACCAAGTATAGCCATCCAATGCTTTGAGTCATAATTTTATTTTTCTTTATCAGTTTGTGGCTAATAACAGTACTATTTGCTTTTTACTACTTATTAGACCTTTAAAAATGCTATTTAAAGGATGTTAGGGGTCATGTGTAATTGATGGATTAGTGCATAAGATTACTAGTGGGGATGTGCCTGGGTTTTGATGGTCTGACCGTTGGATTTAATTTTAAAATAAGAAATCCATGAAAATAATGAGGAAGTTAGGTAACTGGTGCAGCTTGAGGCTTTAATTATGCTTAAGTTACCAATGGCTGGATCAAGAGAGAGTCTGGGTTATTATAAGCCTTAGATGTGAAAGATATGAAAATGAAAGCAGCTGCTGTTGGGCTTTCCTGGCACAGTTACTGCTGTGAGTGTTATTAATAACTGTCTAGCTGCTGGCACTTCCGCATTGTTTTGGCTGGCCAAAACCAGATTGGCTTGTAATCCACAAAGATCATAAACCTCCTGTAAGTCTTGAAGGCGATACCCTGTGAATCCAAAGGACTAAAAACATGTAAGATTCACAGGGAGAACCATGTGCAGGGAAGACTTCTCATGACCCAGAGTGTGTGGCAAAATCTGCAAAGCAGAACTCCACATGTCCCCAGGGAACTTTATAGAGTGTTACTAAGTCATTCCATTCAGCTGGGTTTGAGATGGGTTTGAGATCCATCCTATTCTCCTGTGCATTCCATCTCCAAATCCCAGATTTCCCAAGAGCTGCCCAAGGTGAACAGCCATCAAGGTTAGATTTGCACTTGACCCCTGTTCCTCACTCATGACCCTAGATACTCTTTACCTTGTGAAAGTATGTATTTTTAGTAAACTATGTTAATCTCTCTGGGTGCATCTACACTTACAAATTAAGTCAATTTAAGAAGGCTTAAGTCAATTTAAACTACTCTGCATGCACATTGGGCTTTCCTTAAGTCAATTTAAGCATTTCTTTAAGTCGATTTAAGGAAAAATTAAGTTGACTCAATAACACCTTGATTTAGGTTGACTTAAGGTTTAAGTCGACCTTATTAGGTCAATTCAAGCCAGTGTGGATGGGGATTAGCGCCTAAATCCACTTTATTAAGTCAATTTAAAGTGTTAAGTCGACTTAATAAGGTCAAAAAGAGGCTATGTCTACACTTGAAAATTTAAGTTGACTTTTGTTAAGTCGACATAATAAAGTCAACTTAACTTTTCAAGTTTGACATAGCTTCTGAGACTGTAATGAACTGTGTGTTTTTGTATGATTTAGAGGTGTTCATGTATGACTTGTGGGTGGAAGCATGATGGAAGTGAAAGGGTTTGTTGTGGACGTGAAGTCTATGAGTGTGTACTAAGACATGGCCACTGAGAGTGCTGTGGATATTAATGTAGCTTTAAATAATGACTCATTTATTTGATTTTTATCAATTATGCTTGATAGAAATAGCATTTTTAGCATCATTAACTACAAACTACCTTTCCCCAGGGAATCCCAGTATGGGGTTTGTAAGTAGACTCTTTTACACTTATAAAACTCACACACAGACTAAAATCTGGTGAGTGCCAAATTCACCAGATAGTTTCTACTCAGCTGATAGAACTCACAGCTTTCCCTTGACAACTTTTACAGTGCAGGTTTTGTGTCAGTATAGAAAAAGCTCTGAGGCATATTGGAGATTTGGGAGCAGTATAAAATAAAATATTGGATAAAAATAAATAATTCACAGGACACTACTGAAAGAAAAGAGTCAAGGGGCAGCAGGGAGAGGTGAATGTATCTATCATCCCTTCTGCATATGGCATAAGGCCCTGCTATTAAGCTAATTACCTATACATGTCACAGCTAATGTTAAACATAACCGAAGACCACCTTATCTTAGCATTTCTTAAGGTGCAAATGGGAAGGAAAGCTGTGTCTTTTATAGAATTCCCATTTTAAAATCCCACAGAACCTTTTAGGGTTATAATTTCACCAATTAACAAATAATTGTGGGGAAAATTGCTCAGGAGAGATGAAGAATGTAGTGATCTGTGAAGTTCCTCTTATTATTTTTATTCTTTACCATAAGAATTGATGGAGAATCCCTTATTTATCTATTATACACAAAAATGTGTATAATGCCATATTTATCTGTGAGAAGGAGGGTTCTTTATAGTTGTTACAATTTTAACAGTTGTAAAGCAGCAAACAGAAGGGTTTCTATTTATATTGTTTCCTTCCGCTATCTGCAGTTTGTTTTATGAGTATCTTTGGGATCGTTACCCGGGTAACCAATGTGGGCATTGGATATAAGTGGTTGTACTGTAAACTCACACTTGCAGAGCTCGGAATTTTGAGGCAATAGTAATTTTAAAGGTAAAAGGAGAGGGGTAGAGTGGGATAGGGGAAATGACAAAGAAAGTCCTTTTTACGTTCTCCCTCCTTGCTCACTGTTAACTTCTGTTGCTGCAGATGATGCCTGTGCCAGCCTTTGTTAGCTTCAGGAGACAGTTAAATCTGTGATAATACTGGCAGTGGATTCTGCAGTAGATTAATGCATTTTAAAAGCAAAGTGACATTTGTCATGGTCATGCTGTGGAATGTCCACCCTGGAAAGATTTGCTACATCTGAAAGGAAGGCAATTAAATGCATGATGTTAACTAGTTTTATTTCAACAAGTTTCATATGCCACTTAGCTTTAGCACCTCTGTCTCTGCTCCCAATTTAACCTCTGTGCATGTCCTCACAATCAAGGACATGAAGGTGCCAGGCTAGGCTTTATTGTAACATAGTAAGTACAGTGGTAGGTGACCTATTATAACAGGTACACTGAAAGCATTCAAGCTCTCAATGCTCAACTGATGCCAGGAACCTCCATCACCTCCATGGCTGCATGAAAGATGGTCTTTCAGACTCCCTTTTATACATTGCTCAGACCATTTGCTTGGCCCCTTTGGCACCAGAAACTACTTTCTTTGATGTTCCAAATTACTTTGATTAGTCCATGCATCCCCTTTATGATGCCACCCATTATCTTGATTGGTCCACGCATCCCAAACACGTTTCTATCCATCAAAGTGTCATTCTGCAGTTTGTCCAATCTTATTTATTACTTTCTCCTACAGCCTCCAGCAATGTAAAATTACATAGAGTTGCCCCAATGTTTAGGCTGTTTCCTGTCTTCTTTAAATGTCAACATGCTTTTGTTCTTGTGGGTATGTATTCTGAGTAGGAGCTCTGCATCCAAGAAACTATTCCAGTTGGAGTGAGACATGAGTAGTGATTTACTCCTAACAATAACGGAAGTAGAGCTAATAGAGAATTTCTCTTGATATTTTACTGCCTACTCATTCACTTTTTCAGACTTTGAAAGATTATCTGAAAGAATGTGATATGGTAGCATGCACCATCCCTGATGTGAACTACCTGTCCAAAACAGGTTCCTGAGATTGAGATAGTAACCAGAGAAGAAGGAAAGGTGCCATAATGGGAGTGCAGGCTATGGGTGGAGAAAGAAGGAGAATATAGCAACGGTCTGTATTTGTTTCATAGTAGAATCTTGAAGAGACCTGATGAGTCTTTGCCATCCAGTAGCCAGATGCCTTTTTTTTCCTGCCCTAGCACCATATCATTCCAATGGCTACTCAAAAAAAAGTAAACTATTTTTTTCCAAATGTGTTGGTTAAAATGTGTATTATCTAACTTATTTCACTGATTCTTAGTTATAATAAAGTAATGTGTTGTATAGGAAAATTTCTCAGTAGCATAGAATATTAATGCAACTCTGTAAATGTTAATGTATCTACATTATTGTGAACCTAAGAAAAGGAAAAAGGGCCAAAATGTACAAACTTGGTGCCCAACGGGAAGAGCTGTTTACGTGGTATACCTCGACTTTAGCAAGGCTTTTGATACAGTTTCCCACAAGTTCTCGTCGGCAAGTTAAGGAAGTATGGGTTGGATGAGTGGACCGTAAGGTGAATAGAAAACTGGCTAGATCAACGGGCTCATCAGGTAGGAATCAATGGCTCAATGTCTGGTTGGCAACCGGTAACGAGTGGAGTGCCCCAGGGGTCGGTCCTGGGGCTGGTTCTGCTCAACATCTTCATTAATGATCTCGATGATGGGATAGATTGCATGCTTAATAAGTTTGCAGATGACACCAAGCTGGGGGGTATGGTAGACATGCTGGAGGGCAGGGACAGGATTCAAGGAGACTTAGACAAATTGGAACACTGGACAAAATGAAACCTCATGAAGTTCAACAAGGACAAGTGAAAAGTCCTGCACTTAGGATGGAAAAATCCCATGCACTGCTATAGGCTGGGGACCAATAGGCTAAGTAGCAGCACTGTAGAAAAGGACCTGGGGGTTATGGTGGACGGGAAGCTGGATATGAGCCAACAGTGTGCTCTTGTTGCCAAAATGGCCAATGGCATGTTGGGCTGCATCAGTAGGAGTATTGCCAGCAGATCGAGGGATGTGATTATCCCCCTCTATTTGGCACTGGTGAGGCTGCAACTGTGTCCAGTTTGGGGCTCCCCACTACAGAAAGGATGTGGACAAATTAGAAAGAGTCCAGTGGAGGGCAACAAAAATGATTAGGAGGCTGGGGCACATGACTTACGAGGAGAGACTGAAGGAACTAGGCTTATTTAGTCTACAGAAGAGAAGACTGAGGGGGGATTTGATAGCAACCTTCAACTACTTGAAGGGGTGCTCCAAAGAGGAGGGAGCTAGGCTGTTCTCGGTAGTAACAAAGGACAGAACAAGGAGCAATGGTTTCAAGTTACAGCTGGGGAGGTCGAGGTTGGATATTAGGAAAAGCTTCTCACTAGGAGGGTGGTGAAGCATTGGAATGGGTTACCTAGGGAGGTTGCGTAATCTCTTTCTTTGGAGATATTTAAGGTTTGGTTAGACAAAACCCTGGCTGGGATGATTTAGGGGGAGTGGTCCTGCTTTTAGCAGGGGGTTGGACTATATGACCTCATAAGGTCCCTTCCAGCCCTATGATTCTATGATTCTGAAATTGGGCATTTAATTCATTAATTCACAGGACCAAATGTGAAAATATTGCATAGTGGTTTTTCACACTTATAAACATTAAACCCAATTTTAGAATAGTTGGATTACTGGTAAGTAACTATTCTCAATCATTATTAATTGCAAACAAAGTTGGATTTTGTTTTAAAATATCTTATTAAAATTGAAATGCAATAACCCTCAGAAGATCCAGATCATTGAAATAAACTCCCAATTTTACTTGGAACTCTTGACTAGTCACCAGTTAGCTCTCACTTTTTCTAAAGACTCAGTTTGCCCATAGCAATCAAATTGAACTTCTTAATGGTTATGCCCTCAGCATTTTACGTTAAATCCATGTGATTTGGTGCCAGATGGAATGCTAATCTGGCCTTTCAGAAGGTACTCTTCAAAAGGAATGGTAAGATTTACATACTAATTAGTCATGTCCCATGCAAAAAAGAAGTTCTGTTGTATGCAGTTGTGGAGGCAGGAACATTGGAATACCAGGATCTGGGCTCTGACTTGGGGGTGACATACAAGCTTGAGACCACTGGGTTCCAAGGATCTGCCATCTGTGTTCTAGGAGCATCAGCTCACGCCAGAGGTCTGTCCTCTTCATTTATTAGAACTCTGCTCACTTTTCCATAGCCCAGTCCAGCTCCCATTTAAACCAATGGAAATATTTCTGCTGACTCCGAGAGCTGAATTAGTCCTCTAGACAGCAAACACAAGGAATTAAGCCTGATGAGTGTACAGAGAAATATGAGCCAGCAGGGTTTGCAGTCAACAAGCCATCTTGAACAAATCTTCAGCTGAGATTTTCAAAGGGAATAATGAACTCAGCTTTCATTGCATTTCAACAGGATTTGACCATCTACCTCCTTTAGACTCCTTTAAAAATCTCAGCATTAATCCACTTCTAGAATTTCTGCTTTGGTGGTTGGAATTTGGCAGGCTTTTATACTCCAGCTGCTATGGTTGTTAAACTGCAACATTCAGTGTCAAAATAAAGGCCTTTTTAAAATTGTCCTTACACGATATCCATTTGGGAATCGATGATTCCTTTGTTAAATAGAACAACAGATGATACTTTATTAGCCATTAACAAAATGACTATTTGCATTGGTAGAGGGAAAGGTAGAAATGTAAAGTCCTGGATTTTTGATTTTTTTTTTAAGCAGTAAAGGGATTAACAAGCAGATGAAGGCAAATTTCAGATATTGGAACTGCAGTGCTTTGACAGGATTTAGGTTTCTATTTTTAATCTTTTTGACTCTTGAAAAAATCATCATATTTCATTGTGATATAAGAATCAACACTCACCCCACTATCTATAAAAACTGTAACATTAAAAAATTGCAGTTGGGAGCATTATTTATTGATTATTGCACAGTAAGATCTTAAAATAGGAGCCAGTTTATTAGATTACTAAATGCAAAACTCTGTCATGTTAAGAGTAAGCGCTATTTGATAGATGCAAATGTGACTTTATAAACGAACTGGTCCGACTGCACATGCATATATTATACTGGTAGATGACAGTGCTGGTGGATACTTGAATTGAGCATCATAGTTCCTTATTTCCATTTGGTCATAAATTTCTGACAGTTTCACCAAGCAGTATGAAATTTCCCCAGTCTGGTCTCTGTACAAGGTAAGAATTCAAAGGGTTTAACCATTTTGGTGACCCAAAAGTGTAGCTGAAATTTCATTTCCACAGACTCTTGCCTTACTCTCTTTGTAAGACTGTATAGTGGTAGACCTTATTCAGCATGTACTAGCTTGCACATACCATCCAGGACGGATGTTCTATGGCTCCCCTTTCTGTCATTCCCCATGTCTGACCAGTGACAACCCACAAATTCAGTTGAAGTTTAAAAGAGCAATATAAACCTGATCTAATAATCCAGATTGCCAGTGACTTAAGCGTGCTGTTGATCAAGTCCTGTTTCCATAATGGGGCTGCTGATAGTTCCTGATGGGATAAGCAAAAGGCATCATCATAACTTCCCTCCAAGCATACAATTTATCGTCATTGTCAGCATGATTGTGTTTTGTGTCTTATGGCACAGGTGAATACAGGGTGCAAAGTGATCTGCAGCCATGTCTCCTAAAATAAGAACCTTACTCTCAAAACACTTGATAGACATTAAACTAAGTTATAGGACTGTGTAACAAGTTTATAGCCTTCGAGACCTTGTTGCCTCACAGAAATCTTGAAAAAACAAACCCCTCTCTTCTTTTTGACTTTGAAATGTTTACAAGAAATAACTGTGATATAACAGAGGGATATAACATTTCAAGGTGGTATAAGCAGCAGAAGCATTCTTTTTAAGAAACGAAGATACTATTTGTATGCAAATGTAATAAAAATGGTGCCTGGCAGGCTTTTCTCTCAATAAAATCTTTCAAAGCTTTCTATGAGGTATTAATGGTGCTTTAAAAAGATGCTTTAATGTGTTATGTGTTATGACATATGGCATTCATATGCTTGCACTGATTTCAAATAGGATATGTTAACTAATGAATCAGAGCATGTGATGCAAAATCCACAGGAAAATATACGTGTCACTATGTTAGATTATATGGATAGGAATTTACAACAAAGGGATAAAGGCACACAGTTTTTTGTTTTTTGTTTTTGTTCTTTTTTATGCAATTGTATTGCCTCTTAATGTAGAAAGAAAGAAATTATATTTCTAAGATGTGATATTTACTTTAAACCCCAGCAATTTAGTAAATAAAATTTGAACAGTTGGGCTGTTCTAATATAGACACTAAAACCTATGTTAAAAATGTCAAACCACACTTATTAATTCTCAACAATCTGTTATTTTCTGTGACTCATTGCAGCAAAACTTCCTCTGTTCTTTACTGATGTATTTAAATCCTGGTAGGTTAGATCTATATTCCTTCCAATATGCATTCGTAAACTGAGGCTTTCTCTACAGAGATGGTTTATGTCTTTTGAGGAATAATTAAGCCTGGCTTATTAAATAGGCATATGCTGGATCATGTCATAAAGTATTCAGATGATTCTTGAGATCCCCAAACCCCAAGCCTTGCCCAGTTTACAGATTATGAAGGAGGGGCACTGCTTATGATGCTAATATTCATGCAGTACTAAACGTCTCTTTAAACCACAGCAAGTGCTTTTTCCTTCTGTTTTATAATGGCAGGTCCTGGATTTTTCCCAGACCTGGAAGGTTAAAATGTCACCTAAACCCTTCCATATTAGAGACAAGCAACTGGAATCAATGTACAGGAAAGTTGGATACTGTCTTATTAAAATAGATTTATAATGGACTAACACTATATTAAATTCTTTATTAAAGGAATTTACTTTTGTTTATATATTTTAATAACGTCTACTGACTTTCCTGCTCCTCCACCTATATAATAAAATGAACTATAATAAGTAATA
This sequence comes from Pelusios castaneus, assembly GCA_007922175.1. Taxonomy (NCBI): domain Eukaryota; kingdom Metazoa; phylum Chordata; order Testudines; family Pelomedusidae; genus Pelusios; species Pelusios castaneus. The sequence goes on from ML685780.1 coordinate 5,377,529, forward strand.
AGGTTTTGCTATGTAGTTTTCCAGTTTGATTTTCTATAACAATTACATCAGATATTTTTAAGTGATGAAGACATCTTAGCTTGCAGAAGCAATGGCGCAAATGCATTAAGGGGGTGCTGTAGTACTAGCAGTTAAACATAGTACACATCATCTAAATATCCTAGTGGTCTTGGAGGGAAAATAATTAGTAGTGATTTAGCTTTTATACACAAATGCAAGTGATGCATATTTACAAAAATATATAATGCTACATCAGTTATAAACACACATAACAAGAAACACCCAAGTAGCATAGGTTGTCAATAATTATCACTTGTAAAAAGTAAGCAATTTATTAGCATATATTGGTTATTATGAAAGTACCTATTTAGTATGTACGAGACTGATCCTTTGCTTTTTGCAAGAATCTGAGCACCCTCAACCTCCTTTGACTGCAATGGGAAAGAGCTAATGGGAGCTCAATGTCAGGGCGGGACCCAAACCAAATGGCACTCCAAGCGAGGTGCTCTTTCTACCCACCCTTCATTTGTTAATTTTTTGAAAAAGGTCTATTTTATTCTGTTTCAGATATTTTCCCATCACATTTGCCCCTTGCTGCAAACTAAATTTCAGTTGAGATTTTCACTTCCTATATAGAGTTCATCAAGGGTACCTTTTTTCATTTTCTATGGGGAAAAATGGACAGTATTAGGGAGAGCAAAAGTTTATGTTCTTTCTTAGAGTAGTGTCCACGTGGTGCTCCACAAAAAGTGTGCTGGTGCACCCCATGTCTTTGATCGGAGACTTGCCAGCAGAGCCCTTGGGGCTGTGCGCGCCGCAAGCAGCAGCTTTAACACCTCTTAGGGACACGCGTGGCCCCAACCCTCCAGTTACTTCTCAGCTGCCTCTGGTCCAAGACGGACCCGTCAGCAGCTCTCGTAGCCTGCTCAAAATTTCATGTTAGTTTTCATAGTTATAGTGTTTTTTTTCATATAGCCAGTTTAGTGTTAGTTCTTCCTGCTCTTTTTTGTACTTTAAAAAAAAAAATCTTTCCCTTGTCCCCTCACTCCGCTGCCCCAGCTCTTAGGCAGTATATGCCTGCCTCACAGGGTTTTAAGCACTGTACTACATGCAGAGAGGCTATGCCTTCCTCGGATGGCCACGAACAATGTATCCGATGCCTGGGTGAGGGGCACCTTCCTCAAAAATGCCTGCATTGTAAGAACATAAAATCGCAGGCCAGGTATGACAGAGACCATGACAAGGAAGATTAAAAAAAAAAACTAGACTTACTTGGGAGAAAGGTCTACACCTCTGCTACCTTGCATCTATGGGTTGCAAATTACACCGCAATGTTATCAAATTATGACCATGATAACTACACAAAAATCTCAAAATTTATTGATTGCATACCTGAAGACAGAAAACTGCAATTTTCCTCACTAATTAAAGAAGGTCATTTAACAGCTAAAACAGCTAGAAGTTTGGCTGTTTTGCAAACAAATGCATTCATGATGCTTAAAATGCCTCATACAATTAATTCTGTACTTGTTTTGTCCCTTTTAGTGCGCTGGTTTTAAGGTCGTCTATTCTAAATCTTGTGGGTTTTTTATATTATTTTTTTTAACAGATTAGGATACAGTAAATGATGTTTTTCCTTGACCTGGGGTTGGAATATTCTTGTTTTTTTTTTTTTTTTAAAAAAAGAAGTATGTCGAGCTGAATTAATCTGAAGTATTAGAAATGTCCAATGAATTCCCCATAAAGAAGAGATTGATTAAATATGGATCTGTGGGAATTCAACCTCACTATAGGTGGGCCTAGTAACATTGCTATAATTAAAATTGTCTGACACTTCCCATCATAAGATCCTTTATCGAGTTCCTTACAATTTTGTCAAACTAAGTGTTTGGGCTGAAATTTTTAGTTAAAACTGTTTAGCCGTTTCTGAGAACAAGGCTATGAAAAGATACATTATTTTATTTTAAAAAACAAAACAAAACAAAAAAATCTCTCAATTGTTGACACTTTGAAAAATTCTAGTGTTCCTTTGCTTTGGAACAGAGATTTGGAGTTTGACAGAAGTGTATCTTTTGTGTCAGGTCTTTTGCTGTTCCTGCAGGAAAAGACCCAAATTTGGACAAATTAGAAGCATATTGAAAAGTCACTTTTTACATATGTTAAGTAGAAACTTTGTAGATTTTAACAGCTAAAATTTATGAAGTTTTCACTTACCCTGAGTGTGTTCAAGCCTGTCACAGTTCCTCGGTTTGGAAAAAACTGCATGTACCAACTGTTCAGAGAGACTGGGCATGCTTCATTCCTCACAGTCCCTAACTGGGACTGGACTATGCAATGATGAAATTCATTTTTGTTTTTCTTTTCTTTTTGTTAAAAAAAAAAAAAAAAAAAAAAGAGGCAGTTGCACACAAAAGATCATTCAAAGAGTATTATTCAGGCAGTAAAGTCAAGTACTAAAAAATTAGGAAATGCCAAAATTAAGGTTACTTTTTCAACTTTGATACAACCTGTTATTCATATACATTATGATAGTTTCATATGACATGACTACATAACATTTTCCCCACAGGCCTGTCTCATTTGGTGCATAGAATGGACCTCTTCTGGGTTTAAATCTAGTTCGTATTGAATATGAGACAGTTGTCTGTGGGACAGTTGCTTTTTTTGTTGCAGAAATTGGAAGGTGTATGGTGAATGTGCCAAGAAATTACAGGAAAAGAAAAAATAGTCTCCTGTTTAAGAGATGCTTCCCAGGAAAAATGCTTCCTCTGCCACAGAATTCCTCCGTGATTCTGGGCAAGTCCCTTCAACCAAATAGTTCACATATGGTCACCACTAATTGTGTGTTCCTCACTTTTTTGGTGTTGACTTGAGATTCTAGGGTTCAGTTTAGTGCTGAGCACTGCCAACTACAACTGAAGTTAGCGAATGCTGTGATTTGAACTGTGTGCTGTATAAGGATTAGATTTTTATTGGTAAATGCCAATAAACATTGATTTTGCTATATACATACATATTGTGGGAAAATATCCCTATTGATGATAACCAAATTTATAGATAAGCAAAGGAATAAAAATGCTGCTTGAGAACTTATTACAGTTTCATTTAAGGATATTTACTTTGTATCTTTTGACATATAACACTGACAATTTGTGTTTTAATGGTTATAAAGCTTGTAACTTTTGATTTTCAATGTTTACTGTCATTAAATAATTACTGGGTCATCTGGCCCCCAATAATTTCCCACTCATATGAACATTTAAATTAGAAAAATGCTTAAAAACATTAATTCATAAAAATCATAAAAAGAAAAATTGCATTTTGCCTTGCCTATATATAACAGTAAGTATTCTGCAAAATCTGTTCCTATGCTATTGGGCACCTAAAATTAGTGGATACAATTTCTCTCTGTGCCTCATTTCCCAACTATAAAATGGGGATAAACCCACCCCCTCATCCCAGAGTGCTATAGCAAAATCAAATCCATTAATATTTGTGTAGCACTCAGGTACTGTAGTGATAAGCATCATAGAAAAGCCTCTTCAGGGTGAGGTTTGAATAATGTGCAGTAAACAGGACTTTTTTGGTGATGGTACTCAGGGGTACTGAGCACTGGTACCTTCTTTTTCACAACAATGTGTCCCCGGCTCCTGCTGCTGCTATTGGCAACCCAGGTCCCTGGTCAAGTACCAGCAACTTTTTTTTTTTAAACAAAAAAAAAGTGCTGGCAGTAAATAAATGTGAATGTAAAATGGGGAGAAGATGCTTCTTAATTTGACCAGTAACCAGCTCTTAAGAAATGAAGACTAGATTTCTCCACTGTGCTTAATTTATGACAAGAGCAAAAGCTATTTCACTTGCCAGCTGATGCTGTAGTAACAGGCGTACTCATGTCAAGGGGTCACCATGAAAGATCAGTCTATACAAGGCGTTTTGTAAAGTATTGCCTGGTTTTACAAATTGGACAGCTCTAATGTTTGTGCAGTAGATACACTGATGGGAGGGATTCTCTCATCAGCATAGGTAATCCATTACCCCAAGAGTTGGTAGCTAGATTTATGGAAGAATTCTTCTGTTGACTTAGTACTGTCTACACTGACAGATTAGAAGGGTATTCCTGTGTTTCTCAGGGATGTAAATTTTCCACACTCCTGAGAGACATAACTATATATTCCCAGTATAGACCCTACCTTAAACATTTCTTATGCTTCTTCTTTTGGTTCAAGAAAGAGAAAATACCTTAAGAGTCTTTCCCAAGATATTTAAACCCTTCCAGTTTGAGGCTAAAGCTGAAGTAGACGTTCTGGAGCAACAAATAAAAAATAATTGGTGTTGGGGAAAAAAAAGGAAAGTTCAGAACTCCTTTGAATAATTAAAAATTCAGTTGGGGGTTGAATTTGTAAATTGGCTAAATTTTTGAGGTTTTTAAAATTTTATCTAAATTGATTTGTCCATCTTAAGTGAAAAAAGGAAGCACTTCAGAAGAAGTATTTGATAGGCTTTATATCTTTCTCTTTTAAAAGAGACAATTATAGGATTTTTTCCCTTACACCCATAACTAGTCATAATGTTTAGTTTCTGTAGCATTATTCTATTGATTATTAATAAACAGTCCTGCTTCAAAAAATGTAGGTGTGAATTTTCTAAATTGTAAAGAGACTTGTATCTACTGTGAAGCTCTTTATTCTCTTGTTTACCATAGCTTCGCCATTAGTTTGTCAAGTCTTGTAATATACTATTGGACAAGAGCATATTATTGATTGTGTATATGTGGGAAAAGTGAGACCTGTCTACACTACAAAATTAAGTTAATCTAATTTATGTTGGCATACAACTTCTGTGGTAATTACATTGTTGTGTGTAACTACACTTTGCTCTTTGTGTCAGTGGTTTGCTTCCTCACCAGGAATGTTTGTATCAATTGTACTGTCAGTTTGGGGCTTTGTGGAATGGCTCCTGAAAACCAGTAAAAAGTTGACATAAGTAACATAGTGTCTATAGTAGGGGTCTCAAACAAGCTGCCCGCGGGCCGCATGAAGCCTGTGGAGTTATCTCCTGCAGCCCATGAAAAGAGCCAACATTCAGGGGTTCCCAACCCCTGGCCAGCTTTTCAAACAGCCCATGCCCTGCCAGCTGGGAGCCAGCAGCTGGGCTGCGGCCGCCTGCCTTCCACCTGGGGTCGTGCCACTGTCGGCAGTGCTTCCGGGCTGGTCCACGCCACCTTTCCCCTCCCCCACACTCCTGGGGCCTCGGCAGCCAGTGCTGGGCAACTGGGGAGGAGTCACTGCTGCGCAGGAGGCTGGGAGCGCAGCCCAGCGACAAGACCACACGGATCCAGCACCTGAGGCCAGGTCAGGGCTGGTAAGAGGGGAATCTGGGGAAGTGGGGAAGGCTCCCATGGGGGCTCTGTGCTTGGGGAGGCTCCATAGGGTCCCTGCCAGGAGCTGGGCTATGGCTGCTGCCTCGTCTCCGGGCTTGGGGTTAAAGTAGCCCTTTCCATTTCTTTCTTTCTTTCTTTCTTTCTTTCTTTCTTTCTTTCTTTCTTTCTTTCTTT
>ML685780.1:5383092-5563151 GCA_007922175.1 Pelusios castaneus
TTTCTTTCTTTCTTTCTTTCTTTCTTTCTTTCTTTCTTTCTTTCTTTAAATTAAATTAAATTAAATTAAATTAAATTAAATTAAATTAATTAAACCCAATTAATTAATTTTATTTACAATCACTTTGAATTTGAATTAATTTTTAATTTAATGAAATAAGATGGTGGCCCTGTTGTATGAAAAGGTTTCAGTGATGCGGCCCTTGGACCAATATCCTAGTCCCCATGTGGCCCAGGGTGATTTGATTTGAGACCCCTGGTCTATACTGACACTGCATCAACCTAGCTGCAACCTTGACTCTTATGCTGCTCATTGGAGGTGGAATTAAGTCAGCATAGCAGGGCTGTTACATTGGGCAGAGTGACATTTAAGTATACGCACTATCATAGTTAGGTCAAAGTAAGTTTCCTTTCATCAACCTAACTCTGTACTGTAGACCAGACCTGACTCTTGAATAAAGCGTAAAAAGAGAAATATCTGAAATAATTTTAAAGCTTTTGGAAAGTGATACTAATGTTTTGTTTTGTGGAGTCTCCTTGGATAATTAATCCAAATTAACTAAATGTTTGAATTAAAAGTGAATTGGTTAAACTTCATTGGATCCTTGTCTGGAGATACTGTTGTTCAGAATTATAGTAACTTTAATTTGATTTAGCTTTACTTCTTCCAAAATAAATTCTACTTTTAATTTACACCTTTAGTTAATTTGGATTAATTTTGCTGAAAGCCCCTGTGTAGACAGCACTGAATGGGAATGGAAGAATTTTACTTCAAAATATTCTCAGATGATTTAAAAAGAATCACTTCCTTATTTGTTCTTTTTATTTCCTCAGCAAAAGACTCACCAGTGCAAAGTATACTGTGCAATACTAATGTAATGTATTGACTAGTGTATGTATATATACTACATCTCTCCACAAAATGGTAAGTCACACCTGCTCAAACTCAAATCCCCATGGGAGCCCCCCTCATACACCCAGACTCCCTTCCTTAGTTGCTTGCAACTAATTTAATTTATTTTCCAAATCGCTCAGTTGGGGAAAAAAATCCATTATTGCACCCAGCTCTAGCCACAAAATAGAGAGGAGGACATGCCCATAAAACCTGACTCATGTTATCAACCTTCTTCCATCCACACCTCCCGCCCATATTTATGAGTGACCATAATCAGGGGCTTGAGGAAAGCTCAGTACAGATAGAAGTCATCATAAAATTAGATCCTGAGCTAGGTTTCAGTTCCAATTGCATGGTCTTCCAAGGTATTTGAATCATGCAATGCTTGGTTCAGTCCCACTTCTGCCTTCAATTGCTAACTTAATCACTTGAAATAGAAATGAAGATGTACTTTGAAGCATCTGTATAACTTGTGAGATAACACAGAATTATTCCTAGAAGACCTTATTTTGGCATTCACCTTTGCTATGGCTCAGGGCAGATTTTTTACTGCCATCATCCATCTCTCTGGAGGAGACAGGGAAGTCAGAATAAGTAAAACAGTGCCATGTCTTTGTGGCCCCATGAAAACATGAGATTTGTCATCTGGGTCAGACATTTGGTGATTCTATTAAATCATCTTGCTTGTTGGCAGATGCAGTGGTATTAGTCAGCTGTATCTAGCCATCCGCAAAAATGCTATATGCAGGTTAAAATAACAACCCTATACAAGTTACAGCTTAGCAATGAATGTTAAAGAAATAAATGAACATGAAAACTTCATCTCAACTGAGTATAGTGGAAAGTTTAGTGCAGATAGTAATTGACAGGATGAGTACTTCTTGCTTTTTTTTTTATGAACAATCTCTATAGAATTTAATTCAAAATAACCTTTCTGTGTGCATTTTGAGGGATTCTGTGGATTATAATTCAACAGAGAACTACATCCCTAATATAGAACTCTACAGAATGGTTTAGAAAAAAATCCATAAGGTATAGGAGAAACCTATCCTTACTTAAATGTAATTGATTTTTAGAGTGCTGGTATGGCCATATTGGTCCCAGGATATTACAGAGACAAAATGGTTAAAATACAGTATCTTCTATTGAACCAACTTCCATTGGTGAAAGAGACAAACATTTGAGCTTACCCAGAGCTCGTCAGTAAATCTGAAGAAGAGCTCTTCCATGGCCATTAATTTCTGGAATACTCTTAAGGAATGAGAATATTGTTTCTAAGGAAATGAATCCTGAAGTCACCCAAATTGAGAGAAAACAGAACTTTCCTCATGAAGAAGGTGTCCAACATATTTGAAGCTGTAGGAAGTCTAGCATAATCATGAAGCCACATGTACTCCAAATGTGCAGTAAGCCATGCAAGTAAATTCAGAAAAACCATAGTATTAGAGTGAAATATTACAAGAGGTTACCTAAAAGTGCCAATTACTATGAGTACCTGAAACTTCCGCATCTATTTTGCATGATAAATATGCAATTCTATATCATCATTAGAGTTGCATGGTTTTCTGTATTTTGCATATATAGAATGCTTACTGATTATGTGCTAAACAAAAATGTTAGCATGCAGAAGTTTATTTGCAATCATTAGAAGGTAGAAAACACAGGTCCTGGTAAAAGATGTTAGAAGGAATGAAATGCTGTCAGAAGTGAGTCTAAAGAGTCTATTGCAGTTATATAAAAACATGTAAGGAAAATGTCTGTTGCCAAAGAGAATGGAAACAAGCATTGGTAATATCAATTAGGAAACCAGGCAAGGTACATATGAAACCTGATGCTTGCAGGCCGATTGCCCTCACATCCTGTGTGAGGAAAATCATGGAAAAATAATAAATGTAAGACCAATGGAATACTTGGTGAAAAATGCTATAACTGAAGAAGAAAGTGGAAAAGGAAGATGCATAGTTGACCATATAGTAAGACTAGAAATGAGGGTACAAAACACCCTATGAGAACTAAAAACTTAATGATAATTGTCTTCTTGGACATTGAAAAAACATATGACATGCTTTGATGCGAAGGCCTCCTATATTAACTAGCCAAAATTGGAATAAAAAGGAGAATGTTTTGGTGGTTATGGGGCTTTTATGGTGATAGAACTATACAAGTCAAAGTGGGAACAGCTATATCAAAACATATTAACTGAAAAGTGGAACTCCGCAAGGGAGTGTTATCAGCTGTACTTTGTTTTGCATTCTGACAGATGACCTCCCAGAAAGTGTACACACAGAAATAGGTATTTCAGAGATGACTGTGCTATATGAACTAAGCATAAAAGACTTAAAGTAGCCATTGAAAAGATAAATGAGATACTTCAAAGAATTTCCAAATGGGGAAATGATTGGAGATTTAAATTCTCACTTACAAAAACTAAGGGAATGGTTTTAACCAGGAAGAAAAATGGGGAAGACTGGGGTTTATTTCTTTATGCTGAAAACATTCAGATAGTTCACAAATTTCTTTTCCTAGGAGCAGTGTTTGATAATAAATTAACTTGGAAAGGTCACATAGTTAATATCATGCAAATTGTAATAGGAGGATGAACTTACTTAAAAATATAGTTAGAAATAATGGGGTACAGATAAGACGGTATTGATGATGATGATGTACAGAGCATTAACAAGACAACTTTTAGACTATGGATGCCAATCTGTTTGTTCAGCCTGAGAAACAACTTTTAGAAACTTGAAACTGTTCCAGTCTTGAGCTCTGTGGTTGTCCTGTGCAGAGTATGTGTTGTGAATAGCCAGCGGAGAAGCACTTACAAATCAAAGAATGAAACTACTGGATTTAACTTTTGGGGCAAAGGTAAAAGGGAATAATGAAAACAGAAGATCCAAAGGGGTAGCCATGTTTGTCTAGTTCAGCAAAACAAACAAGGAGTCCTGTGGCACTTTTAAAGACTAACACATTTATTTATTGCATGAGCTTTTGTGGGAGAAAACACCACTTCGTCAGACCCTTGAAGACAGACAACTTAGAAAGTGGGAGGAAAATAAATGCAGGGAAGTGTAAGTCATAGGATCAGATCAGACTGTTACAGAAAAGAAAAGCAATTGTTTAGATTCAAACACTGGGGAACAGCGCACAGAGGAAGGTGAGGTCAAATCACCTGTTGTAATGAGAAAAAAATCTGTAGTCCCTATTTAACCCTAAGGCAGCAGTGTCAAATCTGCATACAAATTCCAATTAAAAAAAGAAGTACACTACAAATTTATGAAGATTGCTGGTAGCTTAATAAACAAATTGATACAAGTAACCTGGGTTAATGAATCTGATGAAGTGAGACATGTTTGTTGCCAGGTAGATAAGAGATGGCAAACAGTGCAGTGTGCTCATTTTGCCAGTAAAGGGGGGAGAGGGTGTTGAGACTTGTGACTGAGTGAACCCTGAGAGATGGAAGGCAGACTAAGCCAACCACAGTGGGGACTGGAGTAGGATGGGTCTCCTAAGGGAGTGTGAGCTATCTCCTAAGTGTTTCCCTGCTTCAGGGATCGCCTATTTTGCCCTGAAAGAGGTTTGCCATACTACTCTAGGAGAAAGCAACTGTTCTTAGAAACATCGAGGTCTGTTTTCCACGGTGAGAAATGCCCAATACTGTTGAAGAGAGGTTAATCCCCTGACTGAATTGACATCCTCATCGCCTCACTGCTCTCAAGCAACTTCAAATCTGCAACAACTCATCAAGCTTTGTGAGTTCCTTTGCATTACAGGGCCCATTAGTGTGGAATAAACTGGATTTATAAATCCAAAGAAATCAATCCTGGGAGAAATGTTACTTGTGTGCTGTGTGGTGTTATTGATGCACCCACTCCAATTCCATTTTATTGCAAACTTCAAATTCTGCACGGGTTGACTGAAAGCTTCACTGACATATAAATCAATTTGACTTTGGTTTTGAGTGATCATGGGCTGACTTGTATCTACTCATCAAAACCAAGATTTCACCATGCGCTACAGAGAGAAATTGTTGTTTTTGATTAACACTTGCATTGCTTTATTCAAAGTTGAAGTTTGCTTAGAATTTGCATCTAAAGTTTGCAGGAATCACTGCAAACTGCAACATCAGTTTAACAAAGCTATAGATCTTGTCTTTTGTACATCACGTGGTTATTAAAGAATTCTGCTAGGTAATATCAAACCTATCATATCATGGGCATTGTGTGTTGCATGACATCACATAATCTTGCTTACTTGTAATTTTAAGGCCCACCCCCCAAAAAAAATGCACAAAACCCAAACAGCCAAACCTACAACCCTATAAAGAAAATGTCATACAAAATGCTTGTTTGACCGGTCCAACCCATTCCATTATAGTGGTGTCACAGAACATTCAGCTTCTGTTCTCTGGGAATGAGAATATTCTGCCTCCTGGAAGCTGAGGGCATCTTTTATTCTGGTCAACAGCAGCTTCTAGGCCAATCAATAAGCACTGGCTTTTTTTTTTGGTCATAGGGAGGATGGTTGTGGTGTAGGGTTGCAACTTTGGGTGCAAAAGCCACTCCATCTAGAAGGGTCGGGAAGGACCCTTTGGGATTCTGTAAGGGACACAGAAGAAACAGTCTTGCTAGCTGTGGGAAGACTTTCAAATCTTCTCCAAATTCCATATTCATTTGAATGGGAAATAGCGTCAGAATTTTGTCATCTGTGATTGCAGTAACCTTTGTTGAAGTAAATAGTATTATTTATTACAGTTTGACTTTGGATCTTCACTAAACCTGCATCACAATAGGACAAGTTACTCACACAGGATGGTGATTATCCGATTACCTTAACTACTGCATATTCAACCATACTGTAGTTCCAACTCTTAAATACTTGATAGCCATAAATGTTGAATGATTTATGGATCAGTGTTTGAGTTTATTCACACTTTTGACTAAACGTACTAATGAATGACTGAAAATTATCACTTGTGACCAATGATTTTTTGTAAAAAAAAAAAAAAAAAAAAAAAAAAAAAAAAGGGGGTGCTGGTACTTAGATCTTGATAGTAAATTTGAAAAATGCCTCTCCCACCCCACTTCTTCCTGCGTCACCCCTCTTCTTCCAGCAGTGCACTCCTTTCCCTTGCTGACCCTGCCCCCCAGCTGGGCAGTGTGGCTGGCAAGGGAAAGGAGCCCCACGCTCCTTTTCCCTGCGGACCCCTCCCCCAAAACTGGCAGCAGAGCCAGCAAAAAAGGTGTCAGTACTCCATACCCCTGCGTACCGTCACAAAAAAACCCACTGCTTGTTAATTTCTATCATTAGACTCGAGCATGAATTGCTGTTTCCGAGCGTGCGTACCACTTGTCTTTTTAACTGCACAATATAGTAAATGAAAACAATATATTGACAATGCTAAGGACATGGCTGGACAAGAACATTTTAGATTAATTTAACTAAGGGCCTACCTTAGTCTTTCAATATCAGTGGGTGTCATCAGTTTGTACTAATGCATCTAGCATTATAAATTCTGGTTATCCACGTGTATTGTAATTGTATCATAGGGAAAAGATAATTTATCAATATGTAGCTGTTTAATAAATCAGCACAGTCTTTTCTGCTGGAATCTCTAGTTTTAAAATCATTCATAAATGTAATTGCTTTGTGCCCACACTAGCATAGAGAAAAAGTACAATTTGCCAAAGTATTATAGGCCTTAATGTTCTTCACAATTTTCCATTTCCTTGTGTGCGTGAGATACAGAGCATGTGTGGCAAGTAGCTTCTTCAAATTGCTGCTGAAGAAACAGGTTTTCCCAGAGATGAAACATTTAATTGTGCTAGATGGCAGGGCTTCTAATGCCCTGAAAGAATTATAGACTGACATCCTGATCTGTGTTTGGGTTTTGAGGTGTTAAATGTATTTTCCAAGTGCACACAGTCTAATCATGTTACATGAATTTATCCAGGCTGTTTTGGAATGAGATGATCATAGTGGTCCCTTCTGACCTTAAAACCTGAGTTTACGAGTAACCTAGCAACAAGGACCAAGGTTAAATTGAGTTGCAGCATGGTATATAGGAAAACAATGTTTTGTTAATCCCAACAAAACAGGAAAAAAATATAACCAAAGCCAGCCAAGCACTACACCAATATTCTCTATACCTATATCTTTTTACTTATCCAATGACTTGGTTGGAAAGAAACAGTTCTGTGTCTTCAGTCCCATTTTTCATACCACTCATCAGATGCTACTACATAATATTAGCATAGGTTCAAGATATGGAATTGCTGTCTAAGAGGATGAGCTAGCTACAGCTCTCTCCTCAATACTTACTGGAATCTCTTACTTACTTGCCTCTTTGCTGTTCCAGTTTGCTAGTTCCAAAATTTTCAGTATTCATATGAAACTTTAACTTCTCCTTCGAGTAGTATCCCTGTGTGTGTCCCACGAGTGGTGTCAGTGTGCATCCACGGGTGGACAGATCGGAGATTATTTTTAGTAGTGCTCGTCAGCCATGTGTGCTCAGAGAAAGAGTCTCTGCGAGAGGTGTCAAACAGCCAGCGTGAGGCTCCCGCTCTGAGCATGCGCGGCCGATGAGCACTACTAAAAATAATCTCTGATCTGTCCACGTGCAGATGCATGCTGACACCATTCATTGGACACCCACAGGGACACACATCTCGAAGAACTCTGGTTATTGGACCGGGTGAGTAACCTTCCTATTTTTGAATGTGGTGGGAAAAATCTCCCATTTTCAAGCTTACTTTTACGTTATGGGGTTGTGGAAAGATTGTAGCCAGGATGCGTAGGGTTGCTCCTCTTTTATTTTTGTTTTTAAGCAGAGCTACTTGGCTGTATGGGTCATCAAAGAGTATGCCTACAGAATAGCTGCAAGGTGCTTTCAGCACTAGTAGACAGACGTGCTAGTTCAATTTGTGCTAATATGCTGTAAAAATAGCAGAGTAGCCGTGGTAGCTCAGGCTAGCCAATAGAGTACAAATCCATCCACCTCCTTAGGTAATTACTCAGGTAGCTACCACTATGGCCATGCTGCTATTTTAGCATGCTAGCTCAGATAGGGCTAGTAAAGATATGTCTACCTGTACTGGGAAGCCTCCTCACGGCTGCTTTGTAGATATACCCTAAGCCAGGCTTGATTGTTTTTGAATAGCAATAAGTATTAGTTCAAATCCTGAGAAAATTTTTACTCCAATTGATAGGTATTTACAACATCTTAGGATATCATCAAAGAGTATGCCTACAGAATAGCTGCAAGGTGCTTTCAGCACTAGTAGACAGACGTGCTAGTTTAATTTGTGCTAATATGCTGTAAAAATAGCAGAGTAGCCGTGGTAGCTCATTGTTTATAAAACAGTTGTAATGCTGTAATTTTGCAAACAAATATAAAAACGTGTTTGCTGGCTCACAGAGCTTACAACCTGGTTCTGATTCCCTGACTTATTGAGTCTATTCTGTCTAGTCAGTCAGGTTAGCAGAAAGATGCTTTGACTATTTCTCTATGGATTGGGCTATAATTAATCTTTGTGTGAATGTTGAACAAAATCCTCAGTTCAAGGGGAGAGGGAATTGAACTAAATAATTCTAACTTCAGCAACTGCTCTGAAACCATTTGGCTTTAAGAGAGAAAGAAGCACTCCTTAAGAAACCTAAGAGAAAGTCTCAGAATCTGCAAAGCGAATGAGTCTGCAAATAGTTATGATGGAAGAAAGAAGTTGCTACTCTGGATATCCAAAAGAAATTTCTGGAAAATGATCAAGGAGATTGCCCACTTGCTGGAGGAAATCTTCTTCTTATCTGTCTTGCGGGAAGGGCTGCAGCAAACTTCAGGAGGTCCTACACTTTGTGCATGCTACTTGGCTAGATTCCAGTTCTTTATACTTTGGATTTTGAGCTAAAGGAAGTTGGTTGTTGGGGAAAATGTGAAGGTGAATCACTAAAAACCCCTGGAAAGAGAAGGATAATTCTTTCTGTCAACCTCAAGAAAAGACTGAATAGTTTTTTTCAAAAGATAGAAGATTAGTTAAGAGAAGCAGCCAATCTAGCCCTTGTCCCTGCTAAGATATCCATAGGTTCATATTTATAAGAAATAAGTGCAGAATAAGAACCTTATTCTGAATCCTCCTGGAATATGGAAAAAATGGTATCCTGGTTAGATCTGTTTAGATAATTATTGACAAAATATTTTTGCTTTAAACAGCCATTTCATCAAAACAATAAACTATTCACAGGCCAGTTCCAGAAAATGTTCTGCTTCAAAAATTGTTGACAGAAAGATTCAAAATTATTGAAACATCTCATTTTGAAAAACTTTAAATTAAATATAATGCATTTTCAGTTTAACAGAACTTTTTGTTTTGAAATTTAACTTATTTTATATTTTTAAAAGATATAAAATATTAAAAGACCAAAACTGAACTGAAAGATATAGACTGACCTGACTTAAAATTATTCAATTTTTCTTGATTTGTTGGTTAATTAAAGTTTTTTAAGATTGGCTTTTTGTTCTGATTTTGGATGGGGGAAACAACTTTGAAATTTCAGATTCTCGTGGAATTATAAAAACATTTCTCAGCTCTGATCCGAATCTGAATCCAACATTTAAGGTTGATTTCAGATCTGCAATGGACTTCAGATCGGAATACCCCAAAAGTTTGGAAAAGTTTTGATCTAGATTTGTGTTTGAATTTATAGTTTAGGAGTCTTTGCTTCATCCATCCCAAAATTACTTTTCATAGAAATTTAAACACTTGATTACCTCTCTCAGAAATAATTTTTTGTATGGTATGTCTCCAAAGGAGGTGAATCATGTATTCCAGTCAAATGTTTACTAGAATAATTGAAAAAAGAATGCATGGAAATGTATTGTGAAACATTTAGAAAAAATATTTAAGTGGTGGCTGAGTTTTATGTTTTCTATCACTTTTGAAGCAAACCCCCACAAAAATATAAAGATACCATTAACCACAACAACTGTATAATATTTTATTAAATTATATTATCACATTTGAAGCCCCCTACAAGTTCTTTTCCTAGAGACAGAAATTCTTTAATCACAGTAGGTTTTTGTTCAAGAGAAACTAACCCCTACCTCTAAAACAAACAACTAAAAACCTTAGATAATGCAAAAGGTAATATACTCCATTGGAATTATTTATAAGGCTGTAGGAAATAAAAATCAAAGTTAAAGTAAGCCAAGAATTTTTTTTTCATAATATGGACCAAAACATAACATTCAAAATATTATAACTTTTTGTGTCACATACCATGGATTTTACCAGAACTGAAATTAAGGACCTTCAGAATGTGATGTTTTTATTAAATTAAATATATTCTATGCTTTCTTCCCTTATTATCAATAATCCTTGCGGTAAAATATTCCCATTAATTGAATGAGGGATAAAATAGCCCACAAGAATCTCTTCTAAAAATCAAGCTGTTGGAGAATAAATCTATAGTATAAATTACCCTAGGTGACTTCATGCTGTATTTCTTGACTTTTTCCACTGGTAAATTCTAGCATATATTCTCAGTCCTCTCTTATTAATCAGTTAATTGGGGAACAATCTCCTCTTCTGGCCCATAGAGGTCACCTTCACTTATACTTGGATTCAAGATATTGTGCTTACAGAGCATTCCACGAAAGGGAACCAAAACCATGCTGCATTTGCAATGGACTCTTTTGTCTCAGAATAATTTATTTCTTTTTCTTCATCCCTCTGTGCAGTAAAGGTTCCCTTTAAAAGTGGACAAAAAGTGAGGGAAATAAAATATGATTGGCATAAATAAAACACCCCCCCCCTCTGAAATTAGGTTTGGATCTAGGAAAAAGCTTTACCCAGAAACACTAAAATTTCATGTGAAGAGTATATTTTGCCTTACAGATAAGAAACCTGCCATGGTATCTTACAGTTGCTATGGTAACATCAGACAGGTTGAAGCACAGGAAGTCATTCTGATACCACATAAGTATTCACCTCTGTCTCTAGTATTTTAATTACCCAACCCAAATTTCAGAGGGGAGGAGAAGGAGTGGTATATTTTAACTAATCTTCAAAAAGTTCTCTAATAGATGAAATAATTCTAAACCAACAGAACCTTCACACCTTTGGAGAAGAGGTGTAAAACATCATGAAAGAGATATCTAATTTCCCCCTTCTAAATTTTCAAGGTGGCCTCTGATTTTGCAACTGAAGTGTTGTACCTTCATCCAACTGTGCTCTAAATTGGTGTGTGCCATCAGTTGCAGATGCACAGAGCCAGCCTTAAAGCTAAGCAGCTGCCTAGGGCCGCTGATTTTAGGGGCAGCCTAATTTCCAGAATGCATTCTGGGGCCCACAAATTTGGCAGGTGAACGTTCCGGGGCCCAAAAAATAAAAAGAATTGGGCGGAATGTGGATGCCGCGCTTATCCAATCTGCTGGCGCAGTCCACGGTCTGCCCAGAATCCAGCCCGCAGGACACTGGGAGCAGCTGCCAGGCTGGGGAGTTTCAAATCTCCCATCCTGAGCATGCTCAGACAAAGCGTGCTCAGGGCGGGAGTGGCCTGGCCAAGGATCGGCTCTGCCAGCCACTCCTGCAGCTCCGGCCAGGTAAGGGGAGGTGGGGAGCAGGTGGGGGGGGCAAGGGAGGGTCGGGGCCTGAGGCGCGGGGTCGGGGAGCTGGCGGGTGGGGGGGGAAGGAGCAGGGAAAAGGGCCGGGGGAATGAGAAAGGATAGGGGAGCTGGTGGGGAAGGTTCCTGGAGGGCTTTGTGGCAGCAGAGGGGCCCCCTTGGGGAACACATTGAAGGGACCACCACGAATAAATTTGCCTCGGGCTGCCAACCTTCTGGGGCCGGCCCAGCAGATGCAAGTGAAAGGTAAGTGTTTAGATAACACTAAGTTGTGGGCACGTAACTTCCTCATTTGGGGACATAACATTTTCAAAAATAGCCTCTAATTTTCGGTCCCTTAACTTTTAGGTGCTCAGGTAGAAACATCAACAACTAAAAACTAAGGCACTTAGACATTTCAGAAAGTGTGGGCTGCTCTAAATTCTACTGCATGTTTATATCTGAACACAGATTCCATAATTAGATGCCAGTATACCATCCCTTGTGCCCCACCACTGAGTAAAATTCTGCAGTAGAAAATATGCTCCTCAGCATTGCAGAAAAGCTCACCAACTTTATATGCCTTTTGCACTTGTTTTATAAAAGACACAACTGCAATTTTTGTGCCTATTTGACGTAGGATTACCATATCCAACAGATATCTTATTTTCCAGTCCTGCATTGGATTCTACTAACTTGGGTGGATTCAACATCTGTGCAGAAACCCACTACTTTCAACCTGTCCTTCTGAAGGCCTGTGCACATAGCTGAGTTCCTAGTTATATATGTGACATATTGGCAATGTATTTGGTTCTATATGTGTCACTCCCACCTTGGTTGCAGTGAAATGTTTTGGTTTTTTTCCCCTATAGAAGCCTGAACTTGAAAGGGATATTGACGAGATTGCTGATACAACACTTAGGAAAGGTGGCTGTGGATGAGCTGGAAATTCTAAAGCTTGCTAGCAAGATATAGCTTTGTTGTGCTATCTGTCCATTCTGCTGGTTGCTGCCAGTTTTGTGAGCTGGTGGAGCATTGAAATATAAAGGAACCTTGTTCTTAGCAGCGCACAGTCAATGAGATTTCCTTTTGGCATTTCAATCCACTGCATGCACAATAAAAGGCAAGAAGACAGAGTGAACAGACAGGGCATGTGTATGTAATTCCAAATAAACCTTGCGCCATAGTTTTGTTGTTGGAAAGATGCCCAGCTGAGCTGTTGACATTTTAATAATGTTGTAACTTGTTTTAGGGAGCTGCTAATATTTCTCATGCTTCGGGAAACATTTGAAACAAGCTGTGAAGGATTCTCTCTCACAGAAATGGTTATTTTTTTTTAATAGGAGGCCAGATTCCAATTCTACTACATAAGTGTAAGTAAGTAAATTTGTTATGAATGTTTTATGGGTGCTACTCCAGATGCAATAGATGCAGGAGAGATCCTATTCCCTGTTGCTATCTCATAAGCAGCAGCAAAAAATGTAAATGAAGGCCAAGAACAAATGCATATTCATGCCTGTACTGTTGAAAAGATCACATACTAGGTTTAGAAGGACAACAGAGTCCTGTGGCACTTTTAAAGACTAACAGATTTATTTATCGCATGAGCTTTCGTGGGAGAAAATCCCATTTCGTCAGACGCTTTGAAGATAGGAAAGTTACAGAGTGGTAGGAAATTAAATGCAGGGGAGTGTATGACATAGCATCAGGTCAGGCTGTAACAGCAAATCAAAATAGGTGTTAGGATTTAGAAGAACATTTATGATATCAGCTCCTTTAAATATGAGCCAAAGTGCTAGCCTGTCAGTAAATAAAAAAGCGCTTTGATATTGATATATGCGGCATGAAGCAGACAGTTAAATTCTCAGTACAATGGAGCCAGAAGCTGGATGGTAAGAATCGACCGGTAGTGAAACCTGATTGCTGTGGACAATGATGTTTTTTACCAACTAGAACATTAGCAGAGATGTTTCTAACTTGCAAGGAGATTGGCCTGTAGCTACCATACGTGGTGCGAGATATTTTACCTGAGACAGGGTCACTATGATGCTATCTTTTCATTCTGCTGAAATTATGCACGATACACACTTTTAAAAACAGTTGATGCAAGCTGATACTCCCTGGTTCCAAGGTACCATTAAGCAGCTCATATGGAATTCCCTCAGGTTCAGCATAAAGTATAAGAAAGAGTGGGTTGAAGTCTGTGCTAGAGGTGGTCTAATAATGAGTGCCACACCTTGAATATGGTCCATAGGAATGGAGAAAGGTTGCTCCTTCCATGATTTGATCATATTGTAGCAGGCTAGTTTTATACTGGGTAAGGTCTTTGGCAAGAGTTATTTCATACACAGTACCATTCAGTGATAACACACCCCATATGGCAACACAGAATGCATCTTTGAGGTCTGGTTTTTGGACTTCTGAGGAATTTGTCCATTAGGGCTGTGCCTTTCCTGAGTAGGGTTTTGGGTCATGCCCATCATAGGCCTGCAAGTCATGTCCCTGATCTGAGAACTGATAATAACAGGGGCTTTAAACATGGTGCTGTTGTGACAGTCTGTCATGACTGGTCACCCCTTTATTTTGCTCTGCCTCTTTGGGACTGGAAAGATACTGATGGTTTTATTGGGACTAGAGGGTGAACTATCTCCCTTCCTTTGAGCTTTCCTGCCAGATGACATTGGTTCCTGAGGGTGTGGATGACTAATCTGAAGATCTAGCTCAGGGGTTCCCAGCCTCTGGCCATGGGCCAAAAGTGGCCCACAGGGCTTTTTAAAGTGCCCCGCGCTACCCGGCTGCTGGCTGGGAGCAGGGCAGCAGCTGCCCACTCCTGATGCACAGCTGGGAACCAGGCAGAAGCCACCTGCCTGCCCTCTGGGCCTGGCCAGGGTTGGATTAAGGCTTCGGGATGAGGTCAAGGTCTCCAGGGCCTGCTGGGAGGGGTGTGGGCACTGATGTGGCGTGGCTGTGGGCATGCTGGGGGGACCTGGGCATGAGGGGGCTGGGACAGAGGCCACGGGCTGGCATGGCCACAGGGGAGGGAGTGGGGCCCACACATCTGCCCACAAGCTGGCCCTGTTGATGGCCATCCAGCCCTCTCCCCACTTTTAAAAAACAAACAAACCACCTTTCTATTTTTTTTTCTATTTAAAAAAAAAAAATCTTTTTGACTTGAGGGCCACAAATATAGTTTTTACAACCCTGAAGGCCTATCAGTCTATATTTAATTAAAATTTATTTAATTAATTGTTTCAATTAATGAATTACTTTTATTTAAAATTCAATTTGAATTTACTTAATTGAATATTTTATTTATTTTTTAATTAAATAGACTGGTTGCCCTTCAGTTAGGGTGTTAGCAGCACAAAAGGGGACAAGGAAGTGTTCCAGTCAATCCCACCCCAGCTCTGATTCTGGTCTGCAAGCCAATCAGAGTCTCAGTCATAGCAGGCTGGGTCTTGGAGAGCCACTGCTCAGGGTCAGTCAGTCAGCATGGTGGCCTTTGATTGGCTTATTCCCCATGCCTTCCCGGCCCAGTTCCTCCTTTTCTTGCTCGCAGTTCGCATGCCATGCTGTCAATCAGAGATTTCATAGGTGACCATGGAAATCTGATTGACAGCATAGCACGTGAACCACAAACAAGAGAAGGAAAAAGTGTGGGGAATGAGCCAATCAAAGACTAAAATGCTGACTGTGAGCCCAAACTCGGTTACAGATGCGGTTATGCATACACATAAAATATGGCATGCAGATTTAATAGAGACTGATACTGAGTGAATGAGGATTGGATCCAGATCCACATTTTTGTATCCACACAGGGCTCTACTTATGTATCCCTGGTTGTCCACCTTCATTACCATTGGGGAACTGTTTCCTCATTTGTTGAATCTGCTGTTGGCCTTCATTCATTACCCTGAATAGGGGACTTGACAAGGTGATATCAACCAGAGCCAGTTGGACCTGGGGCTTGCATGGGCAGGGATGACCATACCCAGAAATAGAGCAGCTAATGCTGCTACTAGCTCTGCTGGATGGCTCATTTAAAACAATTGAGATGTTTTATTTTATTATTCAACAAGTTATTTGAGCATTTCACTGGAATCAGTAAAGTATATGAACTTCCTCAGAGAAGAAAATCAATTTCAATGATTTCTGGGGGAAGAGAGGGTGAATGATCACCATTCCTATAGTACTGGAATTTTTGCACAGATAGCTGTTCACCAAGGACCCAGGCTGGATTCTATAATGCATTCTGCCTGGATATGAATGTCTAGCCCTAAAATTTCAGCTGATGCAAAATACAGCTTCCTGCTTAATAAGGGGTGCTACCTCGTAAGAGGGATGTGCCCCAATGCCCTGTTGTCTGAATTAGTTTCTAATATGTTTCTGGGTGCTGTTCAAAGTTTTAGAGATGCCTCCTTTCATAGGGTATGTCTACACTGGCAAGTTAGGTCAACTTAAGGATGCTTAAGTCGACTTAAACAGAGTTGCGTCCACACCGGACTTTCATTAACTCGACTTAAGAACTTCCTTAACCCAAATTAATAACTACCGCTCTTTAGGTTGACTTAATGCCTAAGTCAATTCATTAAGTTGACCTAAAATTTGTGTGGATGCCCTAATTCCCTAAGTCAACCTAGGGCTGGGGAAAAGGGAACCATGCCCCCCCCCCCGGCAACAAGGCAGCCAGGACTCCCCCTAAGAAAAGGGAGCCGCAGCTCTCTTGTCTTCGGAGGGAGTTGTAGCTCCCTTCTCCCCGAGATCCCCAGCTCCCTTCTTGCCCGGCTCCCCAAACAATAGTAAAAGACACCCAAACAATATTAAAAGAAAGAGCTGCAGGAGTAAAAAGAGAATGGAGGCAGAAGTCCAGCAACAGAGCAGGGGCTATCCAGTTTATTGCACTGAATATAACATGTATGATTTTACCTGCCCTATGTGTGGATAACATATCTGTGCACTAAGTGCAAGGAGCTCCTGACCCTCAGAGACTGCATATGAGCTTTGGAGACAAGGGTGGCTGACCTACAGGAGCTAAGGGAGACAGAGAGTTACATAGATGAGACTTTTCAGGACATAGTAGAATGATCCTTCCCCGACCCCCGATATGACAGCCTCTGAACTGCTGCGGAGAATGAAAGTCTCTGGGAAGGAGAACATCAAACTGGAGCAGGGGGAAACAATCCTATAGTTGAGATCCTGCTTACAGACTGTGTCATGGTATTCTCTCACACTGAGGACACCTTTCCAGGGAGCGAACTCTAGTTTCTGGGAAAAGACAGGTAATTGTAACGGGGAACTTGAGCGTTAGAAATATACATAGCTGGGTTTGTGATGACTGGGAAAATTGCTTGGTGACTTGCCTGCTGGGTGTGAAAGCTATGGATTTCTCAAGCGGAGCCGGTCCAAGGGTTTTTGGCACCCTAGGCGAACTATGATTCTGGTGCCCCCTCCCCCACCTGTCATAAGAGATGATATATTAAAAAATTATCTTCCATTTAATTTGGTGCCCCTTAAAGCCTGGTGCTCTAGGTGACCACCTAGTTCACCTGTATGGTTGGGCCGGCCTTGCTCTCGAGACATCTAGACAGATTTATGTGTAGTGCTGTGGAGGAGATAGTGGTAGTGTTACATGTAGGTCCCAATGGCATAGGGGAGGATAGGAGAGAGGTCCTGGAGTCCAAATTTAGGCTTTCAGTTAAGTCATTAAAGTCCAGGACCTCCATGGTAGTATTCCTTTCAGTTCCACACGCAGGGCCAGTTAAATAGGCAGAGCTGCAAAGCCTCAATGTGTGGATGTTCCAAGTTTTTTGGGAGGAAAGCTTTAGATTAATTAGGAACTGCGAAATCTTTTGGGAAAGAGTGAACCTGTACAGGAAGAATGGGCTGCATGCAAACCAAAATGGAACCAGATTGCTGGCATGTAAAATTAAAAAGGTTGTAGAGCAGTTTTTAAACTAAATCCTGGGGGAACACTGATAGGTGCAGAGGAGCACATGGATCGACAGAGACTAGCCTTCAGGGGAGATCTATTAATGGAGCCTCTCTGTATCCTAGTAAAGAGGAGAGGATATAAGATCACAAGGTACAGGTAAGATGATGAGAAAAAGTCAAATAAAAAAGGAATCCCATTCAATTACATCACATAATGGCAGACTGCTAAAAAGTGATAATTTTCTTGGGAGTTTATATAGAGTGCTAGAAGTGTAAACATTAAGATGGATGAGCTTGAGTGTCTCATATTAAATGAGGATATTGTTATAATGGGCACCACTGAAACGTCATGGAACTTTGAGGGTAATCAATGGAATACTGTAATACCATGGTACAAGAATTATTGGAAGAAGACAATAGGTCATATTGGTGGAGGAGTGACATTATAGATGATAAGAAAGCATAGAACCAAATGAAATAGAAATCTTAAATGAATCAAACTGTATAACAGAATCTCTATGGATAGTAATTCCATGCTTGAATAATAAGAATTTAGCAGTACGGATATACTACTGAACACCTGAATAGGATGATGATAGTGACTGTGTAATGCTCAGGGAGATTAGAAAGGTTATTTAAAAAAAAACAAAAACATTCAATAGTAATGGAGATTTCAGCTATCCCTATATTGCCTGGGTACATGCCACCTCGGGATGGGATGCAGATATAAAGTTTCTTGAGAGGTTAAATGACAGCTTCTTGGAGCAACTTGTCTCGGAGCAACTTGTCCTGGAACCCACAAGAGGAGAGGCCAAAATAAATACAGGATCTGTTCCAAGAGGTGAATATAGCTGAGTCGCTTGGTAATAGTGATGGTAACATAACAAAATTTATAATAAAATTTAACCTCCCTCAGGAGGGCCACCAAAGGAGTCACCCATGCTATCATATAAGTACAGAAAGGGGAACAAGGCAAACATGAGGAAGTTAGTAGTTAAACAGAAATTAAAAAGAAGTCAAATCCTTGCCAGAGCATGGCAACTTTTTAAAGACACCATAATAAAGGATCAGCTTAAATGTATATGCCAAGTTAAAAAACATAGTGAGACCTCCCCCCCCCCAAAAAAAAATAGCCACTGCGGCTAAACAACAAAGTAAAAGAAGGCGTTAGAAGCAAAAATGTATTCTTTAAAAGGTGGAAGTATCCTATTGAGGAAAATGGAAAGGAGCCTAAATTCTGGCAAGTGAAGTGTAATAATATAGTTAGGAAGGCAAAAAGGAATTTGAAGAACAATTAGCCAAAGACTCAAAAAGTAAGAACAAAAACTCAAGGAAGATAAAGTTAATGCAGAAAAACTAAATGAATTGTGTGCATTGTTTTTCATGGCTGACGATAGAAGGAGATTCCCAAAACTGAGCCATTCTTTTTAGGTGACAAATCTGAGGAAATGTCCCAGATCGAAGTGTCATTAGAGGAGGTTTTAGAACACAATGATAAATTAAAAAGTAATAAGTCACCAGGACCAGATGTCATTCATCCAAAAGTTCTGATAGGACTCAAATATAAAACTGCAGAACTACTAACTGTGGAATGTAACCTATAATTTAAATCAGTTTTTTTTTTTACCAGATAATTAGAGGATAGCTAATGTGATGCTCTTTTAAAAAAAAAAAAAAAAAAAAAGGCTCCACGGGTGAGCCTGGCAATTGCAGGCCAGTAAGCCTAATTTCAATACCAAGAAAATTGGTTGAAACTATTGTAAAAACAGAATTATCAGACACATAGATTAATACAAGTTGTTGGGGAATAGTCAACACGGTTTTTGTAAAGGAAAATCATGCCTCACCAATCTACTAGAATTCTTTGAGGAGGTCATCAAGTATATGGATCCATTGGATATTAGATTTTCAGAAAGCCTTTAACAAGCTCCCTCACCAAAGTCTTTTAAACAAGGTAAGTGGTCCTGGGATAAGGACGGTCCTTTCCTAAATCAGTAACTGGTTAAAAGATTTTTTTTTAAAAAGGGTAGGAATAAATGGTCACTTTTCAGAATGGTGAGGGTATATAGTGGTGTCCCGCATGGATCTGTACTGGGGCCAATATTCTTCAACATATTCATAAATGATCTGGAAAAAGAGGTAACAGGGAGGTGGCAAAATTTGTAGATACTGTCCAAAGCAGAAAATATAATTCCAATTATACATATGAAATGATGAGATCTAAATTAGCCATTATCACTCAAGAAAGAGATCTTGGAGTCATAGTAGAGCGTTCTCTGAAAACATCCATTCATTGTGCAGTGGCAGTAAAAAAAAGTGAAGAGAATGTTGGGAATTATCAGAAAAGGGAAAGATAATAAGGCAGAAAATATCATATTGCCTCTTTTTAAATTCATGATATGGCCACATCTCACATCTTTAATACTGTGTGCAGATCAGGTGTCCCCATCTCAATAAAGATATATCAGAATTGTAAAAGGTACAGAAGGGCAACAAAAATGATTAGGGGAATGGAAAAGTTTCCATATGAGGAGAAATTAATAAGACTGATTTTTTATTTTGGAAGAGAGATGACTAAGTGAGGTATGATAGAGTCCTATAAAATCATGACTTGTGTGGAGAAAGTAAGTAAGGAAGTGTCAATTACTCCTTCTGATAACAAAAGAACTAGAGGTCACCAAATGAAATTAATAGGCAGCAGGTAAAATGAACAAAAGGAAGTATTTCTTCACACAACACACAGTCAAACCATGGAACCTCTTGCTAGAGATTGTTTTGAAAGTTAAGACTATAAAGGGGTTCAAAAAAGAACTAGATAAATTAATGGAGGAGAGGTAGGGATTGCTGTTTGCCACAAGATGGGCGTGGTCATTTCGGTGGCTCACTTGATGATTACTTATCCTAATCATTCTCTCTGAAGCACCCGATTTAGGCCATCTTCAGAAGACAGGATACTGGGCTAAATGGACCATAAGTCTGACCCAGTATGGCCATTCTTATGTTCTTGACCTATGGAACTAATTCTGAAAGAACTTTTTTACAGTTCAACAGCCCACCATCTCTGTTATGAAACTGACCCAAGAACTTTACTCATGTTTGTATGTATAATGATCTTTAATCACAATACACTCTCTTCTTTTTTAAATAATCTTAGATTAATGAATAAGAATTGGCTGTAAGTATGGTTTTGGATAAGATCTGAAATATTCATTGACCTAGTGTGTACTGTATCTGATCTCTTGTGATTTGTAGAACTTTGTGTATGATGAACAAGATTTTCAGTAATTCTCATCATATTTAACTGACAAGGTGGGAGCCAGGGCTGGATTACTTTAAGGGAGCTGTATTTTTGGCTTCTGGATAAGCAGTAAGGTTTTCTAGAAGCTGTATATTTTCTGCTTTGGTGAATCTAATTATTAGAAATAACCACCAGTTTTGGAGATCGTCTATTCCATTCTTTGCAGTTTGCTTTGCTTGAAGAATCTCAGTGTGCTCTCCCTCTGCACTTCGTGACTATGTTCATAAGAACATATTGCTAACGGCATTTTCAGTGTGAAAGGATCTCTGGTCATTCCCTCCTTGGTTTAGATTAGAACATTTGTCTGTTGAGTGAAGCATATGGCAGGACCTATTTCATTTCCTAGAGGATGGGTTTAAAAAGTCTATTAGGGAAGAGGTTTGTTTATTCATTTTAATTTTGGTAGTGTTGAGAAGGTTTTGATGTTAATATCACTCTAATTAGAATTTTGTACATTTTATTTATAGATTGCAGCTGTAGTTAGAGTGTTGGATAGTTAATTTTTTAAAAACTAAAATGAATAAACAAATACTGGGGATGATGGGAAATAACTCCAAAGAGACCTGTTCCTAGGATTAAAGCCTGAAGACATACAGTTCCACAGGTTTGTTTCTTTCCAGTGCTGCTGTAGTACATATGTTCCCAGCTCTTTACCAATCAATTCACTGCTGACCATGGTTATTGTACATGTCCCCATGGTGTCCAAGCTCCTGCTTGGACTACCTTAGATCCAAATCCTGTGATCAACATGCCACATTCCTTTCAGCAAGTTAGGTGCATAATGCAGGAATTACTGAGTAAAATCTTATGACCTCATTATGCAGGAGGTCAGACTAAATTATCAGAATAGTTCATTTGGTGTTAAAATCTGTTATTGATTTGATACTGTTTAGGGCCCAATCCTGCAAACATGAACAGATCCTGCTTTCAGTGAAATGAAATATGAAAAGTTATGTGAATGGTTGAAATGTCTTTCCAGATCCCAACATCTCTTTTAAGCAATTGAGGAATGTTATAGGCAAATATTTTTTATTTATCTGAATATAAATTTGGTTCTGATAAAGGTGTTACCTTAAATCATCATACTGAATAGTCCACTTGATTTAAATGTATGCTATAAATTCTGTTAATTCAGATGGCCAGGCAAAGAAGGTAATTAAAGTATATGCAAGAATTTCTGAGTCCTGGAAGAAAGACTTGTAGGAAAATTTACTATTTCCTTAATATCTGTTTATACAGCTGGACTCAGGACAATGGAATAAACAATTGAAATTGAAGACATTCATCTAAGCGAAAACTAGGAAGGAATAAATATTGAACTCTAACTCCAAAGGAAGACTATTTAATAAGAAACATGTTTTTTGACTCACTCTTAATGAGTTCCAAAGGGGTAGCTGTGTTATTCTAGTTCAGCAAAACAAACAAGGAGTCCTGTGGCACTTTTAAAGACTAACACGTTTATTTATTGCATGAGCTTTTGTGGGAGAAAATCCCACTTCGTCAGATGCTTTGAAGATGGGGAGCTTACAGTATGGGAGAAAAATAAATGCAGGGAAGTGTAAGGCCATGTCTACACTTAGGCGCCATCTAAAGTTGATGTTAATACATCGACACAATAAGCTCCGGCTATTTCCGTCCCCAGCGTGGACACTGGTCTCCAGCTGCTGGCTTGGCAGCCCGTTCCCCCCCTGCCCCCACTGGGGCTGCTGCGGTGGGGGTCTGCAAGGGTCAGCAGCAGCCCCAGCAAGAGGCCAGTGTCTACACTGAGGTTAGGACAAATTACTAAATTTGCCCTTAACCCTACGCCTCCTGGAGGGGTGGATTTACGAGTTCATCTTGTAATACCACTTAATTCAATCTTCCAGCCATGTGAGAGTGTACACAGGCTGTAGCAAGTCGAAGTTAGCAGCGTTACATCAACCTAAACCCTCAGTGTAGACCAGGCCTAAGTCATAGGATCAGATCAAGCTGTAACAGCAAATCAGAGCTGTTGTTAAGATTCAAACATTGGGGAACAGCATATTGTATGAGAGATTCCAGTATTGAGAGTTAATTTATAATTTTCTTCTGTTTGCTGTACAGGATGCTGATCAGGTGGTTTCTTAGTTCCTGTGAGAGTTTATGGCACAATCTCTCACTATAGTCTGTGTAATATGTAGATTGTAATGGATTCTTTACTTCAGTCCGTTAGGTATAATGTCCAATTGTTTGCATTTGGAAAGGAATATGATGTCTGTCTGAATCTGTGCAAGTTGTTTCCTGAGCTTGATGGATTGTCCTGCATTTATTTTCCTCCCATTTTGTAAGCTCCCCATCTTCAAAGCATCTGACGAAGTGGGATTTTTCTCCCACAAAAGCTCATGCAATAAATACATTTGTTAGTGTTAATGAAGTGGAACTGTTATATATGGAATTAACATCAAAGAGAGATAATTGCATAAAAAAAGCTAAAGTATATGTTTGACACTGCTTGGTAAGGATAACATTTTCAATGTCATTTTATGAAATGGAAATGTTAGTAGATTATATTTAAGTGATTAAATAGGAAAGAGACTCGTATGGAATATCACGGTAGGTAGGAAAACTCTGTGAGTTTGAGTTACTAAGTCCTTTTTCTTGCTATGAGTTTGTATGGGACAAGCTAATACACTTTAGATTCACATCCTGGGTTGCTGTACACAAATTCACCATGTGTATAAGATCTCAGTTTACAAGAGACAGCATCATGATATAAAGTGATGGAAGCTTTTGTATATTTTGGTATTTTTTCTGTAGACTAAGGCTTATGATTCTTGGGAACACTTTAAATAGTACTCAGTTGCAGATACTTAAAATTGGGCTAACTTATTTGGTTTTGTTCTGTAAAGGGCCAATAAAATCTTCAACTTATTTCAAAACAAGACACATTACAGTTTAAAAAAGAATACAACATTTCTATATGTGGTTAAAAAAGGTCACAGCACCAGACATTTGTGGGAGAATGAGAGTCAATGCCCTATCATAACAGTGATAAATCTGGAATATTTGGTTTGGGGGGGTTGAAATTCCAAGAATTTGCTTGCTGTCCATGAAAGATATCATTCTTAGGTCTCCAACTGAAGGACTTCTATGACTTGGTTTCAGATTTCTTGCATTTGTTATGCATTGGTGTAAAATATCCAATCACATTTAGTGCAATAGTACAGACAATCATGCATCTAGAAAAGAAGAATCTTCATCCATACAAAACCATCTGTTAAAATGAACTAGTAACCAGAAAAGTTTTGCAATCTGTAGATTTAGCTAAAATTAGGCAGTTAAGTCAGAGAAGAGACATACAGAAGAAGCAAGTACTGTTGCTGATCTCAGGTACTCTGGGAGAAAATCACAAACTTCAAATAAATATGAAATAATGTGAAAAAATCTCACAGAACAATGAAAGACGGATCCTACTTGACTGCTTCAGGAGTCTGATATACCTAACAAAGTATTACAGGCAGGTTAAATATACCTATATCTATATATCTCAGGTTACATTGAAATGACACTGTATTTGAAAGTTTTTGAAGACCTCAGGCTCAGTATTTTCTCAAGGAAAAACCTGAGAGAATCTGAAGATGGTCTAAGTCTCTCAATAGACAGAGGCTCTACATTTGGAATATTGTAGATTCTAATAGACAACAATTTTGATTGAGAAGCCAGAACAATGACTAATTCCAGAGTAAAAACAGCTGGTGACAGAGTGCGTTTCTCAATTTGATCTACCAGTTGTTCTGGCTGTGTGCGTATTTATTTAGAATGAAAGCTTTTTCTTTTAGAAAAAAGGTCTCAGAGAGCTTTATCTCTTAAAAGCATTGCATGAACTTTACTTTTCTCAACACAATAGTGAGGGAGGGAAGTGGTAGTATCATTATTTTGAAGAGGTAAAAAAGGGAACATGTAGAGGTGAAGTGCCTGCTCCATTGTCACACAATAAGTTAGTGGCAGGAGAAGAATCTTGAAGCTCCTGATTTGTAATGGTGTATTTAGATCTTAAGACCATATTTCCTCCTTCCGAAGTTTCTTATCTTCTGAATTTCACATTGCTGTTTGATACTCAATGAGTTGATCCAGCTTTCTTTGGCCATGTGTTAAGTCTGAAATAATGAAAGTTGAGGATAGAAATTGAGAAAGGCAGAGGATGGAACAGCAACTGGGTGAATGTAATGCTTCTAGGGAAGAAAAGACATTATGAGTTTGAATTAATTGAGGAGCTAGGGTAAAAGAGGATTGCTTGTTGGTATAGAATTGCCCAAGAGTGTTGGTGCATGTTTGATTAGATTTCCAGGTTACTTATGTAAGTTAGAGCATCAATACACTTTCCAAAAAAGGACTTACAGTAGTTTAATATCCTATGTTCGCCCATGCATCTCTTTACTAGTCAATATGTTTTTATGTTCATATTTTCACATATCAACAAAGAAGTGAGGAATACGTTTATCAATGAGAAGGATCCGCACAAGCCTCAGGGGAAGTCGTGCATACTGAGTTTCATTTTTCCCATTGGACAGTCAGTCAACTGACATGCTTTCAAATGGACAGAATTTTTCCCCAATTTATTATGATCCTCTTTCAGTTATAGTAATTTTAGGTATGACTTCAAACCTTGGTAGGTAAAAAGAAGATTAAAAGGTTATTTTAAAATTGACTCTGAGTCCTTATAGAAGATATTTAACTGTTCATCTAGAATTTCTCATATATTGTATGGTTTCTTTTGTTTATTTCCTAAAATCCTATTCTATAAATTTCTAAAATTCAGGAAACTGGACTTAGCATTTAGGAAAATGGAATTAATTTTTCATGCCTCCTTGCAGCACCCATGGCTTCCTGGATTTTGCTTGCTTAGTTATGGGTTCACATCTCTTAACAACTGACCCTCTATATTTCGGTCATGTTTGCTCTAATAGCACTCTGTCCGGTTATTCCAGCGTTAACAAAATTACTGTCTTGTAGTGGTAGGTATGCTATGTTCTGATGCTGCTTGCTAAGATAGATCACTATTATATAAAAGTAGCATATCTCCCAAAGGAGAAATTAAGAAAAAAATAAGAATTTAGGGTGTGTTAGCATTGAAAATGTAAAGAAAATGAGTACAAAGAATATTTTACATGAACATGACCTGATTGTCATGTGTGTGTGCACGCGTGCCTGTGTGCGTGGAGATATTGTTTGATTTTAGCAACATTGCCTTAGAGGGATTGAAGTGACCCGTTAATAATTCAGAAACTGTTACAATATGTAAACCCTCCAGTCAACTAAAAATTGCAACTAAACAGATTTGTTTTAAAAGAAAAACCTTCTAGAACTGATATAAATAAATGAAGTGGAGTTAGTCTAAGGCTGGTGGGGGAGGGGGACAATAATTCCTTAAGGTACTAAAAGATATGCTATTGTTCTAGGAATTATTTTGGGGAAATTCTATGGCTTGTTTTATGGAGACAGTCAGACTAAATAATCACAGTAGTCCCTACTGAAATTAGAAGCTACATATATATGAAAAAGACAGGTTTAAACAATATTTGCGGTATGCATTGATAAGCTGAACTAGAACACTTGCAATATCAGCCTGATTTTATGTATATATTATTTCATGTAAAAATGGCAATGGGAAATTAATTTTGAGTAAACAAGCATTAAAATATCAAGAAATGGAATATGAAGTTTGAGAAATAAAATTCCCCAAAGCCAAGAAATTCAGAATTTAGGTTTGAAGTTTATCTTTTAGTCCATCTTCTTGTGCTTATACATCAAAGTCTGATCCAACTTCCAACAAGATCAATAGAAAGACTTCCATGAATTTCAGTGTTAGTTGGATGGGGCTTCTTTGTATATTGTGGATCTTGTCAATTAAAACTATATAATATAACTGCATCCAAGAGACTATGTTAAGAATACTAAAATTGAAAAGTCAAGGACTGAATTAAGAATTGCCCTAATTAAAGTTAAACAGGAAATCCTTGCCATATTTCAGGTCTCACTAAAACATTGAGGTATTACAAGTTCTTGAAAAATGTTTGTAAAACTACTTTTTAAATACTTTGGCAAAAGGTCCGCCCCCCTCCCCGCCCCTTTTTAAAAATACTTCATTCTTGAACAGTTTTAGGTAAAAGTTTTCAAAAAAACAACCAACAAATAGCAGCAGCAACAAAAACAAAAACAGACTCAGGCAGATAGGCAGGCAACATAGATACTAGTAAATTTCAGCTCAATTGGTTTTAGACAAAAGGATTCATAAAGGTATTTATGGATACCTTATTTATGTGGTGTTGAAATACCTGAGCCCTGTCATTCTGGGAAATTTCAACACATGTCAAGAAGGCCTGTATAAATTAACCAGATATCATGTTCTGAGCATTAACTGATAATAGCGTACTATCAGTTGAGAGCCACAATTTAACTTTATGAGTATTGCAAGTTTAACAAGTCTGTTTTAAAGTATAATTAAAGTTGATTTTTAAATATTTTCTCCATTATATGTCTACAGATTTTTTCTAGGTTTATTATGTTTTTGGTATCAGAATTCATGGGTTAAAGGGCTTTCGAATGATACCGACCTCAACTCATTTCTGATTATGCTGTATTATCAAAATTTCCACTAACTGGAATCCCTTGACCTGGGAGTTGGGGTGGGTGTGCATGTGCGTGCGCGCGCAGCAAGTCTCTTCTGCCAAGTTGCAGTGGGTAACACTATAGAAATTATGATTCTGAAATTTATAACTGACCAAATGTCACCCTCCTTATCCTTCTATCATTAACTTGACCACAGAAGAGGAGGTTAATTACCTGAAACTGGAGATTGTTCAGGATGTATGGTCCCTATCTGTATTCTACTGAGGGTCACCTGGAGCCAGAGTTTTAAAACATATTAGTGTCCATTAGTCTACACATGCACTCTTGTACTGCTTTATGGATTCACCTGAAGTGATAAAGAGTGGGGTAGACTAACTGCATCTTCTATTCCTTCTCCATCGCAAACCTACAAGATCTGTAACAGAGGGGAAGGCTGGCAGGATTGGAATATGGACAGGAACCACACATCGCAATGAACCTTCAGTTATAGGTAAGTAACCTCCTCTTCTTCTTTGAAAGATGTTCACTACTGTATTCTACTGAAGGTGATTTACAAGCAGTACCTAGGTAGGGGGAGGGTGATGATGGAACCGCTGCATCAAATGAAACATCCATCATAGAATCTTGCACCAGGGAACATGAGAAGAAATGGTGAACCGACCACCACGTGTCCACCTTGCGTATGTCCATGACGGGAAGATCATGGAATGTTGCAGTAGTTGATACTTTCAGTCTTGGGGAATGGGCATGTATCCCAGCCAGCGGGTTCTGTCCCAATAACTGATAGAGCGTAAAGCACTCTGAAGTCCATTCGAGATTCTCTGGGTAGGGATGGCCTGCCGCTGAATTCTCTCCAAATGACCTCATGGTTTGTTGGTAAAATGTCATGGCACTACATACATTGAGGGAATGAGGCCACCATTCTCCCTTTAAGGTGTTTGGTTTGGGAAAGAAGGCAGGCAGATATATGGGTTGGTTGAGGAGGAAGCAGGAAAACACTTTTGGTAGAAATTTGGAAAGTAAGACTTTGTCCTTATGAAATGTGGTGAAAGGGGGATTTCCCTTCATGGCCCCAGTTTGTCAACCCTTCTTGCATGGGTAATAGTGATCGGGAAAGCAACCTTCATAGAAAGAAGAAAAAGGCAGCAGGAAGCCAGAGGTTCAAGGAGCAAGTTCATTAATGCCGTAAGCACTAGGTTGATGTCCTGCTAAGGAGCAATTGGCTGAAGAGTGTTTGTGTACAGGTTCCTTCCAGAACTGGGCAGTCAAAGGGTGAGTGAAAATTGAATGCCCCTTTAAAAAAGGCTGGAAAGCATGGATAGCTGCAACATGCAACTTGAT
This sequence comes from Pelusios castaneus, assembly GCA_007922175.1. Taxonomy (NCBI): domain Eukaryota; kingdom Metazoa; phylum Chordata; order Testudines; family Pelomedusidae; genus Pelusios; species Pelusios castaneus. The sequence continues at coordinate 5,411,739 of ML685780.1, forward strand.
GGAGCTGAGAGCGAGCTTTGATGCCTCCAGAAATAGGAAAAAGTCTAAGAACATTGGGCTGCCCAGAGCCTGAGAGACAAGACCTTTCTGCTTGGCCGGTGAAGTGAAATTTGTCGATGTGACTCAGTAGGATTCCCTCATAGAGTCATTCCAAAAATGAAGCTCTCAGGTGAAGTGTCTACAGATTGGTATTCCTGAGCCTGCGCTTAAGCTGTGTTAATAGCTCCAGGAACATAGGAAGCAGGAATGGAGAATGTTTCAACACATGGAGAAGAGAAGACCAGACCTGGTGAGGCCAGAATGGATGATCTAGATAACTGTTGACTAATCTCATCAGAGTTTGTGAAGAACACAAGGTAGGAGTGTAGGAGAGGAATGGTGTTATTGATTTGATCCAACCAGGTGACAATCAGGGCATTGCCCTGTGAATAGGAACTGAGCCTTCCCCTGGATCAGTGGACCTAGTCCTGAAAGAGGGGAAGAATTTTTAATTGCTTACCTGAAAAAAAATGTCCTTCTTCTAAGAGATAAGTCACCAGTTCCAGCCATCCCTGGAAAAAAGGAGATCTCTTTAACTAATGGTTAGAGTTCTCTGCAGTAGTTAAATTTTGCTGCTTGTTCAGAATGTTAAGTATTATTTCTGCAAAGTGCTGATGCAGGACAAGAGATTTGCTTTGTTTCATGGAGAGGTTAGTTTTAAAAGCATCTTGAAACTGAAGGAGTCTTTGAAAGATGTGGGCTATTTCCTCCTTAGATGTCCAATCAGCTTTGATTCTGCCAGTGACAGACAGATGACAGCCCACACTGAGGATCTGTGCCATTCAAAGGAGGGAAAATGTTCAGGAAGCAACTACAAATTATCCCATTAATACTAATTTAGTTTGCAACCTTGGAATTATTTGTACTGAAGAATCTCATTGTACCGGTGGTGTAAAGGAGTATTTTGTATGCTTCACTATTTTGGGTGAGTTAAGCTCATGCCAAGATTTAAGCTCTTTAAGCTTGTTTTGAAGTTGAGAAAATTTATACAAGTCCTGTGACTGCAGATTTCATACTTTTGAATTGTACATTTTTGTACTAACTTAAATCCTCTTAGTTGTATATCGACAGGGTTTAGGTAATCTTGACAGATCCCAGGTGGAAAGTGTTCTACTCCTTCCCTAATTTTGTGATGTGAATATCTGAGATGTTTTAAATATTCAGTGATCTTTTTATAGTGAATTCCATGAGCTCCAACTGTTCTTTCTCTCACATTACTGCAATTAAGGTTTGAACTGTGAAGTTAATTTGGTTTGTAGATAATATTACGGTATATCAGTTGGAAACATTTTTTCTAAGCAGAGTTATTTTCCAGTTTCATTCCACTAATACCACTGATGCTTTCCCACACAGGTGGCTGTTTTTAGGCTAATTATATTGTTTTTGTGTCATTTTTACAATATTGCAAAGCATTATAAGGCTATTCTCCTGTTTGGGGCATGACATGTCATCTTAACTGTCACAGTCATGCTCTGATGAAGAGAAAGAGCTCAATATAATTTATTTACTTACTGTGTCTTCTTGAAGAAGCTGACAAAAGCCTCTTTCTCACATACAGAATATTAGTTGTCAACAGCTGCAATTCATGAAAAGCTTCCAGAAGGAAGTTTCCAAACCCTCTTTTGTTGACCCAAAGAGGAATGAACAGATTAATATAAATGTGTGATTTGAAGGCACAACAAAATGACTAGGTAAATAAATAAGTTTAAAATTCCTGCTCGGCCATGTAAAGTGTAAATTATAATCATAACCACCAGGTTTTAATTTCTATGTTAAATATAAGGGGCTAGTAGAAAATAAATTAGCCATTTTACAATAGTGAATCTTGACATTCTTTCCACTTACCCAGGGTATTTATTGTTTTTCATAGAGCAAACACTATAAGCTAGATTCAGCACAACAATAATGAAAAAAGAATTATTCAACTGGGGATCTAAAATAAATCCCCCCCCCCCACTTTCAAAGCCTGTAGGCTAAATCTTTCATTTCACCTATAAAAATAATTTCTCATTCAAAAATGTTATTTTCCTATGGTCACATAGTGCATTTAGCTCATATATTTAGTTTATTTATCCAATTTGTTCATAAATCATTGTAAATTTCAAGCCTTTGGCTTTTATGCCATATCCACCCCAGGTGTAACTCAAGAGTTTACATCAGGGGTCACTTTGACTCATTATATTGATTAATTTTGTTTAATTTCCTCAAACACATAATCATAGTAGTGATAATCTAGTCTAGCCCCCACTCCACATGCTGAGGCAGGACCAAGTAAACTGAAAGCATCCCTGACAGGTTTTTGTCTAACATATTCATACAAATCTCAAATGACAGGGCTTCCAAATCTCCCTCCAAACTTCCCAGTTCTTAACTATTCCAGTAAGAAAGTTTGTCCTTAAATCTAATTTAAATCTCCCTTGCTGCAGATTTAGACAATCACATCTTGTTCTATCTTCAATGTACATGAAGAACAATTGGTCATTGTCCTCTTTATGACCGTCCTTAACATATTTTCAGTCTATCAAGTGCCCTCTCTGTCTTCTTTTCACAAGTCTAAACATGCCCAGTTTTTTAACCTTTCTGCATAAGTCAGGTTTTCTAAACACTTTATCATTTTTGATGTTCTCTCCTGGGCTCTTTCCACTTTGTTTACGTCTTTCTTAAAGTGTGGTGCCCCACAATGCACAGAGTACTACAACTGGGGCTGAGTAGAGTGGGATAATTGCCTCCTGTTTTACATATGACACTCTTGTTAATATACTCCAGAACTATAGTATCCTTTTCTGCAGTTGCACTACAACATAGGCTTGTATTCTGTCACTGATCCACTATAAGCCCCACTTATGCCCGAAGAAATTTGTTAGTCTTTAAGGTGCCACAGGACTTCATTTTTTGCTATAAGCCCCAGATACTTTTAAACAGTACCACTGCTCAGCTAGTTATTCCCTGTTTTGTAGCTGTGTGTAACAGGTTCATGCAGATACCTCCTCTGTTCAGGTTCTTTGAGCCCACAAACCACTTGGAAAGCTTAGCTTTGTGCTCCTAACAATGCAATTTATTTACAAATTGCTTGCCCACCACCTTCTATTTATAAAATGTCCAGCTTAGCCTCAGGGGTCTCATAGTCCCAGCCACTAACTGAGGGAAACTCACACTCTTCCCTACTCAGTAGTTTTTTCCTTTCTGGCTTTTCCCCTACTTCCCTTCCCTTCCTATGAGCTGCTCCCCATAGGCCCACTAAATGCAGGCTTACTCAGGTGACTCTAATTCTCCCTTAATAATGAGACAGAAGATTGGCTCAGCTTTTTGTTGTCCAGTATCTGTCACGGTGTGCATTTGATTTTTCTTTCACTTTCCTTTGTTGAACTTTTTTTCTTATTGATTTCAGAATCAATTGTCCAGTTTTTCAGGATAGTTTCAAATTCTAATCCTTTCTTCCAAAGTGACCCTTCCCATCTTAGCATCATTTATAATAAGCATACACTCCACCCTGCCATCCAAGTCACAAATACAAATGTTGAATAGTATCAGACTCAGGACAGACTGCTGGGATACCCTACTAGATCCTTGGAGTTTGAGTATTCTTTGATTATGGTCTGTTAACCAGTTATGAATCCACTGTGACACACTCTACCTTGAAGTAGCACCCTGTAACCATTTGTTCATCACTTGTGATGGTTATGATATATCAAGCATGCTATATAAGATATCTGTAGCAGGGCTGTTTCCTCACTCCAGCCCATAAAGAGTTAACTGGGCCTGTGAGAGTAGCACCCAATCAGGTGGAAGGACTGCTGGGCCAATCAGGGGCCAGGAGTTTGTACATAAAGGTAACTGCAGAGGAAGCTCAGGCAGTTGGCCTGGGAAGCCCAGGGAGAAGGTTCTTTCTCTGATTGGCTGCTTGCAGTAGCCAGCACCCTGGAAAGCTCACACTGTGCCACTGGGAGCTGACCAGAAGCTGTGGGTCCTGAAGAAGGGGCAGCAGTCTGGAGCAGTGGTCCTGAGGCAAGGGCCTGGAGAAGATGGTGGCTGTGACTCCAGGACAACAGGCCAGCGCCAGAAGGCAGCAGTGGCTGGAGCAGCAGTCTGGAGGTGACAGATGCCAGGAGCAGATGGTGGCTAGACTTTAGAGTGGTGAGGGTCTGTATGCAAATAGGGACTGCGGGAAAGTGGCCCAGGGAAGCAGACTGGAGGGAGGCTGCGGACAGTGCCAAGGTCATGGCACTTAGGGTCCCTGGGCTGGGTCCTGGAGAAGGGGGCAGGCCTGGGTTCCTCCCTGCTTCCCCAGAGTGCCAAGGGTGGCGCAGAGCATTCATGGCCATTATTTTTAATTAGTGACCAAGACCCATGATGGGATTTTGCACCAGAAGGCTGATCTGAAGGGGAAAGGAGTCCAAGAGAGCTGGCTGTATTTTAAAGAAACCCTACTAATGGCACAGGAAGATACCCTTCTGATGTGCAGAAAGAATAGCAAATATGGAAGGTGCCTAGCGTAGCTTAGCAGAGAACTGTGTGGTGAGCTGAAACACAAAAGGGAAGTTTACACGAAGTGGAAGCTTGGACAGATGACTAGGGCGGAGTATAAAGATATACTGCTGTATGGTCGTTATTGGAATATGTTGTATGTTTGAAATTTTTTTACTGCTAGTGTTACCAGAGTATTATGTTTAGAAAATAAACTGCGAGATCTTATGCAGGGGATAAGGCATTATGCCACATTTATTGTAAATACAGAGAACCTTATCAAAAGAAAAGAGACAGTTGATTTTTTTTATCTACTTCAGTGTCCTTATTCACACACACACATACAGTTCTGCAAGAGGGAGATAGTTACCAGCCTCAAGTCAAACTATTTGCTCGAATCAAACTATTGGCCAGATAGTTTGAGCTCGAGGGTGGAGCAGGGGTCCACTCGGTCGCGACACGATGCTCCTTGGAGTTGCCAGAACAAACCCAAAATCCCAATTTTTCTTCACCCTTTTATAGGGCCAAACCACAAAGTCAATCAGTGTGTCATGTCATTCCCATCTTTTACACAATAATGAACATGACGTCTTCCTTGTCTGATACCTGTTGCAAACTTTATCATGTTGACGTTTTAATGTCCTTGATAGGTGCCATCTCCTGATGGCATTACTCGCACATTCTTCGGCCACCTGGACTCTTTGAGATCTTATCGCAGGTCCGGTACTTCTCACCTCTATGAACCATTCATGCATACCATTTCAATCACTCTTAAAACTATCAATCTATTGCTACTTTACTTCTTGAAAGAAAACTTAATCACAGCAAACTTCTGCAGGAGTTTTACATAATCATAATAAGACATCTTGTTACAGTCTTTGGGGTCTGTGTCTCTGTTTCAACCATTGTCTTATCTCCCTTATTCAGTTTCTCTCTTTGTTCCTTACTCTTAAACTGTAACATTATCTGTTTGTGGGCGTTTGGTGCCTGTTTGGTGTTTCAATGTGTTGCATTGCTCAGAGTCACAGGATGTCTCTTTAGTTAACATAATGATTGTTAGTGGAATGTTTTTACCAAGGTTGAAGAGGGGTTACATACTTGCTCAGATTTAAGCTTTATATTTTATTTTGGGGCCTAGTAAGGCCTACACTAGGTGGTGAACCACTCCCAGGAGAGTGTTAACTGGCCATCAATCAGCAGCAAAATTGTTATCAAGGTATTTAGAATTCAGTGACAGTTGTGCAAGCACTGCACAATGGGAGCTGCTCAACTCTATGACTCAATTGCACAAGGCCAAGGGAATAGCTCATCCCTGAATTACTCAATAAACCCCACCAGGACCATACATCTAGACTAGTGGGTCACAGCCCAAGGGCCATGGGTCTTTCAAAGTGGCCCACCACTCCTCTCCCACTGGCTGTAGAAGTGAGCTGCCACCTTAGGAGCCAGGCAGAGTGTATTTCTGTTGGGATACAATGCTGGTGCAGGGTTCCTTTTGCAGTCAAGGCAGTAGGAAATCAGCATTTCCCTCCCTCTGGCTGTAGCAGGGAGCATGACAAAGTGCTCTGCCTGGGGCCCTAGGCGATTGGGACCCTGCTGTAGCAAGGGAGATGGAGATCAGTGAGGAGGCAGCCACCTCACTGAATTCCTTCCATTTGGCCGGAGGTGGCGCGGGGCCTGCTGGCAGAATCTGGTGGCCCTTCAGAGTTGAAAAATGATATCTGAGGGTCTTGAGCCAAAAATGTTGGAACCAGTCATTTAAACCACATTTTCCTCATTTGATTATGGGAATACCATGTTCAACTGTCTCAAAAGCCTTACTAAAATCAAGATATATCACATCTATTATTGAAATTCTTGAAATACTATGTGCTCATATAACTTTTCAGATTGTCTCTTGTAAACTTCTAAAAACAATTGGTTTTGTTCTGTAACAGATCATCATGTTGGACTCAGTTCGGCAGGAATATTTTGCACTCTGGATAAGGATATGTGCCTGTTTAGTGCATGTTGATGCTTTTCTGCTATATTTAAAAATGCTAGGTGATATTGTTATTATCAAAAGGCAAATCAGATGCTCATGCATATAACATGTACCCAAGTTTTGACACTTTCATATGGAGTCAATAAGGGAGTTGGGATTATTATAAACAATACCTGTACTGCCATTACCTATGCTCAGTCGGTTCTTTTCCCCAAAGTTGGACTGAGAGGACATTGTACTATGTAACAACCTGCCACTAGATGAGAAATACATATTCTTAACAAAAGAAGGGGTTCAAACACTAGACACAAAGCCCATTATTTTACAGATTCAGTATTAGAGGGGTCTCTCTTTTATACTTCAATACCACATGTATTTTATAGTTTATCATTCTAATGAAGTGTCATTGACTTGTTCTCACCTTTATGCACAGGGTTATTGTAATTGAGGTAGGTGCCCCTCCAGTGGACACCAGCCCTTTAGGCAGATATTCATTTCAGTAATTATATTGTCCCCAATTATGCAACAATAGATTAAGCCAGATTTGCCACCATAACATAAGAAGGCAAGGTTTAAATTTACTTACTGTAGCTCAACCCATCTCATAGAAATAATGCACATAAAAATTCTCCTCTTCTCTTTTGTATATAATTTGAAGAGAATTCTATTTATCTAACTCTTGTAGCATTTTGAAATACCCCCTTCTCACATCATGGTTTAGAAAGGGATCATATTAATCTTTAATCTTTTAACAGTCTTAAAATATCTATGAAACCAATTTAAGATTTTTTTCTTTAGAAACATTGCACCACCATTAAACTTCTAAATCACTTTTGTGAGCCAAGTAAATTCCTTGGCAGCCTTGGGCACAAAGGCCAACAATTATCACATGAGGACTGTAGTTCACTTATAAAATTAAGCAGTAGAGCCTTCCCCTTGCTTAGCATATTAAATGAGGGATGATTATGCCCTTATATAAAGATATGGATAAACTCCTTACTTTGCTTATTAATTATATGAAAAAGTCTTTTCACTACTCCCTCTGTCAAGTCTAATTACCAGTACCTCGGCTAGATTCAGAGTTGTCCCACAATGACTGAGGAGAGGGTTTTGTTTTACTTTCAAATTTCATCAGACTTGATTGAATCACTCTGTAGCTTCTATCTCAGCTTTAGGACTCGAGGGGTATGTCTACACTGGCAATTTAGGTCGACTTAAGTAGTCTTAAATCAACCTAAATTACTCCCTGTCCACACTGGGCTTTCATTAAGTCGACTTAAGAAATTCCATAAGTCGACTTAATGAAAGCTTAACTTGACTTAGTAAGAATCCACCGGTTAGGTCGACCTAACCCTTAAGTCGACTCCTTAGGTCGACTTAATAACAGTGTGGACATAGATTAACCCTTAAGTCGACTTTATTAAAGCGACTTAAGGGCAGTTAGGTCGACTTCTAAGTCCAGGTTCAGGGTAACCACTTTGTTAGGTCAACTTAAAGTTGATCTTATTAAGGCGACTTAACAAAGTTGACCTAACTTTTTCTAGTATAGACATAGCCGAGGAGCCTTGATTTGGACTACATTCCTTGACTCTGCCCCAAATCTTCCTCCATGGCCATGCAGAAGGAATCTTGCACTTTGTTGAACTATGGGATGCACAGGAGTTGAATGTGTCTTACACAGGTTTCTCATATTCTGTCCCTAACTATACATCTGAGGGGCACAGATTTACTGTAGTGTGGGTCCTTTCTGAGGGAAGGGAAGAATTAGTTTAAATATACTAGATAAGGAACTACATATATTCTTCAAAACATAATTAAATTAACACTAGCTATCATGTGGCTGAGTTTCCATAGCAACTCTATACTGAATCAGTGAGAAGAAGTTATTATCATAGGCACCAGAAATTCACAGGTGTGGAAAATACCAACTTGTGACAGTAATGTTGTAAGCTTCCTTCATATCAAAATGTAACTGTAAATGGGGAATCTCATTGAACAGATCGGTTTCCATGGGGTCCCAGAGGCATTGGTTCTTGGCCTGGTTCTATACAACACCTTTATCAGTGACCTGGAAGAAAACATAAAATCATCACTGATAAAGTTTTTGGTATCACTAAAATTAGGGGATAATGAAGAGTATAGATTACTGATTCAGAGCAATCTATATCACTTGGTAACTGGGCAGAAGCAAACAATATGGTATAGCAGGGGTCTCTAAACTATGGCCCGTGGGTCATATATAGCCCGGAAAGCAATGTCACCCAGCCCGCAAATGAGTTTGGAAAATCTAAGAAAAAATGCTGTTTCTCAGCTGTGGCCAGGCTGAGGAGTTTTCAAATCTCCTGCCCTGAGCATGCTCAAGCACATGGCTCAGGGTGGGAGCAGCCTGGCCAGGGAGTGACTGGAAGGCCCCTGCAGCTCTGGCCAGGGGAAGAGGGAAGGGGCCCTGGATGCCGGGGCATGGGTCTGGGGAGCAAGGGGGGTGTCAGGAGTAGGCCCAGAGAGCAGGGTGGTGGGTATTGGGAAGCAGGCTGGTGAGGGGGGGGGGGGGTCAGGGAGCAGGGTTAGGGAGTTCTCGGGTGGGTGGATGGGGGTGTTGGGGAGCATGGTCAGGGAGCCGGTGGTCAGGGGATGTCGGGGAGCCAGTGGGCAGGTGGTTGGGGGTATTGGGGAGTGGGCCCGGGAAGCCAGCGGGTGGAGAGGTGTTGGGGAGGGATTGGGGAGCTGGTGGGTGGGCGGGGTTGTCAGGGAGCAGGTTTAGGGGGTCAAAGAAGGAAATTTGATAAACTTCTATAAATGTTTTCCAGAGGAACACTTTCACCATATGAGAAGTTTCGCTCGTGGTTTTATTTCAGTGTTTGCTACAACTTACATCTGTGGAAAAAAAACATTTTCCAGGATGAAATTTGTGAAGTCTAACTACAAGTGATCATTGTCTGATGAACATTTAAAATCACTTTTAGTGATAGGCAGCATAAAGTTTGAGCCCCAGTTGGACTTGATTTTAACAGGAAAGTGCCAATTCCACTCCTCACAGTTGCAAGTAAAGACAAAACAGTTCAAAAACATTGTCGCAATTGTTCATTTTTTTTATGGTGACGTATAACTTCTATAGAACAAAGTATTTAACGATGTCAAATATCCTTTGTTTGTTGGCTGAGCTTTTTTTGGATAGTCTGGCCTGCTAGTAATTAAGTAAAAGCAGATTCAGCCCTCAGGTGAAAAGTTTGGAGACCTCTGTGCTATAGTACGACTAAATGTAAATGTATTCAACTGGAAACAAAAATGTAGGTTCTATCTGGAGAAGCAGTAACTGTGGAAAAAAAATTGGGGGGCTTATAGTGGATAATGAGTTGAACATGAGGTCCCCTTGGCTATGTCTACATTAGGTAATTTAAGTCGACTTTAACTAAGTCGACTTAGTTAAGTCGACTTAGTGTGTCCACACTTAAAAATAAAGTTTACTTAAAGGGGAACTTAAAAAGTTGACCTAGAGCGTCCACACTGGATGCCTAGGTTGACTTCTAGGGGCTTAGAGGGACCTAGGGCAGGTCCATGGAGGCAGGGGGGGCACCCCTTGCCCAATGCCAGGGGGCTCAGCCTTTGCCCCATTGTACCTAGGTACAATGGGGCAAAGGGGGACAGGTAACCTGTCAGGGCATAGGGGTAGGGTGGGCAGGGCTCTGCCCTGCCAGGTGGGGGGCATGCCAGACTCCCCCGTTCCCCCCCCCCCCAGCAGGGAGGGCATTGGTGTAGCCCTAAGACAACTTAGGGCTACCCCATGTCTACACTGGCTTAAGTCGACTCTTGGCTGGTTTATTAAAGAAACCAAAAGTCACTCTTTTAAAGCCCAGTGGAAATGATGAATGTTGCTGGTTAACTATTGAGATATTACTGTTAACCTAAGTTTTTAACAGAGTAAGTTTTTAGCCCTTTTCATTGTGAAGATAGCTTTGAAAATATAAACTAACAGATTGCTATGGTTTGTCAGTGACATTTCTTAGCAGTATCCTACTTCTCCTCGCCTGTGGTATTGTGCAGTTACTTAGCTTGTCTCTTAGCCAGAACACCTTAGTTCATATTCACAGAGTTTAAGGCCAGAAAGGAGCACCAGATCATCTGACTTCTATATCACAGGACACCAACACTGCCTAGCACCTGCATATAGAACACAACTGAAATGAGACCAAAGTATTATTACCCACAGGTGAACAAAGGATTTTGTGCCACAGGCAGAAAATAGGAAGGATGGCAGTGCGCCGATAGCTGAGCCCTTGCAATGGCAGGGAAATGTTTATGTGAGAGTGTGAAGGCTGCCCCCCAGATCTGGCCTGATGTGCTGCTGTAACCCCCCAAATTCCACTCCTGAACCTTGATTCACTCCACTTAGCCAGGTGACCATTCACTCTTGAGTCAGTCCACCTTGACCTTCTGCATGTGATTGGTCCCAGGCAGTGTGGGTGCACCCATTAAGCACCTACGGGGAGGTCTCCTAGTGAGCACTCCCAGCCTCAGATACCACACCGGGAGCCACTATCATACAGGGATTGGGACCCACTCCCAGTCACCTTGGTCTCAAATCCATCCCTTTAACAAAGAAATGGATTGTGCCAGCTTTTCACATCCACACCCTCTAAAAACCACACAGCTTTAGATAAACCAAATACTAGTTTATTGATTAGAGTACAATTTCAAGAGAATATAGCAAATCAATGCAGAATCATAATATAAATGAGTCAGGAGTGAACACTATCAAATAAAAGGTGTAAACCGCATACTAATCTAATATCTCTACCTAAACTGACCTCATAGTCCAAGATTATACACAATAATCGGCTGTTTGGTGTTTTACAACCATTCTCTGCCTATTACAAGGCAGGGCCCAGATCTTGCTTGATGATGGTGAAAGTTGCAAGATGGACTCTCCAGGCAAAAGTTTGCAGCTTCTCCCCTCACACAGTCTGTGTCTTTGTATTTCAAACTCCTGACAGTGCTTCCCCCTCTGTGCAGCTGTGTGATTCTCCTTACTTCTACCTAAGCGAGGGAGGGCATTTGCATTTCCTTTGTCGATTCTCCAGCCTCTGTGCAAGAGGTAGTCTGAGAGTCTGTGCTATATAACATACTTCACCTGGGCACACATACATGTTGCTGCAGGAGACATGATATCATAACTATATGGTGGAACATTCAAAAGGGACCCTTGCATGGCGTAATTGGCATCAAATCATACAATATCTGTGCACAAGTGAACAGAAAAATCATATAAATCATAACCCAGGGGTGACAGATGTGCATCCTGTGACAGAGAGAAACACAGATAATTTTGACAAGTGACCCCACCCACCCACCTTCTGCAGAGGAATGCCACTCCCCCAAGCCTATGCTCCTACTTTTGTGAAAACTGCAATGTTTTTTCAATTTTTAAGGTCCTTAGTTGTTCATCTCAACTGAGGGATTGTCCCTGAATACCATGGTTCACTATTAAATAAGAAGTAAGCCATCTGTTGAGTTCATCAACCACCATATTTTTCTTGGATGCTTTCCATCCAAATAGTGGCCAGCCTCAAACCTGTTTATTGCATGATATTTGGTAAGGTCATCACCTGAGAAAATAAAGGTGAATCTAGATCAAACTATATCCACCATCACTCTTCATTGATTAATTCTAGAAGTACATATAACATCAACTTTAAAATCTTCCTATCCCTTTCGGCATTTGAGTTGACTAGATACAAGTATGGCTTTTCCCTAATGATTTGTTTTGTCCTATTATTACTCATTTCAACCAGACAAAGCCTATTTGTGCTTGTTGTGTTTTTGGTTTAACCCTATTTTAAATGAGCACATTTCACCCTGTAAATGGAATAGATGGATAAACAACATTTCTAGATCAGGTGAATATTGCAAAACACACATTTGATTGAGTTTTATTCCTGTGAATATTCATAGGAATGAATGTAAGACTCCCATGCTAGAGTATTCAGTGCAAGAAGTTCATATAGTCTTCCAATAAGGAAACAGAACCCATTCCATATGACTAGTGTGATCAAAGAATTAGCTAGCACAACTTGAATTTTGCATATCAAGTATCATATTCAGTTTACTGATCTTTATTTAAAATTACTTCATTACATTTGTATGAATTAATATACTGAAGAAAAGTGTCCTGCTTACAGATGTTCCATGTCCAGAAAAAGGCTGAATTATTTGCTTGCCTCCAGCTAGTTCTACAAATGTGACAAAATTGGCTCCACGAACAGTTCAGCAGGACTAAGCCATATTTATTAAATAAATTAGTACAGTATCCTGTAGTAATGATCCAAAATATTACAGCTGGAAGTAGTCGTAGGAGATTGTTTTCCATTATTACAGTAGCTTATTGCAGCTTTAAATATGGGATGGAAGAAGGGATGAGATACAGATATTGACTTTGTTTCAATCTATTTGGTGGTTATTTCCAGTGTAGTTAATATCTACTCCTCTATTGTAGCCAAGGATTTTTGTCCTAAGATACATAAAACTATCAAATAGAATGCTAGGAAAGGAATTGGCAGAAAAGCCTCAAAAGGGATTTTAATTCCTGAAAGGCAGCGATGAATTCATTAACCAGCTATTGGATGATGACAGTAATAAAGCATCTTGTGATATGTAAAAACAATGATTAGTGAAAAGACATAGATAAGAGGTAAGTGAAAGGAGAATTCAGCAAATGATAGGTGATCAATAGTATCATCCCTTGTCACCTACCCTTCAGTGTCACCCTATGTAAGGCAACCCATACGTAGCCCCGAAAATGCCATCTCTCACACAACCCCCAAGGGTTTCCTACGCAAGTCCCTTACGTAGCCTTTAGACTGCACCCCTTATTGTCCCACTTCTCAGTATCATGCTACATTATTCCTTATGTGTTCCTCAGAATGCTGTCCCTCTGTTTCCTCCCCTCAACAACCCCTATGTAATACGTGCTACTCCCCTGCCAAACTATAAATACCCAACGTGACAGTGACAGCTTGTGGAGCATTTGAGGAGATGAGAGACAGAGGAGACTTTCATCTTGAGCACCAATCAAAGCAGACAATGCAAGTATACATCCATTGTCCATCCCAGGAAAAGAGAATAGAAGATCATAAAACTTAATGTAAAGACATGGAAACAATTGGGAATTTCCCTATTTTTAACATCTATAGATTGGGAAAAAAAAAAAAAACCCTGCAAACCTCTTTTGTTTATTTTTACCCCCAGCAGGTGTCTGTTCTGCAAAGTGTGTGGAGTGTGGTCCGCAAATGAGCTGACAATGGAGGGGCTGATTTCAGGCCTTTGGGGGTGATGAACCAGAGAGGGAAAATCTAAATGTCTGGTAAAGAACTCAGTAAAGACAGATTTGGAACTGAAAAAGCTGTTGGTGTTACCACGAAAGAAGTAATTAGGCTGGTAGAAACCAGGGTGAGACCTTGTGCTTATGGGAAGAATCTGCTGTCCTGGATCTGAGCCAAATCAGCACAGTATTAAGACAGGAAGTTGTAGAACTTCTTATCAGTCTGAGTGATCCCCAAAAAGTCAAATGGTATAGTCATTACAGGAGTGGCACCCAATATTAGAAACCTGAAAGTCATACTCTGAACTCTCTTGCTAAACAGATCCTAATGGATTCAAAAGTGAGGGAACAAAATACAAGCTTATGGTTTGTCATGTTTTCTGTTTGCTTATTTTAGGTAAATGGATTCTCTAGAGGGAGGTTAATGCAAATTCTCCAACTCCAGTTATGCCAAAAACAAACCTCCTGAAGTTATGGCCTAAGCAGAGGGTCATTACTGATTACATGTTAGAGCTACACAAGATCAAAGACCTGAACTGTGTAAAGAAATGACTGATCTGCCCAGCCTTCCTGCTGACTGAAGATCTAAGATGGATGAATTTGTAATCACAGGGAAAACCCAGCTGTGGGTTTTAAATGACAGAGCCCTACCAAAGCCCTAGGTTGGAGTAAAGGGTGACCTTGTATAAGCCTTTTAGCATGCAGCTACAGCCTTTTACTGTTTTTAGTATTTTCTCTGTATTGCTTTTCCTTTAAGAATAAATGTGTTTGCTTAGAAGGTACTGTGTGGTAACTGAACTGTAGGCAATACACTGGTCATAACTCTCAGAATGTCAAAAGCTAAAAATGGATGTCCTTGATAGTCCACAGAGGGAGAATAAAAGTAAAGTTACCCTGAAATTGTGGCAATACCTTTGCTCTGCCTATTAACACTTGGGAAGATGACATTTTCCTGATAAATTGTGAATATTGGAAATGTGATTTATCAGTCATAATGAACATTTCTCTTACAATCATGCCATTCATTCTGCTGAATACATCATACATCACGAACTGCCATAAAATCACAAATGGAATTTTAAAACATATTTAGGATTAGCTACTTTTAACATGAACACACTCCTTTTCATTTGACATCCAATCTTTCCCGACTATTATAAAATTAGCCCAAAGTCTCGGTTGTCTAAACTAAGCTGAGAATGATACAGCACTGTACTCTTTTATCAGTCTTTGTGGTGTTGTTTCATCTATGCCTTATTTCTACTGATTTGAATCCTGGGGAAAGATTTCTCATATAAAATAATATAATACTGTAGAAAAAGAGAAGATTTTAAAAGTAGAATATTATCATCTTCAGTTCATATATCAGCCATACATGCAAGAACTTAACTATAAATTCAGTTATGGAGGTAGTTTTAAACTAATCTATTCACTATGTGGATAAATCCTATCTTTTTCTTTTCCACGAACTTGAGTAAAACCATATTTCCTGCATGTAGCTTGACAAATGAGGGGTCCAAGAGAGGGAGACAAAAGGAAGATTGAATCCTCCCCATGTCTATAGTGTCAGTGAAATTGAAGTTCTGCTTGTATCACTTTTACACAAGTGAAGGGAAGTGGTCATTGTATCCATATAGTTTCAGATCCTCCAGCCCTTCCCTGGCTCTTCTCCACATGGCACCCAAGTTGTCTATGCTTGATGTGTCCAGATCCCTCTTTTCTCATTGGTTCAGCTCTGTGATGAAATGGGCTTTGCACTCACTGGTGGGATCCCAGCATTTGCTCACCTGGGAGTGTTTGAGCAAGGGCAGAATCTTTCTCAGCCATGGTAGGTAGGATTAGTCTCCGTGGCTGCGTCTACACTGGTAAATTAAGTTGACTTAAGCTTGGCTTAAGTCGACTTAATGTGCCCTGCGTCTACACTACACTTTGCTTAAGTCGACTTAAGCAAAATTAAGTTGACTTTATTAAACCACCTTTCTACTCGACCTAAGGCTTAATTCGACTTTTTTAAGTCGAATTAAGCCAGTGTAGCCCTGGGGTAGCCCTAAGTCGACTTAGGGCTACCCCAGGACTACACCAATGCCCTCTCTGTCGGGGGGGGGGACAGGAGGAGCCTGGCATGCCCCCCAAAGGGCAGGGCATGTGGGCACGGTGTGACACTGTCTGGATTTAGGGAAGCATTTATGATATTATTTTCTATGGATATCTCATAAATGCTATAATCCATAGGAACTATGTCATGTTTGGTATCAATAGAAAGGTAGTAATTTGCTGGGAATGATTATATAGTTTATGTCTAGGAATTCTATTTCGATTAGAAGTTAAGAATTTGATGTTACATCCATACTTTAACTTGTGGCATTCTGGACAAATGCCTTAGACGGGAGGGTGTGAACAACCATTGTCTCCTTAATGTTTAGGAATTTTCCAGATAGAATGGTCCCAGGGAGTATCCTGATGAGCCATTAAGGACATAAAGAATACAACCATTGTGTCCTTAATGGCTCATCACTTTACTCCCTGGAACCATATCACCTGGCAGATTCCTTAACATTAAGGAGAGAATGGTTGTTCACACCCTCCCATCTAAGGCCATGTACACACTACAGGAATAATCGCGCAATAAGCCTGATGCGCTTTAAAAGTCATGTGGTTTTTGTTGCGCAAGATCGTGTACACACTACACTGCCTGTGACGGTACAGAGCCCCCCCCTGCAATTCGCAATTCCACAAGAAACCCAATTGAATTGTGGGAACCTATCCAACAGTTCCCTCCATCCCAAATTTTCACTAAGACTCCTGGGAAGAAGAAGAGTAGCGCTGTGCACCATGGGTAAAGTCTTGCTTTCCCATGGTGCATTCTGTTCCCCTCGCGTCACGACAGTTGCTACTAGCAACTCGTGCCCATTTTCAACTTTAGTGCATTTCTTCCCGGAAGTCCTTTTGCAGCAACATAGATCCAGCTCTGATCTCGACTGTCGCCTTCAGCATAATGAATACATCTCGGCTAGTGGCACAGTATGCATTCAGCTCCGAATCAGACCAGGATTCGGATGACTCCGGGCTGGTGACTGCCATGCAGGACAACAGCACAGCATTGCTGAACTCCTTCACAGAGCATCTGCACACGGTGCACCGCCAGTTCTGGTCACGAGAGACGAGCACAGAGTGGTGGGACCGCATCGTTTTGCAGGTGTGGGATGATGACCAGTGGCTACAGAACTTTCGAATGCGGAAAGCCACATTCATGGAACTGTGTGAGGAGCTAGCCCCTGCCCTGCAACGCAAGGACACCAAAATGAGAGCAGCCCTCACCGTGGAGAAGCGTGTGACGATCGCGCTGTGGAAAATGGCGACTCCAGACTGCTACCGCTCGGTCGCAAATCAGTTCGGAGTCGGCAGGTCGACCGTCGGGTTAGCACTTTCTCAAGTGTGCAGAGCCATTAATCGAGTTCTGCTCAGGAGGACAGTGACATTGGGAAACGTGCGGGAGATCGTCGATGGATTTGCAGACATGGGATTCCCGAACTGTGGGGGGGCAATAGACGGCACTCACATCCCTATTCTCGCACCGGAGCATCTGGCGACTGAGTATATTAATAGGAAGGGATACTTTTCCATGGTGCTTCAGGCACTCGTGGATCACAGGGGGCGTTTCACGGACATAAATGAGGGGTGGTCGGGTAAAGTGCATGATGCTCGCATTTTCAGGAACATGGGACTGTACCATAAGTTGCAAGCAGGGACCTTCTTCCCTGATGATAAAATTACTGTTGGGGATGTTGAGATGCCCATAGTCATCCTAGGGGACCCAGCCTACCCACTGATGCCTTGGCTTATGAAGCCTTATACCGGAAATTTTGATCACAGCAAGGAGCGCTTCAATTACAGGTTAAGCCGGTGCTGAATGACCGTAGAGTGCGCCTTTGGGCATTTAAAAGGGTGCTGGCGATGTTTTTACGGGAGGCTAGACTTAAATGAGGACAACATTCCTGCCGTCATTGCGGCGTGCTGTGTCCTGCATAATGTTTGTGAAAATTGGGGGGAGAAATTTCCCCCTTCCTGGGACGTGGAGGCTGAGCGGTTAGAGTTTGCCTTCCAGCAGCCAGCCACTAGGAGTATCAGGGGGGCACAGCTGAGAGCTGTGCGCATAAGGGAGGCACTGAAGGAGCATTTTAGTCATGGGGACTTATAGGATGCATTATATTGTTGGGCAATAGTGTACCCGCGCAGTATTGGGTGCTTATCATTGGGGGGGAGGGGGTTGTGTACTTTACTATGCTTGACTGAATGAATACCAAACATGCATCAACAAATCTTATTGTGTATCAATAAGCAGACTGTGCAATGTTCAAGCGTTTCAGTTTTATTATTATGGAACATTAAATATTAACAGTGCATAAAGAAGGTGCTGTAGGTGCGTGTCTCAATGCCATAGCTTGGTGCAGGAGTGGAGGTAACATTATACCAGGGGTGTCCCTGGGCTTCAAAGAACTGCTTGGGGGGTGAATGGGGCATGGGGGACATAAACTGTTGCTGTGGCTGCAGGGGGGGCGAGCCTGGAGCAGACCAACCATGGTCTTCATCAGCTGGGTCTGCTCCTGGAGGATGTTTATGAGGGCATCCCTCTGCTTCTGCCTTTTCCCACTGTTTTCTTTGCGCTCCTGCCGGCACTCCTGCCTCCATTGTCTAGTCTCCCTTGCTGATGCCTCATTGGACTGCATCAGCTCCTGGAAGATATCCTCCTTGCTCCTGAGAGGCCTCCTCCTTATCTGTCTGAGCCGGTCAGCTGGCGCAGACCACCAACCTGCGAAGGTTGTTTCTACGGAAAAATGAAACATTATGAGTAGTGCTATTGTTCTCACTTTGGTTAGGGAGATGGTAAGATGCTCTCCCGCCACATTCCGCTGTGCCCACGGGACAGGGCATTGCCAGGGACTGAAAGGGCTTTTGAAAAGGGAGGGCAGGGTTGCAGAGACAAGACACAGCTCTGTGAACTATTTGCAGTGCTTGGGGCGATTATTTCACAGAGGGCACTGCCATGGAAGCCGATATCTCGCTGCTTAGAGTGCCACTGCAAGCCAGAATGCATATCCTGCATGTAACTGCTTTTCAGCCGGGACCATACGCTGCTGGCTTGTGCGCGGCCATGGTTCCCGCGGCCGTGCTTTGCAACTGGCGAGGGAGAGTTTCCCTCTATGGGGGAGGGGAAACGGTCGCTCTACCATCGAATTTAACTAGGAGGCTGTGGAAGTACATCAAGGACACCTTCAGTGATCTCAATGGAGATGATTTCTTGGCAATTACTGCATGCATTGATGCACTGCTCATGTAATGCGGGGTAAACCCCCCCATCCAAAAAAGAAAAGAAAGGATGAAACTAAAGACGCCTATTTCCTGCCCGCTCTTCATTTACCTGCAAAGCTTATACTGGTAGCATAGAAGCCACTGCTGATGAAACTTACCAGGGCTCCCCTCTGCTGCCTCTGAAGAAAGCATGGAGAGGGAATCTGGGCAGCTTGGGTCAGGTGGCGTGGAGAACAGTTCCTGGCTCCCTAGGTCAGGTGCACCGCTATCACCTTCCATGTCATCTTCCTCCTCCGCATCCTTGTCAACGAATAGCTCTTCATCGTCTGCTCTGGTATCCTTTTCAGGGGCTATTGCCGACGTGTCTACAGTAGCTTTTGGGGTGGTTGTGGGATCGCTGCTCAGGATTGCTTCCAGCTCCTTGTAAAATCGGCATGTAGCTGGCGCTGAGCCGGAGCGCCGGTTAGCCTCTCTGGCTCTGTGGTACGTAATCCGCAACTCCTTCACCTTCAACCGGCACTACAGAGTGTCTCTCTCATACCCCTTCTCCGTCATTGCCTGAGAAATCTGGCCAAAAATGTCGAAATTCCGCCGGTTGCCACGTAACTGTGCCTGCACGGCGGACTCTCCCCAGATGCCTATCAGATCAAGCACCTCTGCTGTTGTCCAGACTGAAGCGTGTTTGCTGCGATGAGCCGCCATTGATCTTGGAGCACACAGCAGCAGCAGCACTCCACAGCAAGCGAACAGGAAGAGTGAAGAATTCAAAAATTCCCAGGACTGATGGGAGGGCGGGTAAGGTGATGTCACAGCCACAGAGTACAGAAGGAAGTGCAGAAGGGATGGAATTGGAATTGTGGGCCATTTCCGGAGGTTTCACATTGCGCGGTAATTGTACACACACGGACTATCACGCAAGAGCCGTTCCGCGTTAGCCGCTAGCACCCTCGTTTTGGTGGTTTACATGTTGCACGGTAATTGGGCTGTTAACGCGCAACAACAGCGATTTGTGTGTGGACGCTGTGCCTCTTAACGCGCAATAAAGGGCGTTATCGCGCAATAACTTTGTAGTGTGTACAAGGCCTAAGGCATTTGTCCAGAATGCCACAAGTTAAAGTATGGATATAACATCAAATTCTTAACTTCTAATCGAAATAGAATTCCTAGACATAAACTATATAATCATTCCCAGCAAATTACTACCTTTCTATTGATACCAAACATGACATAGTTCCTATGGATTATAGCATTTATGAGATATCCATAGAAAATAATATCATAAATGCTTCCCTAAATCCAGACAGCATCACACATAGGGCTCTGCCTTGCCAGGGTCCCTGTACCCCTTTGTCCCATTGTACACAGGGGGTGCCCCCCCCACCACCGTGGACTTGCCCAAGGTCCCCCTAGCCCCACAAAGTTGACCTAGAGCATCCAGTGTGGACGCTCTAGGTTGACTTTGTAAGTTCCCCTTTAAGTCAACTTTAATTTTAAGTGTAGACACTGTAAGTTGACTTAGTTAAGTCGACTTAGTTAAGTCAACTTAAAAGTGCAAGTGTAGACATAGCCTGTGTGCCCAAGAGGCAACCCATTTCTTTCATGCAAAATCTTAATTGGGTATAACATATGGAAATACAATTCTAATGTCTTTCTTGATGTTAATGACTTGAGGCATGAATTTCAGAACATAATTTCAGCATGACATTTATAAATAACAATGCTAGACGCTGGTGGCTTAGTAGATGAAATTTTGATCTTTTACCTTTTGATATGATGGCTCAGATTGATCCCATTTTATATGGCAAGACTTTTAGGGGCAGTTTAGTGGATCGCAATAGTTTAAACTAATCTTTAAGAGGCACGTAGGCATAATGGATGGCAGAGTTTAAGGCAAAGCTAACATGGAAGAAAAACACTTTTACCTGAAGTTAATCTTTTCATTCCTCACAGCATAGATCTTCATGGTTGTAGGGAGAGAGAGAGAGCCTGCATATTAATTTATGGATAGAATAACAATTCTAGGTGGGATTCTCCATCAGTGATTTTATAATGATGTAATCCCATTGTTGCTCTTAAGTTGAAACCTGTGGAAGTTGTCCTATTTCTTCAGTTTACATTTCTTTGCTTCTTTTGAATAAGTAAACTTAATGCTTCATTATCTTTAGAAGCATGTTCTAGAATGTCTGACAAAATGCAGTGCTGGTCACACTTCAGACCTTGGTCAGTGGGTATGTGTGTGCAGTCTGGTGCACTATAACTCTGGTAACCTTTCTATAATGTATACTTCCAGTTTTTGCTTGCATCATTTATTACATTTAGAGAACACAAAGTGCACCTGCAATCCATTTTTCGTGGATTGGTTTTGGACACCAATTTTACACAAACAAAATAGGCAATTCATAAATAAATGCTAAAGTTAACCTTTTTGGCATAGAGGAGCATCTTCATAGTTCCTCACCATGTCTCAAAAAAAATATTTCTCTGGATTTATAAATTATAAATGGGTGTGATTTCACCAGCTTATATATACACATTCAATCATAGCTCAATGAGATCTAGTACAAGTATAAACAGAGTCATGGGTTGCTTTGTAGCACCTTGTCTCAGTTTCTGCCTTTGGAGGCTTCAATAATTCTCAAAACCACTTTTTTCTAACTAATACCCATCCTTGGAATTTGGTTTCTTGGCAAAAAGGTAAAAATAAATATTAAAGTTTTCTCCCAGCCTTAAGCTGGCCACAGTTTCTCTTCCCTGAGGTACTATCTCAAAACTCCGCTGGCATTTCAGGGTCTTCCCTGCAGTAATCTTTCTCACTCTTTGCCAGAGCATCCTGATCCTGCTCTTCATAGAGGGCTACTACATTGAGACACTGTTTATTAGACACAGGAAAGCTGGAACCAGCTCCTTCTGAAAGGGCCAAGTCCCCACTGTGACACTTCTTTTTATTCAGGCTGAAATCACCATGTCAGGGAACATTTCAGTGGTATTCTTGTACTTCTCTACTTGGAATGAGGAAGTTCAGAGAAATGCAAAAGAAAAGGGGTGATGAGATGGGAAAACCAAACCTTTCTCATACTTCAAAAACTGGTCAGGTTGTTGGGGGGGGGGGGGGCTTCTTACTTCTAAACAAACACAGGATAGTAGGCAGAGAAAGTAAAAAATAATCATAATAATAATTTGATCCTTAGGAGCATTGGGGAAGGTAAAATCACCAGAACAAACAATCAGAGACAGAAAGAGGAAGTAGGGTTTCTTGACAAGGAAACTAGTTTGGAAGTATACATACAGAGATAGGTGTCTCCAGAAATCAAATCTTGGAATATTAATGGTGCTTTATGGGTTGGAGACACATTTAGGTACTACATATGTGTATTCTGTATTTGTATTTCATATATCCCAGGACTCATACATACTCTGGAAGTCAGCAGTACATTTTGTTGAAGTTTCTGCTTTGTGTTTATTTAATTTACATCCATTTACAGAGCATCTTTTGTGAGCTACTCTTGCAGCCTTTTGAACAGTGAGTATAGTTTCTGGATGAATTTCCCTCCCCACCCTGCCACTCCTCAAGTAAGACTTCCTCGGTGCTATTATTCAGACAGACTTTAACAACAATAGAAAGCATAGAGAAGAAATCAAGGCTTTCAGATTTTTGGATTTCGTTTCCTTGTCATCTGTACCATCACTATATGCTCCTCCACATGCATTCTAACATTATTTAAACAGAACAAACAAGTCCATAAGGACACTTGTTACGCAATTTTGGTAGATGGTATCAGTATGTTTCTTTTAGAGAGTCTGTAGTAATCATCAGCCTATCTATGAAGCTTGTTAAATGAGTAGCTTATTAAAACAAACATCTTTATTCTTTTCCCTGAGTTCTAATAAAAAATGTATATATAAATGCTTAAGAGAAAGAGGCCTGTGGTATCTAAATGTAATTAAGAAAAGAAGTGTAGACTTGACTCCAAAATCTTGGGTGCAATATAAAAATCTGAATAGAACGATGATCACATGAAGGCAAAGGAAAAACAGAAGAAACAATCCAATCAGAGCCTAAAAATTACTGCAGCTAAGAAACAAAAATCCTGTCCACCTGTAACCTTATTAAAAATAACTACTATTAGGATAAAAAATGGTTTACATCTTGGGGTATGGGATATTCAGAGCTAAAAAGCCCCTGTTCATCCTAAAACCATGAATGTTTAATAATATAATAACATTAATGTTATAAATTATAGTAATTTATATTCATTTTTTTTCCATTAGAGAAGAGGGAAAATCTCCGAAGCTTAGCCTAATTTACCCTTGCAATTGAGTCACTTCTAGCACTCATAGGGTAAGTGGATTATAACTGAAACTAGGCAAAGACTGCATAAAATGCTATACGTAATGCCTTGGTGTAGGGACACCTTTTCATCTTGTCTCATCTTATGCTTGGATCGTAGCCCGAGAGTAGTGTGATGTACTCAGACCACTGATTAATCTAGCTTCACAAACTGACTTTTAATCATATTGATATGTTTCCTTTATTAAAGCTATTTAGTTAAGCATGCTAGGAACATTGAATAAATGATAAGCCTTAAGATATAGGTTGGGTATGATATGCCCACACCTTGAATTCTGGGTCGCCCCATATCAAAAAAAGATATATTAGAACTGGAAAAGTTACAGAGAAGGGAAACTAAAATTATCAAGGGTATGGTATAGCTTCCATATGAGGATAAATTAAAGATGGACTGTTCAGGTTAGAAAATAGAAAACTAAGGGACATGATACGATAGATCTCTATAAAATCATGACTAGTGTAGCAAAAATGAATAGGAAGGTGATATTTAGCCCTCAGTGTAACAGAATAGCCGGGAGTCGTGTGATGCCCAGAAAGGGTTAATGCAAACTGGGAGTGGGAGGCTAGTTAACTCAACAGACCACTGCTGAGAGTAATCAGGTGGTTAAGCAATCCCTTGATGGAATGAGGAAACCCAGCTGAGGAGAAATGAGATGGGCTGGGATTGTAAAAGGAGGAAATTAGCATCAGATAGGAACTGCTGGAAAATTCTGCAGTCACTCTCTGTGGGGAAGGTGGTGTGTTTGGGCTTCCAAGTCCAGAGGTGGAAGTAAGAAGGTAAAACAGAGCTCAGGGAAAGGTAATAAGGTCCAATAAGGAACAGACCTTGACTGCTGACTAGGGTGAACTTGGGTCCCCCTGCCAGCCACTGAGGGTGTGTCACTATAAGGCAGTGAATGGGAGGACTGCCTAGGACTGCTGAAGGAAGCCTTTAGTACCCTAGAAGGGGGAAATGTGTAGTGACCTGGAAGGCTGAGTCACAGAGGCAGCAGTAGCATCTTGCGGCACTAGAGAGGGACTGCAAAACCAAAGAGCGAGGTGGAGAGATGGCATGCAACTACGGTAAGGAGTATTGACCTGGACTGATTCCCCAGAGCGACCAGGAGGAGGTACCATCCTAGCAGTGAATGAAGCAGCTGGTAACACCATTCAAGACAATCGACATATACTCCAGAGTAGCTAACTCTTCCCAATGCTATGGCTACATTCAATTTTTAGCATGTTAGCTTGATAAGAGCTAGCATGGCAGTTTCCGTGAGCTGGGAATCTCATCTCCCATGCAAGGTGTAGCCATATTCTGAATTAGAACAAAACCAGATTTGAAAACCTTAGGAACCTCCAGGAAATGTAATTACCTTTCTTTGCACAACTTTAATGACAACAATAT
The DNA here is from genome assembly GCA_007922175.1 of Pelusios castaneus. Classification (NCBI taxonomy): domain Eukaryota; kingdom Metazoa; phylum Chordata; order Testudines; family Pelomedusidae; genus Pelusios; species Pelusios castaneus. The sequence goes on from ML685780.1 coordinate 5,436,586, forward strand.
AGATGTTCTTGGACATAGAATCTGTTTTATTATACAGGGGAATATTGACATTGGACCTGTTCCTATGTGGTACTTTTTTATTTTAAAGAGTTAATGTAAGCGTGCACTGCTTTCCTCTTCAAGACTACATACCATTATAGATCAAATACTAGATAGCCTCACTGATTCATGAATTTTGCTGATATCTTATCTCAATTTTCTGGCAAAGCCCACTGATTTTTGTGGTACCCAAGTACTCAAACAGTACCAGATAATCAATATACAAAGAACTTTAATGCTGTCAAGCATTGGCTTATGTTGGTATCAAAACCCAATAATGGTTTTATAACTCTTTCTGATTTTTTTATTTTAACAGAGAAATTCCCCCTGGAATGTATTTACACCTATGAAGCTGCTATTGTCACCTTGCCTTACAGATGAGTGGTGTATCAGGAGATCCATTTTTGTCCTCTTGTTTCTGAAATAGGAGATGACAAGAGTAGCTTTTAAAAGCTCATATTCCAGGCCCGAGTAAAGACAGAAAATATGAAAAATAAGCATATACTCAAAAGGGGGAAAATATACACATTTGTGGGAATCCTTCACAAGAAAAATCATCATTCTAAAACACTGGAAAGCTCTCTCTCTAAGCAAACAAACAAAACAAAAACAAAAAGCCACCCCCCCCCCCCCAACAGAGAGGGATTTTCAATTAAGTACAGGTGAAAAAAATTGAAAAGATATAACAAGTTGCAGTGGGAAGTTAAGAAATAAAGAGGAGCTGCATGTATCGGATGATGGCCTTTCAATGGGATATGTACTATGCTACTGCTCTCTTCTAGCCAAGAAGCAGTCTCATTGTCTGAACCTGTTTGATTTGATGTGTGGCTCCTTCTGTTCTGTTCATGTCAGACAAGATTTTCAGGTGTGATTAATGATTTTGGGACCCTCACACTTTGGATTGTTTAAAGGGGTCTGACTTTTCAGAAAGGACTGAGCCCTACCCTTTGAAAATCAGGCCATCTCAAGTAAGGCCTTTGAAAACACTCATTTTTGAAAATTTCGGCCCCAGTACATATGTTTGAAAGGCTTGATCCTCAGTGTGTTTAAGACCCAGTCATTTGGGTTGCATATGGGCAGGCAGGGGGGAAAGTGTTTGTATAGGTTCTTCATGGGTGTGTATGTTTGCAATTTCATTTTTATTCTGATGACTTTGTACATTATTTCATATTTAAGAGGTTCTAGGAAAACAAAAAGAGGTAGTTCTTGCTGTTTGTGCTTGTTTCATATCTTCATGGGTGTTAACATAATGTGATGAAATGATGATATTGTGTCCTCTTGTGCAGTAAGATGTAAAGAGACAGGCATTATTTCCTGAATGAGATTATAGGGGAGAGGGACAGATAGATAGACAGACTGGAGCACTGGGACAGGTGTAAAGCCTGAGGCCTAAACCATAGTCAACAAAGTCAGGCCATGTTGTGAAGCAAAGTCATGCAATCTACTAAGGCAGTTGCTTAAAATTCACTGTCCAATACATGAACTTGGCAAGACCACTGAGTGTGTTGCTAAAACGCAGGCACTCATGAGAAGCAACAGATACTGGCCATGTATTTCAACACATTCCAAAAGATTACCCCAGATATGTCCTGACTTAACACCAGATAGGAGGGTTTGACAAAAGTGAGGAATAGGGATATTTTGTCTGAGACATCTGGAGCAAGGTATGTGGGGAGGTAAGAAGCAGGTGTCATGAAACACATAAGGAGATACGTAAGTTGTTTGTCTCAATCTATAAATGTTGGGGTATTTCACATCTTTTGTGTGGCCTAGGGCACAATATAAAACTGGCGGCTGATTGAGCCACTCCTTGCCCTGGGCACCCGTGTTGTTGTATCTGTAACCATGGAGCCAGGGAGCTAGGACTGTGCCTTGAGGGCAATAAGCCTGGCTGAGTTCCTTTGTCACTGAACTGTTCCTGTGGCCTTTCTTTATGAGCAACATCAAGGTCTGCTAAATTAGCAGGTTGTATTCTGTTCTGGTGTTAATAACACCAGGGCTCCAGAAACAAAAGCACTGAGCCACCATTAACAACCTATCAGCAGAAATAACATTCTTCAGTAACATTCTGAACAGAGAACAACATTGCAATTTATGGAAGTTAACCTTAATCAAGGAAATAGACCTTATTAACTTAGTGGGAATAGATCTGGTTGCTAAATCAGTATGCCACAGATCAAAGAGAGGATAGGGCCTGATAGAAGGCACCTAACCTTGAGAAAGACCCAGGCGTGATAATGATGAAGAGAGCTAATGTAGAAAAAGAACTAATGAGAGCTGTTACAGAGAACTGGCCAGGGTTGGAGAATCTTTCTCATATAGAGGACCCTACATAAAAGGGGAGAAAACAAGTTCATTCAGGACAGGGAGAGCCCAGGAAAAGGAAGGCTGATTCTGAAGGGAATGTTCCCATGAGAAGGACCTCAGCAAGGCTAAGACACACACGTGAAGGTAGGGAGTGGAACTCTCCAAGTAGCTCTTTCACAGAAGCTTTGAATCAAACCCTGAAGGAGAGTTGCAAGTAGCACAGGGAATTGCCAGAGGTGTAGAGTCCTTGCAATAGGAGTACAGTAATTGAAGAGAGATTGTTAACCTTCAGGTAGATGGCTTGGAAAGTGGGGCTCTGGAATAGAGGCTTAGGAAGGCAGAACGGTGGTGGTGGTGGTTTCTTGGATAAGTGATCTGGAGATGGCAACCTTGGAGTTGGCATGGAAAACTGCTGTATTTTAAACTGTCCTACTTTGATATTTCCCTTTCTTTGAGGGATTTGTTGATGGTTGCACTTTTACTAATAAACTATGGCCCAAAGAAGGGCTTGAACTGGATTCTGACAGGACAATATCTTTTCCTAGTGGAGAAGATGGCCGTAGTTCTGATCTGTGGTGGAGAAAATGGGCAGTCCAGTTGGACTCCACTTCTGTAGGGGAAATGGAGACATGACATATCTGTATCACTGCAGCTAATTGCAGGGCGTCCTGGTGAGGATGAGACTTGTTTCTCATTTAAAACTTGAAAAAGTTCCCTTTAACTGTTTTCAAAATGTTTATAATTTTTCTGCCAAGTTTTCAGTCAGCTATATAGCTGTGTGAATTGTCAATTTTTTTTCTTTTAAAAATTGCATTTTTAAATTCAGAAAATTTTGACCAGTTCCAAATAGAAGTACTCACATCAAAGTTTCAGAGTTAAGACCAATATGAGAACTCCTGGAAGAAGCCAAGGACAAGTACAGTACCAATAACCCATTTCTAGAGATAAGTTGCAAATATCAGATCTGGAGCCACTCATTTCCAAGTTGCACAAATATTCAGATTCAGTACTTTGGTTCTGACCCATCTCTATTTTCTGAAATTATTTTAATTACTGCAAACACTTAGAGAATAGTTTATTTGTATGACCACCAAGGCCTGAATTATAAGATGGCTGCCTTTACTAGAAATTAGTCTGCCTTGAGATCAGAACACATAATTCTATTCAATGCATTCCTCCACCTCCCCATCACTTACATATTCTTATTTCATAGTTCAAGTGTCACTTGCTTTTGATTAGGTGAGGATCAGTTGCAGTACTTACTGGGGACAACCACTCTTTCTTCATCAAAGATTTAAAACCATAAACAATATACATACATATGCAGACATTCTTCTGCACAAAGGAAAGTGCTTGATTCTAAAATGAATCCTGCATGAGTTTTTACTAGAGTTCAAGAACATTCCTATCTCTCTCCTAGTTGGACTAGAAAGGCCCATTTCCTGATGCTCTCTTCTAATGGAATCTAAAATTTGGAGCTAAGGTTTATTTATGCAATCTGCTGGATATTTTCTGAATTAGTACTTTTGATAGATGAACAACATACTGAACATAAGTGTTTCATATCACCGTCCACATTCCACCTTCTTTCAGAAGTGAGTTTCTCAACTCTGATTTCGTACTATCAGTTCCAATTATATTCAAGTAAGCAATAGTAATATGTTAAATTTACTTCCCCAAATTAAAACTTTTTTTCTTTGAAGCAATTCCTTAACTTATATTTATAAAACCAAGGTTTATCTGTTTTTAAGACTGAAATGTGAAATCAACATTCCTTGGACTACATATGTGCAGTGCATGTGATCATTCTGATCATGCATATTCAAGTACTGTATGTAGAAATTCTTCTTCCACTGTCCTCTGCATAGCTCCGTTCTTGGTGTTTGCACTAACTGGCGCTCTCTTCTAATAGCACCAATGAGAGTGCTCACACTTGCCTTCCCCACTACTCACCTCATTTAAGCACATACTGATGGTGGGGCAATAAAAGTGGTTGTGCAGCTGTTGCTTTTATCTGCTGATCATGAGCCAATATCAACCTTCTTTGGAGTCTAGGTTCTTAGCATATTGACTGTATTATTTTTTAATAGTTAATTGTTCTAATATGAGTTTTACTGTTAGCTAGCAACGGTGGCTCTTAAGATCAAGAAACACTGGTTTAAAAAATTATGAGCATCGTGTTCCATGGAATTTGTGGTATCATATGCCCATGCTTGGTGCCTAAAATTTTTAGGAGATAGCGAACTCTCCTTCTCATTGTGCTATCTTCATGACTTTCATGCTATGAACTACAAAGAAGAGGTGGAACAGATTAGAGTCCTTCTTTCTATAAGAAGCCTTATTAGTTAAAACTTCTAGCTCTGGTTTCTAAGGCTCCCGAAAACAAAAATAAGAGGCCTGGATCAGCTCCGTGTTTCTAGTTCCAGAAAGCCGCCTACTTCCAAGCCATCGTTCTCAGCATCGAACTCCAAATCCAAAAAGACCAAGTATTTGGAAGCCAAACCCTCTGACCCAGTTCCAAGAAAGGCGCCGATGGTAAACAAAACAAACTTGGATGACAGACAATCTAGGCCTCTTCAGAATCAGGATCTTTGGTTTCAAGGAAAAAGACAGTTAATATATGTTTAGTGTTGGCGCCAGATATTGTTTCCATTCTAAGAACCTGTTGAAACTGCTGTGTTTGGATATTTGGAAGTTACTTGCATTCAGAAAAAAACCAGCAGACAGGGACCCAGAGACATATAAACACACATGTACTGAGTTTATTCTTCAACTCAAGACCAGACAGAACTGGTTGAGCAATCTAGCTGTATTAGCTATAGCAAGTTAGGCAGAATACAAAAAAAAACAAAGCAAAATAGGAACCATCAGGTTGTGAACATGCAGATCCCAGACACATGAGAAAGCAAGATCTAAAAAAAATAGTATCACTGGATCATCTTCTTAGGTCAGTCCCTAAGAAATTAGCAGATCCAAGTATCTATTGGCACTATCATCTAAGATGGTTACCACTCAGATGTTTGTGAAAATGTTCCTCTGGTACTGTTGGTTCTTGATCAACACCAGCAAAAGACATTTGGTTAAGGATCCATCACAATATTCTGCTCATCAGAGACTCAGAGGTAATTCGTTTACACATGAATCTTCAGTCAACCTTCCAGGACATATACTGAGTCACATAGGGGAAATCTATAGCCTGTGCCACTCTTGTGAATCCCTACCTCAGTAGTATCTCCAATGATTTAATTTATTGTATCCAGGCTCAGATTTGCATTGAGAGGAAGAGCTGGATCTGCCATTTATGTAGAGTATCAGTCTCAGTGCCATTCTTTTAAGATGGACAATTGTAAATACATGTATTTTCCCTAACTATGACATTGTATCTGACTGGACAAATTGACAGGAGTTGAAAGGGCTTCCCTAGATGTGTTGGCTGCCCACATAATTTCCAGAGTAGCCATATCACCTTCATTCAAGAGCTACATCCTCAGATCTGCATCCAGGGTAGGATGTTTTTGTTGATTTAGGATATTTGGATACAAGGTACTTGGTTCATACACTAATGGATCCAATACCAAGTGAAAAATCTCCTACACAAATCTACAATGATAAGATGAAAGTGAGGTACTCCACAAATCAATATTTTTCTTCAGGACCAGGCTACTCCTCTCAGGATGAAAAACATCTGGGTAGTTTCAGTTCCTTCACCATCAGAGGCTGCTAGCTAATTCCAAGAGTTAATCAGCAGAATGGTTTCTACTTTAAAATTTCCTTCTGTTTTTCATCCTGTTTTTGACATTCTTGGGAATATGTCTACAAATAAAGTTTCTCTGCCCCTTCTGGTGTTTTTGGAAGCTAGCAAAATCAACCTGGAATACTCCATGTTTGTCAACCAAATGATAAAACACATAAGCTTTATTAAATTCCATATGAAGGTTGTCTTGTTTCCACAAGTATTTCCCACTAATTCTTTGGAAGTGGCTGCAATGATACACTGATCAACAACCGGATATTTGCATTCTACTCCCAATGACAGAGAAGAGGAATGTGACAGAGTGCTGGGGGTAGAACAGCCTGATTGAACCCTCTGCCTATGGAACTTCCTAATTAAGGGGTAATAGGATCCAGCTGAGGGAGCCTTAGTGCCTGGGCTAATGGGGAACAGCTGCAGAGCTTGTTAGCTGGGCATTATAAAGGATACTAGGAAGGACCTGAAAGGAGGACAGGTCAGCCAGAGAGAAGAGACAGAAGAGTGGGAAGGTTAGGGCTGTGACTGAGATTGTAAAGCCCCAGAGACTGTGGAGCTGGTCCTGATGTGAATGATGGTGGGTTACAAACTGAAAATAAAGAGCACTGGTGTGAACACACAAAGCAGGTTTCTCTGTGTGGTGTTTGAGAGCAGAAGTTAGGAGCAGCAGAGGGAACCCTACATGAAACTGCTACTGTCAAAATCAGATTTTTTTTTTAAAAGGGGGAGTATTTTTTCTCTTTAAACAGTAAGATAGTTAATTATCTGCCATTGCTATGAACTGGTTTCACATATGGTATAAGGGTTCACTCTTTACCAAGAATCTGCAGATGGACTTAATGACCTTATGAAGGAGTTCTCTAACAGTTCACAGCCTTTCCAGATTACTGTACTCTGCTTTTTTTTCTTAAAAAAACAAAAATTGCTGGTATGCCACTAGGAGTAATGTGGATGTTTTGTCAGGATCCTCCACCCCCACTACCCCTGGGGCTTCTCCAAACCCCACACCTTTCCTCCCTGCCTGCTAGTTCCCTGGGCCCCTTCCCCACTCTTTTCAACCCCCACATCCTCTCCCCACCCACTGTTGGTTCCCTGACACCCCACTCTCTTCCCTGCTCCCCTCAGACCCACCTGCCTGCTGGTTCCCTGACCCTCTGGGACTTTCCCTGCTCTTCTTGCCCCTCTCGCCACTCCCTGATCCCCATCCCCATCCCCCCTTACCTGGCAGGAAATGCTCCCTGGCCAAACTGTTGCTGCCCTGAACACGTGCTGTCTGAGCATGCTCAGGATGGGAGATTTGAAAAAGCTGCAGCCTGGCCACAGTTCCCAACCACTCACGGGCTGGATTCCAGCCCCTGGAGGGCTGGATTCTGGCCCGTGGCCACACACTGCTCCTGGCCTCTGCTGCCCAGCTAGGGGCTGGGATCAGTGGGGAAAAAGAGACCTGCTTCTTTCCCCTGCTGACCCCATCCCCCAGCTGCGCAGTGGGGCGGCCAGGAAAAAATAGGTGAGAGTACACTGTACTGGGGAGTACCAGCCCTGACTGTACTCCTTTAAGAACTCTGATTTTTCTTGTGTATTCCAAGTTTTATCTCCCTTCAACTCCTTACTTACAATTTCAGACATAAAAATACAGCACAGCATTACTAAAAATTGTGGGTTTCTTCTCACTTTTACAATCTAATTAAAAAACAATTGGAATATGAAGATTGTACTTACGTCCACAAAACAAGATCAAAGATTGAAGATCTTCTGTTTGAAGGGATGGACTTTTTAGTTCAAAAACTGATGAAGTATTGGAGAAAATGAAAGAAAGAGGTTCAACAGTTATGTCTTTGGGTCACTTGCAACCTTTCAAGATAAGAATTGCTATATGTGTCTTGAGACATAAAAGGTACTATTATCTACCTTCTTCATATTTCAGCAAAGGCAGACAAACTACCGGCATCTACAGTAATTCTCTCCTTCTCAGCAGTCAGATACTATCTGTCCCTTTAAATCCAAGGTAAGACAAAATAATTTGTTCTCTATTACTGCTTTATCTACAGTTAGACCTCAGGGTTGACATGAATTTTGAGAGTAGGAAACTGATCTTGAATTCTGTTCCCAGAAAATGTGGAGACCCCTTATGCCATTTTTACAGTGAGTGGAGGAAAAGATCATGATGGGTAGATAGGTTTTGGACTCTATGACATAGTGGGGCACAATCCAAACTAAGAGGACTATCATTCCCATCCTGAAAGTTTGAGTGACTTGCAATGCCCTGAGCATCTTTTGTGTAAATACAGCCTGCCAGCCACACCCCTGGCTCCTACCCACCTTGGTTATACTGCAGAGTGGCCTCAAGTCACCCCCAGTCCTGGATCTTTCCCTAGAAATGTATGTGCAGTACTCCCCAGTCCTCTCCTGTACAGTACAAATATATTCAGTCTGTTGTTCTTTTCAGGTAATATTATGCCAGCTTATTACGAAGCACTGCATCTTAACCACACGAGAGTAGATAAAACAGAAAAACAAATTTATTGACTAAAAAGAGAGATTCTAAATGAATGTAAGTCATGAGGTATGAAAATTGGAAATGGTTACAAGAAAAATAAAGAACATTTATTAGTATCTACTTAAATTATTTTAGTTGCAAAACCAACTTTTTCTCTGCATATTCCAGCTGATTACAGATCATACTCTTAGGTCAGGACCCCTCCCCCAGAGTCCTATACTGACTTCCTTTGTCTATTCAGGTGCAGTAAAGGCAGAGGGATGATATTTACAACAGACACCTCAAAAACAGGCTCTGGTGCACAGTTCAGTAACCTTTTTAAAAAAGTAACTAGAATTATCAAGGAGGTCACTTTCATATTCATGTTCTGGAGTTAAGAGCAATTTGTTTGACACTCAGACCATTTTTCCTCAAGTGCAGAGATCTGTGGCTCAAATGGCCACAGTTTTGCAAGGAGGCAATGACCCTAAGATTGGTGTATAATTCATGAGATTTATCCAGTAACTCTGCATGTGGCAATTGGGTCAGCCAAGATTTTTCCAAATGTACAAATTGTCCAAAAAAGACTCTGATCCAGGACATTTTTGATCTTGGGGGTACTCTAAATAGAGAACCATTTACCACAGGAGTCGTCAAAAAGTGCCGTTCTTTTTGTTTCAGAGCAGAAATGGACAATCATTTTCTAAGAGATCTATTTTTTGTTTTCCCACCATTCTCTTTTATCTTGAAGATTGTGAAGCAGGTCGGACATGACTCATCCAAGGCTGACACAACACTGCTACATGGACTTGTTCGTTTTTTGTTTTTGTTTTTTCCCCCAAAGAGAATAGCATATGTGATGTTTGTCTCACCAGACTTCTGTCACTGCAGAGGAAGGTGTACCATCCAGATCCACTTCCATTTCATCTGACATTCTAGGCAACAGGACATGGAGTTAATATATCTTTCTCTATAGATGTATATGATTTACTTAATGATAGAAGACAATCAACTAGGATATGTTACAATTTAAAATGGAAAATATTGTCACTATTTGTAGCTGATAAGGGTATTGATCTGTCAGTTCCTATTTGATCTGTATTAGAGTGTTTGATTTTTCTGAAGAAAAATGAAGGTTTATTGACTATCATCACTCAGAGTACATATATCTGAAACTATGAATTTCACATGCTGATGGATGGTAAATCTATATTCCTGCATGGTATTAAGAGGTTTTTGAAAGATTTACTGATCTTTATTCCCCTGTGAGAGAGCCTGTTCCCTCATGGAATTTTAACTAAGTGGTATCACAGTTCCTTGTCTACATTTTTTTTTTTTTTTTGCACCTTTATCTTGGTCTCAATTTCATCTTTGAAGTGAATGGCATTTATTATAATAATCATGTCAGCCTGGAGTGTTGGTAAACTTTATGAAAAATTGTAATGAGAGGGCCAGTCATTAAGGCATAAAATAGTTCTTTATCCTCAACCAAAATTTATACCAAAAATAATTTCCAGTTTCCATGTCAATCAATCCATTATTCTACCCATGTTTTTGCCTAGACCAAATTCAGATGAGAGCAAGTCAAAGTTGTATTGTTTGCATACTAGAAGAATGTTATCTTTATATTTGAATAGGACCAAAGAGTTTTAATCTTCAATCTTTTAATCTAACTATAAAGAGATGCCTTGTCTTCACAAACACAGGGATCAAAGAATGAATAATAGAAAGTTGTAAAAATGCCTCATGATCTCCCTGTTTTTCTAAGAGCTCACTCTAGAGAGATGGCTGTTTTTGTAGTATATTTAAAGCTTGTCCCACTAATTGAAAGTTGTAAAGCAGCTACATGGAGTTCAATACCTATGTTTATTAAGCATAAAACTTTAGATATCACTGCTACCATCCCCTCTTTTGATTAAAAACTATTGAGTAAACTGTCCCAAAAGTGGGAATATGTAGAGGACATTCAAAGAAAAAAAAAGACTATGTACTTCTAACCAAAGTTCTTTGAGAGAGACGTGACCATTTGGGAGAAGAGTGCAGAGGGGGTGAATGAATGCTTTCATAGGCAACTACTGTACAAGCCTGCACTATTCATTGTCATTAATTGGCACATATCCGAACTGTGTGAATATGCACAGTCCATCTCAAAATAACCTGTTACAAATAAGTAACTTTTTTACAGCTTGTCTAGACTTGAAAACTTGTAGCACTTCTGTGTAGATGCTGCCTACATCGATGGCAGAGGTTCTCCCATTGGCACAGGTAATCCACCTCCCCATAAGGTGGTATCTAGGTTGAAAGAAGAATTCTTCTGTTGACCTCATGCTGTCTATATGGGGACTTTGATTGGCCTAACTACATTATTCCAGCACGGTGTGGATTTTTCACATGCCTGAGGAATGTAGACCTAATTTTCTAGTGCAAAACAGGTCTTGCACAATCACTGAAGAGGAAAAGAAATGGTACCAAGAACAAAAAAGGCTGTGAAGTACAACAGACCATCTTCTTTACAGACTCCTTCATGCTTATGCTAAATTTGTTTCATTGGTTTCAACAAGTGAAAAATCTCACTTTACTTACTCCATCACAAGATCTGTAAGCCTGTGATGACGGACTTACACTTTTAAACTAATACTTAAATGAGACTGTAGGTTTGTACAGCATCCCAGAGCGGGGTTTAATTTCACCCTAAGGGTTTGAGGTCACAAAAGCAGTGAAACAAGTAAACAAGAAAAAGCAAGGTACACTAAAAAGAAATTAAAATATTTTAGTGATCTCTATATAAAAAAGTGCTAGATATTGTAAGAGTTCAATTTTTTTTAAATGAGCATTCAGCAGCATAGAATAATAATATATGGATAAGACAAACTTGGCCCACAATCAGCATTAAACAAACAAATTTAATTCAGCCATCAAATCAAAGCAACAAATTTTCTGCCATTGCCGGACACCAGGAACATAACTTCATTCTTCCCCCAAACACTGGCAAATAGTTTTTGCAGCATGTCCAGGAGGGTATCTGTGATGGGATGCCCTCCTGGGGTATATCCTGTAAGCTGTGGAATGACTGTGGAACTTCTTACAATGCTCTTCTAGTGACAGCAGCCCCTCTGGACCCTGTTATCACCCAATACAACAGCAGGTGGAGCCACAAAAGTGCCACTAGATTCCTTGTTTGTTTTGCTAAAACCAAATGAGTTACCTGGATGCTTTCCAGCCACTTTCAAATCAGCAATAGATAGAAAGGCACCAGCCAGTTCATTCCAGCTCCCTGCTTTGAACATCAAAGTTGCCCCATTCTGCCTTAGTCGGAACCCTGATCAGGATAAGTCTATTGCCCAGTCTGTCCTCCTCCCCATGTAGGAAAGACACATATCAGCTTCTATTAAATGAGCTAAGATGCCTCAAACATTTCAATTCAAGACACACTGTTTTGGTAAAATTATAAAACAGATTTATTAACTACAGACACAATCACTTAAAAAGTATCTAAAAGTTGGACTAAAGTATCAGAGGTAGTTACCAAAGAAATAAAAATAAGTTTGAAGTCTAAATTCTACAATACTGAACAGGATTGGAGTAGACAATGTCTCATCCTATTTGAAGATACAAGGAGGCTTACAGGTTCTTGTTACACATGCTGAATTGACTTTGTAGCCTGGGTTCCCCTCCATTGTTCAAAAGTCCTTCGTCTTCCAGGCGTTTCTTCAGGTGTTGAGTTGTAGGGAAGTGAAAAGAAGTGGTGATGTCACTTACTCTCTTTTATAGCTTTCTCCAGCATGGGAAAGATCTATGCATGTGATATGGGGGCTCACCATTATCTATTTGCTTCCTTTGTGAAGTCTCTTGGCATGTCCATAGGGAGAGTGGATTCCTTGTTATATTTGGACAGTTGATTTGGGGTTTCCTTACCTTCCAAAGTATTTCAGTAGCGCATACACAGAAAAACTTCATTATTTTACTTACTATGGTAGCATATATAATCTAATATGATATTAATATTCAACAGATCAAGACTTTTAAAATGATACCTCACAATTCGTACTTTATACTGAGCATAACATACTTGTATGGCAGTGGTGAATATGGGATTTCTGGAGTGTTGCTTTCAGATGCTGAATGTCACAGCATAATGTGTGGATTTACAGGACTGCAATGTTAGTCACTGGATGCACTCTACATAGGAAGGGTAGAGTGGACAGTTAGGAAGGAGGTGTCATGGCACACAAGATACAATTATCTGTCTTTGAGTAACTGACAATTCAGAAACACAGGACTTAGTGCTTAAAATCAACATTTTATGTGACAAATAGCAAGGTGGCATTGTGGTGGAAGTCTGTTTTAGGCCATCAAATCAGATGAGAAAACAGTATGAACAGCTCTTGAACCATCATTCAATAACATGGAGAAGGAAAACTGTTGTGTGGGATTTCAGCCTAGAGGACATATGCTGGAAGTCTCATGCTGCCACTAATAGAACTTCCCTTGAGTTTCTAAAAAGTATATATGATTTTCTAGCGCAAAAAGTACTACACTCTGCTAGATATAATTCTGTAATAGACCGCATTCTGACCTACAAAGGTGAATTGATTACTGAACTAAAGTGGTTGCCTAGGCCCAAGTGATCCAATCACATTTATCTGCACAGAGTATAGTACCGACTAGTTTATACATAGACATCTTAAAAGGGATAATTTCCCAAATGTTAAAACAATTTATGAACAAAACTGATTGGCTGGAAAAAATACATAAAACTATAAGAATGATAATTAGAAGATATTTTTTTTAAAAATTACTAAAAACTCAAAACACTACAATTCCACAATCACAAAAGTAGGCTTCATTAAGAACCCATTCTGATTAAAAAAGGAAGTGACCTCAGAATAATTATATATACAAGGAAAGATGGGAAAGTTGGTAACAATGATGAAAAGTAGCCATAAAGTGCTGATAAGAGAAACTAAAAGGTACAAGAGACATCCATGGCCAGTAGCATTAATGACGATAAGAAGGAACTATAAAAAATATAATGGGAACAAAATAAATCTTAGTTATAGCATAGGATTTTTATTAGAGAGAGTGAATGAAATTGTCAGGAACAGGGGCTGAAAATCAGAAGTATTAAATAAATATTTCTGTTTTGTATTCAGGATGAAGCTGGATGACATTCACAGCTTATACTGATAATGAAATACTTTCTCTTCCGTCAGTGACCAGGGAGAATGTTAAACAGCAACTGTTAAGACTTCAAATCTACAGGGTTAGATAACATAAACTCAAGAATTTTAAAGGATTAGCTGAGGAACTCAGTCATTGATGCTGACATTTAACGAGTCTTAGAAAACTGGGCATGTGCTAAAGCAGAGGTTTTTAAACTTTTTTCCTCAGGACCCAGTAGAAAAAAAATCATTTATGCTCACGTCCTAACCATTACATCTTTGAACAATGTATTCAAGTCTTTTGGCAATGGCAGCAGGGATCTCTGCAACCCAGTACCTGAATGTCTATGATTCCATACTGGGTACCGACCCATGGTTTGAAAACCACTGTGCTAGGAGACTGGGGAAAACAGCTAATATTGTGCCAATATTTTAAAAAGGTAAATATAATGGCCCAAACAACTACAGGTTGATTAGCTAGACATTTGTTTCAAATGAAAGTCAGTATGAGTTGCGTGCCTAAAATCCTTTTGGGTTTTTGAAAATTTCCCAGTGAACTTCTAACTTTCTGAACCTCTAAGTGGCATTATAGCAACTGGAAAATTGGAAAACGTAAATAAAACCATAGTTGTCATTATTTTACTTTCAGATAATGCATGTGCTGTACCAGTGTGTTGGAAGAAAACTTCTAAATGCCCAGGTAACCTAATGTTTGTGAGCTAATCTACCAATAGCTTTAGACAATATGTAAGAGAAATATAATAAGACAAATAATAAATATCCACCTCAGGCATTCTTCTTTCCAGCCAACTTAAACCTACCCCTCAGCTGTATAACACTTCTTTGGGTTAGTTCACATGAGCTGGGAACTGTCAAAGGGGAAAATGTAAACAGAAGGGACCTTAAACCAGATCAGAATAAGTCATTAGTGAGAGTGGTATTGTGGATTGTTCTTGGGGGGGGAACGACACCATTTGTCTGTAGCAGAAATGGCCTCCATGTATCTTCCACCCAATCCTCTCACCACATGTAGTGCCAGAGCCTTATGAAACACAAGAGAAGGCCTTTGAGGAAATAGTGGGAACAGGGAAGAATGGGAAATGATGAGGGAGATGTGGCACTTTCCTATTCCACATATCTGCCAGTGGACTGTCTGCCCTCTGCTCACAGAAGTTTAGAGTTTTGCCTCCAAGAGAAAGAGAATAGAAACGAGGAAAGGAGATACTTAAATTCAAACTACCAAAGATTATTTTTTAATGAAAAGAAAGGAAGATTATTTTTAAAGTTGTCTCCGATAGAAATGAGTCTCCATAAAATGAATAAATAAATAAAAATCAACACAAACAACAAAGGCATTATGAAACTGGCCCCAACTGCATAAGTTTCTGCACTGTGTATGGATTCCTTGGTTAATAAAGCCAGGAAAAGAAGTTTAAGTCCCAAAAGAGGTTGCTTCTATAAGCTCCCCATCAGGATATGAAACATGGTTAAGATACCTTGATCATACTGAATTTTTTTTTTTTAAAAAGTGTGCTGAATTTGGTATAGGAAGATAATCTTGCATAGGCATTTGGCAGTATTGCTAAATACTCTGCTGAAAACAAGCAGAGGCAAGAGTTGACATTCTTCAGCACTTATGCTGAATACAAACATCACTCCAGAATTTAAAGAGGGGAGAATAATCAGGTTTTTTAAAGAACTTTGAGGTAAATATTAATTAGCCCTAGGATTAAAAAAAAAAGCAAACAGAAAGGAAAGTAAATATAAGTAGTTTAGACTCCTGCAATTGCTTTCTCTTGTTCTGTGCTCAGTTTTCCAGCTCAGACCTAGGCTGTAAGTTCGGGCATATCTAATTACAAAAGTGTCCCCTGACACCCGAACTAAAAGGAAAGAAACTTCACAGAAGGAAAGTGAAACATGAAGCAAGTCTCAGAGAAATATGGGTCATATGAGTAAGTTTTATTTACCATACGTGCATTGAAATTTGGTTGTCTGGTTACATGGCCACAATGTCCTAAGCTCTCTTTTTTTTGTTTCATTAACTTAGTCTTTGCCCACCAGGGAAAACTGCACCTTTTTGCAGTGTTTAAACTTATTTGGTGAAGTCATAGCAAATCTTTGCATGAACATTCATTTCTCAGTTCTTTTCGATTTAGCTCGCAAACTATTAATCCAATATAAGACACTCCTATTCCAAATAAGAAAGGTCTTCATTTGAGGTGCAGTTTAAATAAATTGGTGTAAATATACACCTTAGATTAAAGCAGTGCAACTTTCTCATGTGGACAAGCCCTTCATTCCTGCTGAAGTCCTAAAGATCTTCATGACCATTGCTCAGTCCTTCTCTTGGCTTAATTTCTCTTATTATCAAGTATAACACAGAACAATTCCATAAAGATATGGAATTTCCCCTGTGCTTTAATATAATATGGAAGGTTAGCCAAAGTCATAAATATTTATACTAGTGTCACAGATTTTATAAAATAACTAAATAGGTTTTCCTGGCGAAAAATTGCTGCTTAGTTATTTCAGTGAAGTTTGCCAATATGTCTGAGACAGAAGGTAGATGTTTCTATTTGTTACTTAAAACATTGAAACAGCATATGTGAATCGAATTATTGACTAGCTGTAAAACTCTTTACAGATTATAATAGCTTTATATTAAAAAAAGCCTACAGAGTCTACAGCACTTCCATATAAAAGATTCTGTAAAATTAGTGTCTAATGTTACTAATGACATTTAAAATAGTATGTGGAATAGAAGTGAATAATTAACAACTAGATGATTTGCATGGAAGCTTCTGATTTTCTGAAGTTTAAGTAGTAAATATGAATCTGGACAGATACATTCTCTCTATATAGACAACGTACAGTACCAGCAAAGTCTGAGCAACATTTCCTATATGCCTTCAACCCAGATCTTTAGGATGATCTCCTGTTTATTAATTGTCCTACAACAATAACATTGATCAGGGGAAGGAGGATAGGGACTACATTAATTTATTTTTAATCTACTCATAGATGCTTATTTAGACAGGCATCTCAAACAGATGATAATGTGTATTTAATATGTATAGGGGAAATTGGACTTTTTCAGTAGACATTAAACATGTTAAAAATACTGTGGAATGTAAAGAGGTTGTTACTTTTAAGAATTTTAAAGGTGCAGTCTATTCCATTCCTTCTATTTCTAAATGTCATTCAGCTGCTTCTGATGCTATCTTAATCTTTTCATCTTTCTTATTAGCTTGTGCTGTGCAGTTAATTATTTCAGTTAAAAAACTGAGGAAGTCCTTCATTTTTATGAGCAATAATTTCTCTGGGACCATTTCTTTGATGCTTGTTTGACTGCTTTTATCTTTCCTCCATTTGTGTTTCTTCGAATGACATTTTCCCCATTTATGTACAGGCATTTTCTATTTTCCCCAAATTTCATGAGGTCCTCACTCTGACTTTTTGAAAGGCTTAGTTATAACCAGATAAGTTTCCAATTTAATTGAATCAATGAGGGATTTTTTCCCCCATTACTTTAAAGCCTTCTGTATTTGCTTGGGCAAAGGGCAGTACTGAAAAATGCAACATTTTATTTTCTGCCACTTATATCAATATATTGAGGGGACTGGTCACAAATATGGCTCTATAATAGTTTATTTTCATTTCTTACAGTCACTGTGCTACCTCTGGGGCAGATCTTGAGAGTTTTACACTGATGGGCTAAAGATCAGCTTCTCCAGGATCCAAATGTGAAAGGGAAATTCACAGGTGTGGGGAGTAGAAATGCCAATCAGAAACCAAACCAGCCCCATCTGCACTAGAAGAATGTTAGGGATACTTCATGAGTCTCATTTTATAGAATTTTCAGCCTCTTGGTGGGAGAAATCCACACAGAGGAACCATATGACCCTCAGTAATTGAATACTCATTAACTTTAAAATTGAATAGTTGAGATTGTCAATATTAATAATGAATTTCTATCCTTAAGGCATTGTTAAATTGACCTACAGAGTTGTTTTGTTATTGGTAATATGGTATATATTGTCAACTATATTTTTTAAAACAAATTTGTCTTCCTGGATTGGGATTAATCAGAATTACTACTGTTTGGTTATTTGTTTAGTTTATAAGATTTTCTTAGTACATCTCTAAATTTGAATACTCTATGTTGATTTAGTATTTCACTTATGTGCTCACATCTATAATAAAAGGGTAGGAGAAGTGCTTAGATTCTTTTGAAAGACTAAAGCAATAAGCTGTGCAATTTAATACACATTGCACAACCAGGTTCTAAGTGTCTAAGACTTAATTTGTAGCTAGGCACTCTTCCACCTGACTATAATGATGCTATTGCCTCAGTATAATTTTTCAAACAGTGAAACAGTTTCCTTATTAAACAGCCATTTTTAAGTGCTTTAAAACACACAGGCTTATTCAGATGGTTCTAAAAATTACTGTTCCTCATGGGTCACAGGGGAGGGTAAGTAGTCCAAATTTGAGGTAGTTTGCGCAAAGGGTTCCAGATACAACTCCCCCCTCACATAAAAATCATATGACACCATAATCTTATTGTTCTTATAATTTTGCAAATGTTTGGGCTCAAACTACGGCTCTGATATGTGATTTATTAGTGAATAGTAGATTTGCTGAAAAACACATTTTTCAGAGCATTGAAACTATCCATGAAATCTGGCTGAATTCAGAGAATAATTTCATCAAAATATTGGAAGTGTCAAAATGAATGCCTTTGGCATTTTCTAAATGAACTGTTTTGACCTTTCATTTTGAGCTGACATTTTCAAAGCATTTTGTTTGAGCTTAACAAAACTTTTTGATTTTGCAGAGAGAGAACAAAGACAACAACGAAAATGTTTTGATTCTAAATTAATTAAAGCTTAAGGATACTTCCTGGGCCCATTGTAGCTGGCACATTCCCTCCTTCCTATACAGTATATTTTTTCATTTTCAAGCATCTGATGAAGTGGGGTCTCTTCCATGAAAGCTCATGCAATAAATACATGTGTTAGTCTTTAAAAGTGCCACAAGACTCCTTATTTGTTTTGCTGAACTAGAGTAACAGGGCTACCTCTTTGGAACTACCCTAATTGAATTCATTTTGTTAGCATTTGCCCACCCGGTTGTACTGTTTCTTTCCTATCCTTGCACATGTATATATACCTCCTAACTGTAGTTTCCACTTCATGCATCTGACAAAGTGGGTTACAGCCCACAAAATCTTATGCCCAAAGAAATGTGTTTAGTCTTTAAAAGTGGACGCTTGTATTTAAAATAAAACTGTTAATCATTGAAAGTTAGCACTATTAAAATCTATTCAGTGGGCCTCATGAATCAGTGTTCTTATACAGAGCTCCCCATTTGTCAGTGCCAACGAATAGTTCCCTTCATCGCACCTTGCTTAGTGTTCTAAGCCTTTCCTGGAATATGTTTCTTGGTTTGGTCTAGATCTGCATTTTGTATTTCTTGGTCTTTAAGTAGAAGTCCAGTTGTGTATTCTTTGTATCCCCAGAACTCTCATTTAAAGACCCCAATTCTGCAATTTTATCTATCAGTGCACCATATGCAAATATAATGAGCTCTACGGGCCTTCATTAGTGGATCTAATTTCAAATTGACCCCTAAATCAGTGGGATCTTAAGTGCATACAAGAATGCAATATTGCAGTCAAAGTTTTCAAATAGAAAACAGATCTCGTAAGTCATAAAATTGTATGGTATGTTGTTACAGACTTTGCTGTCAGAGATATGTTTAAATTCCAAATAACTCTATTCTGGATTTACACCAGTGCAAATGAAAATTTGGCTCACTATGTTTCACTGCAACACATAAGATGCTTATTTGAAAAAGCTTTGGGAATGAAAATGTTTATTATTTTGCTACCATATTGTAGAAGCATTGAAAATACATCTTTACATCCCTTCCAGACGAAAGGCAAAGAAAGGTTACACAAAACATAGCTTTGTTGCTAGTATCAAATTTAGAATGACTTGAAGCTCCAAGCCTAACGCCTAAGAGTTGAATAAAATGTAACTGATTTTTTAACCTTGAACTGCCTAAAATCCTCAGGATATAAGAAGTTAACTTTATGCATTCTAATAGAAGTCTAATGGAATTTAAATTCTATTGTCTGAATCTATTATAAAAATATATTTTATAATATATCCAAAAGACAGGGGAAACTGAACTGAATAAAAAATGCCACAGGGCCAAATCATGCCATCGTTTTTTAAGAAGAACTAAATTTCAGCTGAGAACTCAGCATAAAATTCCATGTCATGAAATAGCCCACAGTGCACAAGTCATAACAGAAAAGGCCAAAGTACAGGATACAGAATGGACAGCAAGCTGGAGAAAAAACAAATTGCGCTGACTTAAATGAGAGTTCTAGCCTATTACTGATGACATACTAGGTACTCCACAGAGATAGGTAGATATGATCTCTGATCTGCAGAGTTTACTATCTATATTGCAGCATCAAACCCTAAAAAAATTCAGTCATACTTTGAGATTGAACATAGTGAATGCTATAATTTCTCCATATTAAACCAATGACATCATCAACTCTGAGAAGTTAGCATTTTTCCAGTGAACAAAATAATTTGATTGTGATGGTAAGTTGACTATCCTGATTTCACTGTGGAAAAAAATTAGAAGCATTGATTTTCGAATCACTAATGACTATCATAGAAATATAGAAGGTCATTTAGTCCAGCTCCCTGAACTAAGACAGGACCAAGTATAATTAGACAACTCCTGGCAGATGTGTGTCTAAGCCATTCTTTAAAACTTCCAGTGATGAGGATTCTACAACTTCTCTTGGAAGCCTATGTTGGTATTTAGCTACCTTTTATTTAAAAAAGCTTCCTAACATCTAACATATCTCCCTTGCTACAGATAAGGCTACTTACTTCTTGTTCTACCTCCATTGGACATGGAGAACAATTGATCACCATCCTCTTTATAACAGTGCTTAACATAAAAGCTGAACTACCCTATTTTTCCCAGAGTTCTATTCACACACAATAAGAACTATCCCACAATACTTTGCATTAATATAACTCAGCTTTGGCTTCAGGAAAATAAGAAATTTATGAAGGGCAAAATACATTAATGTTCTGTTGTTCAAGTTGTACCTTCACAGGTACCTTCCCCCTCATAAATTGGTACCTTCACAGACCAGTACCAGGAATATTAGCATTCAAAACAGACAAGGAATGGTGCAGAACAACAAGTTAAGAAACTGAGAGAAACTGTTACATGTTTATAGTATGTAAAGCATTTTGTAACTTGTAAAATCATCCTATGATTACGGCCAGCTGATGTGTAACCTTGGCTATGTCTACATTTGTATATTTAAGTTGACTTTAACTAAGTCGACTTAACTAAGTCGACTTTAAGTGGACTTAGTTAAGTCGACTTAGTGTGTGTACACTGAAAATTAAAGTCAACTTAAGGATGACTAGATGGTCAACACTGGATGCTCTAGGTCAAATTTGTGGGGCTAGGGGGACCTAGGGTGGGGGCACGGGGGGCACCCCTTGCCAATGCCAGGGGGCTCAGCCTTTGCCCCACTGTACCTAGGTACAGTGAGGCAAAGGGGGACAGGGACCCTGACAGGGCATAGGGGAAGGGTAGGCAGGGCTCTGCCCTGCCCTGTGGGGGGGCATGCCAAGCTCCCCCTGTGCCCCACCCCCCAGCAGGGAGGGCATTGGTGTAGCCCTGGGGTAGCCCTAAGTCGATTTAGGGCTACCCCACATCTACACTGGCTTAAGACGACTCTAGGGAGTCGACTTAAGCCTCAGGTCTACTAGAAAGGAGGTTTGATAAAGTCGACTTAATTTTAATTAAGTCGACTTTATTTTCCTTAAGTCGACTTAAGCAAAGTGAAGTGTAGACGCAGGGTAAATTAAGTCGACTTAAGCAAGCTTAAGTCGACTTAATTTACCAGTGTAGATGCAGCCCTTGAGAGCACACCTTTGGAAGGTGAATTTAACAGTGCTGCAAGAGACAGCTTCTTGAAACTGGTATTGTATTGAATCTTTCTTCCTGTACTGTACTGTACTGTTTGACTTTTAGGAATAAACCTGACTGACATTGGTTACTTGGTCTCTCAAATATATTTCATACTGAACTAAAGTGTAGTCAGACAATTGACTGTAAAATTTATCAACACAGGAAACCTTCACTAACTATCTTTTGAGTATGATTTTTTTAATCAGTTGAGCACCCACCTTATAGCAATTTCATTTAGACCACTTTTGGTTAGTTTGCTTATAAGAATGACATATGGGACTGTGTCAAGAGTTTTACTATAATTTAAATATCACATGTATGGCTTCCCTGCTATCTACTAGGTAAGTGACTCCATGAAAGAAGGAAATTAGGTTGGTTTCTCTTGATTTGTTCTTGACAAAATTTATGGTGGCTGTTCCTCATAATTCTGTTATGCTCTAAGTGCTTACAAACTGATTGTCTAGCTTATTTTGATATATTGCCATGTATCTAAATTAGGCTGACTGGCGTGTAATTCCAGGGATCCTCTTTGTTCTCCTTTTAAAAGATAGGTACCATGTTTCCTTTCTCCATTACTTCAGGACTTCACACATTATCCATGAGTTCTCAAAGATAACCACTAATGATTTTGAGATTGCTTCAAATAGTTCCTTCAGTATCCTGAGATGGATTTCATCTTCTCTGCTGACTTGTGTACATCTAACTTTACTAAATACTCTGTAACCCATTTTTCCTCTCTGTAGCTTCTCATCTCCTTATTGTTTAGCACTAATTATGTTAAATATCTAGTCAAAATTAACCTTTTTATGGAAGACTGACACAAAATTGGCTTTAAACTACTCAGAATTCTTGGTGTCATTGTCATTTGCTCTTCTTTCCTACTTAGTAATGGTCCTGCACTTTCCCTCATCTTTCTCTTGCTCCTGAAGTATTTTATAGGAACTTATTATCTTCCAGCTCTTTGTTGGGTATAACCCTTTTTGTGCTTTAGTCTTTCTGATTTGTATCCCTACATATTTGAGCTATTTTTAAACATATTTTTAGCAATTTGTGTGTTTTCATTTTCTGTAAAATTTCTTTTAATTTTTTTTCTTCAGGTAATTAAAGAGTTCCTGATAGAGCTATATTGCTCCTATACTATTCTTCTTACCTTTCCTGTACATTCATAGCAGTATGCTTAGCTAAGCTCCTGGACTTGGCAACTCTTCTGTAATGTCTTAGATATCGCCTTCAGGTATATCAGAGCTGTAGAATGTTTTTTGCACAATGCTCACTGTTGTATAATTATGCAGAGAGGTGTTGAATAGTGGTGTAAAATATACATTTATAATGCACCAGCCTTGAAAACTGAGAACAAGGAAATTGTCTGCTGTTTTTCTAGTGTGTTCAGGGAAAAAAAACTTTGTGTATAATCTTTGTAAAAATACAGAATTGCACAAACACCTGACTTATGGTGAGAAGAACTTGTCAATGAGAAGAACTTGTCAAAGCCCCAAATATCAGCAAATGCTCAGACCAAAGTTGCAAAACTTCTCATCAAACCATCTGTCAGAGTAAGAAGTCTCCAATTTTTTCAGATAATCCTTAAGTTTTATTGTTTAGACAGTCTGCACTTTTGGTTGGATCATATTTATATTAGAGTAGTTCCTTACCTACCATCCATGATTTATGCAATAAACTGCCTGTGCAATAAGGGTCAAAAGATAAACTGAATTGGGCCACATAATTCAAGTCTACAGTGGCTCAGTCTTTGACTATTCACCAGTTATCTTTTGTGCTTATACCTTCAGTAAAATGATCTTATCACATAGCTGTCAAATCTTTTTTTTTTTTTTTTTTGCATCAACTTATGTTCTTTCATATGTAAAACTGATGTAGGTGGTGATAATATTAATTGAATTTCTATCTTCAGTCCAAATTCCTGTATTAGTAGCTTTTCTTTTTTCTCAACTCCCCTGCAAAACTGTCTTAGCAAGAAGAGGTTCTGTAATGATAAGCAAATATAAATAGTTCCCAACATCAAATGACCCAGCAGCAACATGTTTAGTATGTTTTATTGTACTCTACCTTTCTTCTCCTGGAACACTGGGGTAAATAGCTGATGTAAGTGTGGTGATTTAAATATGTGAATTACTATAGAAGTATTAGAGACTGGAATTTTCAGTGGAAGCCTAATAGCACTTAATTCCCTTATGCCCAGCCATGGTGCAGATTTCAAAATATCAACATATGCTATAATCCTCCCTCACAAAACCATGTTATAATAGCAGAATGCCAGCTGCTATGATTCTTGGAGGACCCAGAATTGTGAGTCACTTTGTTATTGCCTCCAGCCAGAGGAAGTCTTGCTTACAGCAGCTGGGTGTTAACTCATAACCGCACTAGTCTTTCAGCCACTCCAACACACTTCTCTGAGCTATGCTAGCCCTGTCTCTACCTTGCAGATTAATGAAAGGTATACCTCAGGCCCAAAGTTGCTTTGATGGTTCTCTTGTGATATCTAGTCCTGGACACTGGCTATTCACAGGAATCCCAGATCTTATGTCCTAAAGAAATAGCATATATCAGTTAACTAGTTTTACCTTATGAGTCCACTTGACAGATTGACAGGGATGGGAGAAGTCACTCTTGTGATCATACGCCACTCAGCAAGGGACCATTAGAGATCATAACAGGGAACAAAGTTAGCACCTCCACCTTCCTTTGCTTTCTTTTACTTACTGGTCATAGCTCCCATTGTCTTCATCCTCCTCTCCTCTAACACTATTGGATTTAAGTTGCTGTGGCACAGAACAGTAAAGAAAAAAATAACTATGACCTTAGGGAAAGGGACATCTGGTTTTCCCTGGACAATGATGATGATCTGATGCACTTTAATCACTAATCTTTCTTTATTTTGGTTGAGCTCACTGCACACCCCTGCTCCCCCATGCTGCTTTATCAAGTTACCATTGGATGACATGGCTTCACAAAATTTATCAGAAGCACCCTTTTCAACCAGTGTTTCTGTACAGTTCTGACTTACTGTGCCTTGGTAAGGGCTGCCTGTTCTCTGACTTTGTGAAGGGCACCATGGACCCTGTTAGGAGAAATATGAAAAAAAAAATGCAGGTGAGAAGATGGATTGTCTTGTGGTTAGGATACTAACGTTGGATTCATGTGACCAGGCTCCAGTTCTCATCCTATACAGATACTTGGAGTCACCTTATATGAATAACTTGCTGTCAGTACCTCACCTCCCCCCCCCCCCCCGGAATGCTATGAAGCTAATGTATATAAAGTATTTTGATGACATGATGAGCAATACTGAAAAGCCAATAAATAAATTCTGTGCTTTTGCCTCTCTCCCTGCCTACCACTTTTCCCACCCAGTCAGGCAAAGGCCCTTAAAAATGATGCCTCTGATAGTGTAGTGATTTTTGCTCCCCCCGCCCCCCGCCGCCCCATGCCAAGATTAAATAAAAGTAGTGCCCTGGATGAAGCTAAAAATTACTTAGACAAGTTAGATGTCTTCAAGTCACTAGGGCCTGATGATATGTACCCTATAATACTCAAGGAGCTGACTCAGGAGATATCTGAGCCATTGGCTATTATCTTTGAAAAATCATGAAAGACTGGAGAGATCCCAGAGGACTGGAAAAGCGTAAATATATAGTGCCCATCTATAAAAAAAAGGGAAATAAGGACAACGCAGGGAATTATTGACCAGTCAGTTTAACCTCTGTATCAGGAAAAATAATAGAGCAAATAATTAAGAACATCTAGAAGAGAATAAGGTGTTAAGTGATAGTCAGCATGGATTTGTCAAGAACAAATTGTGTCAAGCCAACCTGATACCTTTCTATGAAAGAGTAACAAGGTTTGTGGATAGAGGGGAAGCTGTAGATGTGGTATAACAAGACGTTAGTAAAGCTTTTGATATGGTCTCGCATGAGCTTCTCATTAAAAAACTAGGGAAGTACAATCTAGATGGAGCTACTATAAAATTGGGTGCAGGAGTGGTAACCACTCCCAGAGAGTAATTATCAATGGTTCAGTCATGCTGGAAAGGCATAACAAGTGGAGTACTGCAGGGATTGGTTCTGGGTCCAGTTCAGTTCAATATTGTCACCAATGATTTAGATGATGGCATAGAGAGTACACCTATAAAGTTTGTGAATGATATCAAGCCGGGAGGGGTTGCAAGTGCTTTGGAGGATAGTATCACAATTCAAAATGATTTAGACAAACTGATGAATGGTCTGAGGTAAATAGGATGGTATTCAATCAAGATAAATGCAAAGCACTCCACTTAGGAAAAAACAATCCATTGCACACATACAAAATAGACAATGACTGCCTAGGAAGGAGTACTGCAGAAAGTGATCTACGTGTCGTAGTGGATTACAAGCTAATTATGAGACAACAATGTAACACTTGCAAAAAAACCAAACACCATTCTAGGATGTATTAAGAAGAATATTGGAAGTAAGATATGTGAAATAATTCTTCCTCTCTATTCCATGCTGATTAGGCCTCTATTGGAGTATTGTGTTCAGTTCTGGGCACCTCATTTCAGGAAAGATGTGAAGAAATTGGAGAAAGTCCAGAGAAGAGCAACAATAATGATTAAAGGTCTGGAACACTTGACTCATGAGGGAAGATTGAAAGAGCTGGGTTTGTTTAGTCTGGAAAAGAGGAGACTGACAGGGGACATAAGTTTTCAAGTATCTGAAAGGTTGTTATGAGGAGTAGGGAGAAAAATTATTCTCCTTAACTGCTGATGATAGGACAAGAAGTAATGGCCTTAAATCACAGCAAGGGAGATATAGGTTGGACATTAGGAAAAAATTCCTAACTGTTAGCACGATCAACTACTGGAATAAGTTGCCTAGAGAGGTTGTGGAATTTCCATCATTGGAAGTTTTTAAGAAAAGGTTAGACAAATACCTGTCAAGGATGTCTTAAGAGGGTACTTGGTCTTGCCATGAATGCAGGGAACTTGGAGTCGATGACCTTTCATGGCCCTTTCCAGTTTCTGTCATTCTTTCTATAAGTACGGTGTTGATAGGCGTCAGGCTAGGCACACAGTCTAAAGTAAAACAGTCCCTTTAGGAGTAGATGCAAAAGACCCAAATAAAGATTAACAAATTATTGTAATTTTTACTAAAGGCAATGGAAAAACTAAGGAAAGAAACAAATGCAAACCTTAGCTCTCCGACTTCTGTCTATACAGAGATGGTGATTGTGTGACACTTGTATGAAAGAGCATTTTGGGAAACTATGGCTATGTCTACACTTGCAAGTTAGTTCAAATTAAGGAAGCTTAATTCGAACTAACTTAAGCCTTGGCAACACTAGGCTTTCATTAGTTCGAATTAAGGGCTTCCTTTATTCGAACTAATAAATTTGATTGTTTAGTTTGAATTAACGGTTAATTCGATTTGTTAATTTGAACTAAGTCAATGTGGCCATATTAGTTCGAACTAACTGCTTAGTTCGAACTAATTGGCAGATTGACCTTTCTGCAACTAACTAATTTGAACTAAGCAAGTGCCCTGCATGGCCATGGCTAGTTCAAACTAGCATTCTAGTGGGGCCATGCTAGTTTGAATTAAGTTAATTCGAACTAACTAAAATTAGTTCAAATTAGTTAGTTCAAATCAACTAATTCAAACTACCTTTTGTAAGTGTTGGCATAGTCCATGGAATTACAAATCATAGTTATGCCCTTTTTTGACTCAAGCTGCTAGCCAAAGTTCGGTGTGTTTCAATGACCTGTGGAAATTGACAGTGGAGCCTAGTATTTTCTTTGATGAAATCTTGTTTATTTACAAGGAGTGTTCAAAGTCCTTGTTCTCTGAATGTAGGAGAAACAGAAAATTGGGAAATAACTCCTTTTCTTATAGCCCCAAGAGTTCTTAGTCAGCACTGGAGCCAAACGCTCTACCTAAGTTTCTCCCAGGGATGCACTCTGCTTACAGGCTGCTGTTTCGCTTTCTCCCTCTTCTGTGAGTGTTCCTTCTTTGCTCACTCCTTCAGTGAAACCCTCCACCTACCTGCTGGTAGTTTCTGGCAAACTCCATTATGCCTTGTTTTAGCTGTGGTCCCATAGCTGTGCCTTACAGTAATCTTAAATGACATGTTCTTTTCTCTCTCTCTCTCTCTCTCTCTCTCTCTCTCTCTTTCCCCCTCCCGCCCCCCACCATCCTATACCTATGTTTGTGGTATTATAAATCAGAATCCAGATTTGAAGATGTTAAAAAATGGAGATTGATGTTACAAGTTGAAGAACCACTTGGTGTATTTTAAAATGCCCTTTTTATTTTATTTTTTTTTTTTTTTTACAGAAAACGGAGGCATCTAGTGGCTACAGATTGCACTTTTCCCACCTCAAATAGCTTTGTATGCATAACTACTTGAATGAATAAGTGTGTACAATATTGCGGAGACTTTCAGAGGTACATATAGCAGAATTAGTCACCAAAGCCATGTGACGTTATAAAATTTCAGCCTGGATTCTTAAGTTTTGGATAATGGCCAGTATGTGTTTGGTCTTTATAAAGCCTTGAGGAATAGTTTATTATCTCTACTGTTTTTTTGTTTTTTTTAAATAGCCTTAAGTTCAAATCACTTTGTCTATTTTAAGAGATCAGAATGAAACTTAAATATAGATTGTGGCATTTTGTGAGCTAAATCTGTTTTCTGTAATTTTTAAAGTTACTACCAGCATATTATTCATTTTCTTCCATTTTCTAAAGTATGTAATGCTTTAATGATAAAATAAGGGGAACAATGCTATAAATAAGGCAAGCTAAAATAAGCAAACTAGAGCACAGAGGAGTATACGAAATGGGGTGGGAGCTGAAGGGCAGTGCTGCTTCAGAAAGCTAGTCAATCTGCAAACCATTCAGTTTAAAAAATGTTTTCATTAACATTTTACTGTGACTTTTAAAGCAAGACTACCATCTTGTGGTCATCCTACACAGTTGATATCTGAAATCCTGTGTATATTAGCAGAAGACACAAAGGAACTGATGCCTGCTCTCTTTAAATTGCTCAGTTCTGCTTCCATTTAGTGTTAATCACGTCAGTCTTTATTCAGGCAAGATTCTCCCATTTAAATCAATGGACATTTTGCCTAAGAATTAAATAAGGTCTACTGAATTTCACTCTCTGTACAGGTGATACTGCAAATAAACAACAAGCAGTAGTCAATGAGCATAGGTACTTGTAAAATCCATTGTCTTTACTCTGTTAGTAATATCATGGGAACGACTCAATGTTATAACCAAGATTGGGGTCCCATTGCACTAATCGTGTAAACATAGTGAGGGAATCCTGATCCTGAAGACGTTGTACTTTTTACCTGTTCTTTCTTTTCAGGTGTTGTTCACTTTTTACATAGATGGGACCTGGGGGGAGGGTAAGGCATGTTAAGTGACTTGCCCAAGGTCACACAATGCCTGTGGCAGAAGCAGAAATTGAGCTCTAATTGCCAAATCTCAGGCTATCAACTTAGCCACAGGACTGTCATCTTTCTGATGTGCATAAGTATAGCAATAGGGTTTAATCTCATTGCAGTAAAAATTCTTTCCCTGAATGGGTTTCCATGGTGAGGCTCAGCTGTGCAAAAGGATAAGGCAACACAGGTGCATTGCATAGCTCAGCTGTATAACAGCTTCCTGTGCATCAGGACAAAGGGGTTGCTTAGGTGACACATACTTGTCTGACTCACTACTTCCAGAGGGGGTTTGGTTGGAGATAGTGAGCCAGGGGGAAACTGCTGACTTCATTGTTGATCTTGCTCTTCAGTGGAAGTGTTTGACATGATAAAAAGCATTTGCCCTACATTTCCATGTTTGGTCAGGGTACTCCCATATCTATCCTAAGATCATCTTGCAGCAAAAGAGGATCACTCTTCTCTGTGGATGATACAAGGACAGCTGTGACCAACGAAGGCACTTGAACATAGCCAGAGCTAATGCTATTTGAAAAAAGGGACTGACAACTCAAGAATTTCCTCTTGATATTTATTGTAATGGATGTCTATGCTCATACCCCCACCTTTTAGGGATGCTATTAAACTGCAGTTTTCAGAAGGTTGTTCCTTTGCTTTGGTGAGTCCTACAAAATACAATTCCCCACTCTGTGTCTCTTTACTATCCCAGCTCTCCCTATTCAAATTTGGAACGTTTCCCCTGAACTGTTTTTATATGACAGTGGTAAATCAATATTTAGAATCCTTTCCTTTCTGTATATGATTACCTCTATATCTATTTCCTTTGGTGGTGGTTTTTATCACTTTATTATTTACTTATGAATTACTCAGAGCTCTTTGAATGGGACAGTTTAAAAGAGTCATTTTTGTTTTGTAATACCAATCCCAACTCCTATCTGAAGTCAGAAGGTACTTTTGGCCTCAGTAAAAACAATGTATAGAGTGCAGGATATTTCTTAGTATAGGTCCTTTGGTTGCGTTTTGCCTGAGCCCAATTCCCAGACTTTAAACCCCAATCTTTAAGGATCTTTTGTTCCCAAACCACATCATTTGGATCTGATGCAATTTCAAACATTTTGTTCTTTATGATTCAAGAAAGTTATTTTGTCCCTGGAGAGATGAATCCTTATAATTACTATGAGGTAGAGAGACTTTGAAATTTCATATGCATAAATGTGTGCATTGTGTGTCTGGTTTTCACAAGTCAAAGATACTTTTTGAATTCATTGATTTCAGTAATTGCATGAGTTTTCTCACAACAATACATATTTAGAGTTTATTATGACCCAAAAACCTTAGTCAGGGTTCGGGCTGAGCTATATCAAAACAGAAAATAGTCCCTCTGAAAAGTCTTGTGATCAAGAGACCATACATATAAATAGCAAGGAGTGCTATTGAATATAATTATTGTTTCCAGATTGCACTAGTTGACAACACTATTTTATTACACACACACACACACACAAAATACAATACAATATACATACTGGCCCAATTAATTTGTCTTGAAACAAGAGGCATAACCTGAAAGATGTTGACAGCACATTTCAGGAAGTACTCAGAACCTTGAAGGATCAGTGCATATTGTGTTTGCTTTTTCAGCAAAAACTCAAAATTCACTTTGAGAATATTAGTGCCAAGTTGCATGAAACTATTCAACAAACTCATAATTGTTGTCTGATGAAGGGTTTGATGTCTGATGAATAATCCAGTTCAATATGCTTTGAATGGTAAAGTGCATTTTAAAGTAAGGAAAAAAGGAGAATGAGTGATAGTGCTTGGCATTAAGGAGAACAAACATGCATACTAAAAACACTAAAGTAGAGGAAGCCTTCTCAATTTACATTTCCTCTTTGCTATTTGATCTTTTATATTATACAAAGAAAAAAAAGAGCTCCTACTGAAAATGCTGAAGGCAAGAGAGGGAGTTCTGAACTCTTCTCTCCATGTTCCTCAGCTATTTCAAGGCATGTGCTTAAAATGATTGTGCAGAACATCTGAAGTATACAGCTCACCAGGAAGCCCTTGCAGTGTGCACTCGATCAGGGAATTTTCTAGCTGACTTAGAATTATTATTATGAAGTTTCCTCTGGCTCCACTGAAGGCTGTGCTAATTATCTATGAATTCTTAGAATAAACTTCATAATTAGTGACACGATCTTATATAATCTTTGCATAGCCTTTAATCTAGAAGGATACTTAAGGGTTAAGAATGATAAAGTCAATTTTTTTAGAGTGCTGACTGGTTTGGGGCTGTGCACATATAACCTCAACTAAAGTGAATGTAAGCTGTAAGTTCTCTCATCTGAAAAAAAGAATCAGTCCCTATGTATTCAAAGTGAGGTACTCAAACTGTACACACTGACAAATGTTTTTCTTAATAAATATCATTCAACCATCTGTAGGAATGAAGTGGAATGAAGCAGCCTAACACAAGTAGCACTGCACAAGAGTTTTGGACAGGAAACTAAGGCTATGTCTACACTTGCAAGTTAGATCGATTTAAGGAGGCTTAAGTAGACCTAACTTAGTCCCTGTCCACACCAGGCTTTCATTAAGTTGACTTAAGAAAGTCCTTAAGTCAACTGAGTAAAAGGTAAGGTTAACTTAATAAGAACCGCCGGTTAGGTCGACCTAACCCTTAGGTTGACTCCTTAGGTCGACCTAAGCACAGTGTGGACGCTTAAGTCCACTTTATTAAGTCGACATAAGAGCAGTTAGGTCAATTTATTAATTCTCCATTCAGGGGAACCACTTGAAATTGACCCAATAAGGTCAACTTTAGGTCGATTTAAAGTCGATTTTATTAAGTCAATTTAACAAAGTCAACCTAACTTTTTATAGTGTAGACATAGCCTAAGATTTCTTGATTCAATTCATTCTCAGTGGGAAGTTCAGATAAATAGAAAATAATTACCAAAAGCTGAATTTGGCCACTGGAGATAACATCCCTAGTGCACCAAATAGTGCCATGGCCTTTGATCTCCATTTCAAAAGAAAGAGAGAACTGTTCTACCAGATACATGCCCTGAACAGTGTGCTGAAACTTAGATATACTAATGAATCAGGGAAAGAATACTCACCTGGAACACATTGCAGTGACCTGGGCTTCCTATGGAAATCTTCCAGCCTAGTAGTGTCCCAACCAAAATTAGCATGAGTTCATATAGGCTGCGATATGGTTTCTTGGAGTTAAATTTGGATGTCTGCCTAATACTTGTCTTTACAAAGTATTCGCCACTGCAAAAAATTAATTCATTTTCTACTGCTTAGGTAGATATTTGTTGCATTAAGATAATTTAAATGAAGAATTAAGTGTTTATTAATAACCACTCTTTCATTTTATGACTAAGTACTTTTGAAGAGGATGTCTTCTAAGAAAGCCTGAAGATTCTTTGTAACTGGTCTTCTGTTTGCAGTTCCCTGAAGACGTATATCACAACTGTCAGTCACTGTAGACTAGGCATGACCAAATCCTTGAAGACTTCATCAGTTCAATTTATCTGCCACAGCTACAGGAAGCCTTTGCAAGACATTCTGATGAGAGCAACAACAAAAGAAAACACAAAAAGGGTCTTTTTTATTACTGGATTACAAGTGATAGTGGGGTGTTATTTCACCTCTGGGGCTATGCAGCAAGATTGCTGGAAACTCCCTTCTGATTCTGAGGTATCTGGTACAGCACCATATAGCACAGCATATCTTGGGAAGCTTTTACATTGGGAACACCACACAGGCAACCATAAAAAGAGACAAGATGCCAGAATTGGCAGAAAAATGCCTGAGCTAACTAGATTTCACAAGTCACTTGGCCATGCCATACCTGCCTAGCTAACCATGCTGCTTGAATAATAAGAATATAGTAGTAGGGATATGCCACCAACCACCTGACCAGGATGGTGATAGTGGCAGTGAAAAGCTTATGGAGATTAGAGAGGTTATAAAAATAAAAATCTCTATAATAATGGAGGATTTCACCTATTCCCATATTGACTGAGTACATGTCACCTCAGGATGAGGTTCAGGGATAAAGTTTCTTGATGTCATAAATGGCTGCTTCTTGGAGCAGCTAATCCAGGAAATCACGAGAGGAGAGGCAATTCTTGATTTAGTTTTAAGTAGAGCACAGGATATGGTCCAGGAGAGAGAGCTGAACAGCTCGGTAATAATGTCCATAACATACTGAAATTCAACATCTCTTTGGGGAGAAACACCAAAGCAGCCCACCATAGTAGCATTTCATTTCAGAAAGAAAAACTACACAAAAATAAGGACATTTTAATTGAATAAAAATTAAAAGGTATAATGTCAAAGGTGAAATTCCTGTAAGGTGCATAGAGACTTTTTAAAGACACCATAATAGAGGATCAATTTAAATGTATTCCCTAAATTAAAAAAAAAAAAAAGAAAGAAAAAGAAAAGGGGGTGGGGGGGAAACCTATTAAGAGGACAAAAAAGTATCACCGGGGCTGAACAACGAAGTAAAAGATGCAGAAAGGCATCCTTTAAAAAGTAGACGTTAAATCCTATTGAAGAAAATAGAAAGGAGCATAAACTCTGGTAAGTGAAGTAAAAAAAAAAAATTAGATCAAAAAATTTAATGAACGATGAGCCAAATACTCAAAAAAAAAACAAAAAAGGGAAAAAAAAGCAATTTTTTTTAAGTACATAAGAAGGAAGACACATACCAAACAATAATGGGGCAATTGGATGATGGAGATGCTATAGGAACACTCAAGGAAAATAACGCCATGGCAGAGAAACTAAATTAATTCTTTGCATTGATCTTTACAGCTGAAGATGTGAGGGAGATTCTTAAACCTGAACCATTCTTTTTAGGTGACAAATCTGAGAAAATGTCCCAGATTGATGTGCCATTAGAGGAGATTTTGGAACAAATTTATAAATTAAACAGAGTCCTGTGGCACTTTTAAAGTCTAACAGATTTCTTTATCGCATGAGCTTTCATGGAAGAAAATCTCACTTCTGTCAGATGCTTTGAAGATGGGCACCTGACAAAGTGGGATTTTCTCCCATGAAAGCTCATGCAATAAAGAAGTCTGTTAGGCTTTAAAAGTGCTGCATGACTCTGTTTTTTTCTCTGCAATAGACTAACATGGCTACCCCTTTGGAACTTGACAACATAAATTAAACAGTAATGAATCGTCAGGACTAGACAGTATTCACGCAAAAGTTCTGGAAGAACTTAAATCTGCAGTTGCAGAACAACTAAGTGTAATGTGTAACCTATCATTTAAATCAGCATTTGTACCAGATGACTGGAGGATAGCTTATGTGATGCCAATTTTTAAAAAAAGACTCCACATGCAATCCTGGCAATTGCAGGCCAGCAAGCGTAACTTTAGTACTAGGTAAATTGGTTTAAACTATAGTAAAGAACAAAATTATTAGACACAGAGCTTAAGATGGTTTGCTGAGGAAGAGCCAACATGTTTTTTGTAAAGGAAAATCAAGCCTCACCAAACTACTAGAATTCTTGGGGGGGGGGGGGGTCAACAAGCACGTGGACAAAGATGATCCACTGGATATAATGTACTTAGATTCTCAGAAAGCCTTTGACAAGGTCCCTTACTAAAGGGTCTTAAGCATGATAAGTAGTCTTGGGATAAGAGGGAAGGTTTAAATTAACTATGATCACCCAAGGAAGATATTGTACAGTCATTGTGGATAGTTTTCTAAAAACATCCACTAAATGTGTAGCAATAGTTAAAGTTAACAGAAGAAGCAGTTGTGGAATAAAAAAAAAAGGGTCAGTAACTTGTTAAAAGGTCAGAAACAAAGGATAGGAATAAATGGTCAGTTTAAAAAATGGAGAGAGGTAAATAGTGCTGTCCCCCAGGGGTCTATACTGGAAACTGAACATTTCAGCATAGTCATAAATGATCTGGAAAAAGGGATAAACAGTGAGGTGGTGAAATTTGCAGATGATTCAAAATTACTGAAGTTACAAAGGGATTTCACAAAGTCAGATGAGTGGATGACAAAATGGCAAATGAAATTCAATGTTCTCAAATGCAAAGCAATACACATTGGAAAACATAATCTCAATTATACCAAAAAATGATTGGTTCTAAATTATCTCTTACTACTCAGGGAAAAGAGCTTGGAGTCATTGTGGATAATTCTCTGCAAACATTCACTGAAAGTGCAGCAGTAGTCAAAAAAGCTAACAGAATGTTGGGAACCATTAGGAAAGGGATAGATAAGACAGAAAATATTGGATTTCCTCTTCATAAATTCATGGTATGCCTACATCTTGAATATTGCATGCAGATCTAGTCAACCCATTTCAAAACAGATATATTGGAATTGGAAAATGTACAGAAAAGAACAACAAAAATGACTGAGTATGCAACGGCTTCCATATGAAGAAAGATTAATAAGACAGATACTTTTCATCTTGGAAAAGAGACAATTATGGGGGGAACATGATAGAAGTCCATGAAATCGTGACCAGTGTGGAAAAAGTAAATAAGGACATTTTATTTATTTCTTCTCATAACAGAAGAGCTAGAGGTCACCAAATGAAATCAATAGGCAGCAGGTTTAATACATATCAAAGGAAACATTTCTTAGCACAATGCATAGTCAATCTGTGGAATTCTGTGCCAGAGGATGTTGTGAAAACCAATTCTATAACAGGGTTGAAAAAAGAACCAGAGAAGTTCATGGAGGATGGGTCCATCAATAGTATTAGCCTGGATGGGCAGGGATTAAAATGATGCATTGAGATATCCATAGCCTGTGTTTGCCAAAAGCTGGGAATGACAACAGGAGATGGATCATGTGATGATTATCTGTTCTGTTCATTCACTCTGATGCACTTAGCATTGGCCATTGCTGGAAGATAAGATACTGGGGTAAATGCTCCATTGCTTTGACCTAGTATGGCCATTCTTATGTAGTTACTTACATCTATAGCACAGTAGTCAGCGTTGTTCTCCTGTTAAATTCCCTCTTCAGTAATATCCTATTAGTTCAACAGACGGAAGCCACTCTTCCCTGAGGGAAAATCCTTGTAAAGTCAAGGCACTCTCAATGGCTGCACCCTGAGAGGTTAATGTTTCCTTTCTCCATCACATAAATCTGAGAAATTGGGAAAGAAAGGTAAAAAGCACCAGGGAAGGACACAACACCATAGTGATCATTCGACACTGGCCAGGCCGCATTTGGAATACTGTGTCCAGTTTTGGGCTCCCCACTACAGAAAGGATGCGGACAAATTAGAAAGAGTCCAGTGGAGGGCAACAAAAATGATTAGGGGGCTGGGGCACATGACTTATGAGGAGAGACTGACAAACTAGGCTTATTTAGTCTACAGAAGAGAAGACTGAGAGGAGATTTGATGGCAACCTTCAACTACTTGAAGGGGTGCTCCAAAGAAGAGGGAGGTAGGCTGTTCTCGATGGTAACAGAGGACAGAACAAGGAGCAATGGTTTCAAATTACAGCTGGGGAGGTCAAGGTTGGATATTAGGAAAAACTTTCTCATTAGGAGGTGGCGAAGCATTGGAATGGGCTACCTAGGGAGGTGGTAGAATCTCCATCTTTGGAGATTTTTAAGGCCCGGTTGGATGAAACCCTGGTTGGAGTGATTTAGTGGGAGTGGTCCTGCTTTTTAGCAGGGGATTGGACTAGATAACCTAGTGAGGTTCCTTCATCCCTATTGTTGTATGATTCTCCCCCTATTTTTCTCCCCCCACCCTATAAAACATGAGAGACAGGATATACAACAGGAAAAATGATCTGCTTCATTACAACAAGTGTTGCTATAGGTTGGCCCGCTACGAAGTGGTTCCTAAAACGGAGGGCAAGAGGGAAGAGATTTTTGAAGTACTGGGTTAATGCTACATTTAAAATCCAATAAACATACACCTGAGGCAGAAATCTCATGCCTAATCCACACTTTGGAATTAAATGCAACTCTAAACTCAAGGCTGTGATAACACCTTCATCCTCCAACCAAATGAAACAACAATACATTGTCTGCTTCCAGCTGGGATAACAAAACAAACAAGGAGTTCTGTGACACTGTTAAAGACTAACAACATTATTTATGTGTTTATTTTTGTTTTGTTAATCTTGCTGAACTAGACTAACATGGAACTTGGAAACAAGGTGGCTAAGGACTTTATTCCATCTTCTTCCTCAGGCCCAAGCATTCTAAAGATAAGCATGCTAAACCTAAAGTTTTGAACAGATTCCTCTCCAATAGGAGCAACTAACCAGAAGAGGGACAGGAGGCAAGTAGTTAGTCATAGAGAGATGACTTAGCGATACACAGACGAGGAAGAACAAATTCCTCTAACTGAGGAGTGTTGGGAGGCTTACCATGTTTTTGAGAAAGAGATGTGACAGTGTTGCCAATGCTAACAAGTCTCAAGGTATTTCATATTTAATAATTCCCCAAGTCCTGAAGTGATGAGACATTCAGCTTTCATTTAAAGAAAAATATATTCGATTTGATGAGTATGAGAGCATGAACCTTCAAAACCGGGAAAGCAAGTAACAATCATTTAAGAATATTAAATGTTCTCCCTTCTGCAGAATGTCTGCTAACTTTTAGGTTCCATGTTCATATCTTTGTTCTGTATTTAAAACTGAGAAATCACTCTAAACCTTAAGTATCCTTCGAGTATTCAGGCAGCATGACTCCTTTAGAACATAAAGAATTCTGCATTTTGGGGTTATAATTCTATCACAGAATTCTAGTACTATCAATCGCAATGGAAACAAATGTTGTTTGTACAGTTACCAAAACATTGATGGAATTATAGCTGAATCAGTAATTCCAAGTGTCATTCAATATCCTTGTAGTATTTGCTGGGCCTGAACATGAGGGGACAAAAGGATACACTTTACCAGGCCCTAGAGGCCCCAGGGGACCTGGCCCAGTCTGCAACAGCCATTACCTGGGGGC
The DNA here is from genome assembly GCA_007922175.1 of Pelusios castaneus. Lineage (NCBI taxonomy): Eukaryota > Metazoa > Chordata > Testudines > Pelomedusidae > Pelusios > Pelusios castaneus. Next base: position 5,474,763 of record ML685780.1, read on the forward strand.
CCCTGTTACGTGTTTGTACTGGGCCTGAAAAATTATTCTTGGGCCCTAATTATATGAAACAAGCAATCAGATCTCTGTCCAAGCACTTCCTATTTCTTCCTCCTACCATTGCCCCATCCCCTATCAAGATAGATATTGCCTAGAGAGTGTGTGACCAGCCCAATAGAAATAGATTTCACCAGCTTCATTCTTTCCTTTCATGGAATTTCAGCTGATGCCTCCCCTCACAGGTCTGACTGCTCTGGGATCCACTTATCTACCACTACAGTGGCTCCTTTTCCATTGCAAGTTTGGATTTTCTCTCTTTTCCTGCTTCTCCAGTAGCTGCTGGAGGAAGGAAGGGTGGAAGGAAAGGGGATAGGTTGGCAAAAAGCTTTTAGAAATGGTAAAGCTGCTTGCTGGACACTTGCACTCCAAGTATCAAGTAAAAGAGTACTTTTTCACAGCCATCAATTCACTACCAAACAGTGTTTTCCTATTTTAAAGCAGTATGGAGACTTACAATTTCTGCAAAAAAACCCAGGAATCCTGTGGCACTTTTAAAGACTAAAATTTATTTATTACAATATGGAAGGGAATAAATAAATGCAGTGAAGGGTAAGTCACAAGATCAGTTCAGATTACTTCAGCAAATCAAGCAAGTTGTTTTGATTCTAACAGTGTGGAACAACAGAAAAGAATTTAAATGTTTTCCCTGATTTTATTTCTCTGAACTGTAGATGTCACTCTAGGGCTGCCTTACTGCCACCCCCTATTACTGGCCTTAGAGTAAGAGACAAATGGGGTGAGAAAGGGGATTGAGGGGATTGAAATTGAGAACTAAGTCTTAATATTCAGAGAGCTAAATAATTTGTAGCTAAATAAGCTACAGTTTATCCTGGAATGAGAGGAACTGCACTTAAACATTGTTTCTATCTTAGTAGTTATAAAGTTTACATCTTGGCATTTTTGGCATTCTTTTGAAAAAAAATCTAATTTATTAAAACATTTCTTTAAAAAAATGTAGTTCTTGTGAATGTCAGCCTAAATGAATGCAGAGAACTCATGAATGCCAGACTGACAGCTATAAGAGCTACAAGCTTCTGTTTTATCCCTCCTCAGATTAAGCATGGCTGTGTTAACACTGTACATTTTACTAGACTGCCTTGTCTACCCAGGGGATTAAGCTGAATCATGGTGTGGAAGAACCACTTTAGTAGCGTAGTTCAGTCTGTTTTGTGTAAGACTTTGCTCAGTAAGGTACATAAACATATGCATAACTTTACGCATGTGAATAGTCCCAAGAAAGTCAGTCAGACTATTCATGCTCCAAAAGATACGTATGCTTTTTCTTAAATGATTAAAAGAGCCAGTTATAAGTTTACATTACATTCATTTTAGTCTGCTCCTCAAACATTTTTTACACTGAAGGATAATGTAAGAAGTTGTTAGACCATACCAAGGTCAGGCTTTATAAAAGCTCAATATTTTCCTCTTCATCTGTACCAATACAATTTTATTCCAGCACCTAAAATTGCTTTTCTGAAACCTGCCAATAAATTCAGACACACAGTTAAATTAGTTTCATGGTAGTTAAGAAGATATGAATTTGAGTGTTAAAGAGGGGGAAACAATTTGAAGTGTCCCAAATAGTAGTTTTTTTGCCCACTCAAAAGAAAAAAAAAGCCTAAATTCTAAAGGTCAGATTAAATGAAAAGAAGAAAATTTCTTTTCTTTTCTTTTCTTTTCTTTTCTTTTCTTTTCTTTTCTTCAGAACTTCATTTGTTAACATGCGGTTATGAAAGAAATATAAATTAAACAATCTGATCTGTTTCCCTTATTCTAGGCTCCTTTTTATTGTCTTCCCAATGTTCTTGACTGACCGGAGTAGTCTACCTGCTCTAAGAATTAAAGTTTGTTTGTTTGGTTTTCTTTCCCCAACTTATGCCATTACTTTTTCCAAAAGGAAAAACTGAAGCTCTCTACAATTACAGATTCTCTAAATATAATACTTTAAAGACTAATTCTCCCATTCAAATGCATCTATAATCCTCAGTTAATGGTTTTAGGAATTATCCGCATAAGCCAGTCTGAGCCAATTTGTTGACAGTAAGGTTAAGTGAATCGGTTGTGAAATGAATCCTACCCAACCCAATTCACCCACCCACTCTGAATAGTGAGAGCTCAGTATGACATACACTAAATTAAGCACCATATTAAGACATGCTGAAGCCCTAAGCTATGTCAAGATTCAGAGGCCTCATACCATAAAAAATAAAGAGAAAAAAGTATATTACATTATAACAGAAATGGTAATGAAAAAATAAATGATAAACCATTATATTTGCATATATACATAGGCAAAGATGCAACGAAAACAATGAATTAAAACACACATCTTGCAAAAAGTCTTATTTGCATTATAAATTTCAGTTATGATAAATCATCTCAGTTATCGCTGACATATTCAGAGGCCCCTCATAATATGAGGCCCTATGCCATGGCTTACTTGGGCTTGTGCCTAAATCCAGCACTGATTAAATTGTATTGTAACCACAATACCATCATTCTGCTGTAGCTCCAACCCAGAAGAGTCTGGCTCTTCTGAAATTTATACCTGGAGCATGCTAGAAATAGGGTTCAGGGATTGGCTTGCTAAAATAAGGGTTTGCCTATATTTGAACTTTAACGCAGATTAGGGCAGGGTGTGAATTTAAAGTGTAATAGTTGCTCCTGACCAATTCCATGTATAGACATTGTTATTTTGGGACAAGTTTGCCTTGTTCCTGTTTAGCTTAATTTTGGGATAAATGACTTTGATTCAGAATAAGAATGTCTACACATGGAGTTGATTAGAAGTAACTAAGTATAGACAAGCTTCAAGAGTTAACCCTTCCCAAGTTTGACTTATTAAATTTAGGTCTTGAATCTGTCAAACTGGGACAGAAATTTCTTACTTTAATTAACTTCATCTGGCTTTTCTACTCTTTTAGACGTGTTGCAAGAACAAGCTTTGAGATATTTTGGCCTTCCCACTTACAGTGCAGCCTAGAAATACTGTAAAAAAAAAAATAAATCATGATATTGGCAACAGAATAGACTTCCATTCACTGGAAGTGAGAATACCCCTCCAACAAAACTAGTTTCTCCTCCTGTTGAGTGTTTATAAACAGAATCCCAAACCAGCATTCTTCCCCTTCTAGTTAGGAGGAGGACAGCAGTTACCCTTTAGATAGATTCTAGTCCTTATCCTAACTACTCCCTTTATAATCTGCTATGTCCTAATGTAATGAACCCCACTTGCATTTAGTCCTTAGTCACTTAACCCTTCTTGGTGTGGTTCCATACTCCTATGTGTGTATGATTTTTTGGCCTTGATTCTTCGAAGGTAAATGTGTCTCAGTTGCCATGATTTTGGGATCCAGTTTTGATATTTATTTTTCCTATTCAGAAACTGGAAGTGAAAAGCAACCACGAAAGTGGGGGAAAAAAACAAACTTTAAAAATTTGAGGTTAGTTCTCAAAAGTAAAAAATTGTAGTTAGAAGTTATTTTATTCTAGTTAATTCACTCATTCTTAAAATTTAGATTTTTTTTTCCATTAAGGGAGATTAGGCATCCCTGATGGAGACAGATTAATCTTAATTTCCCCCCTACAATCTCCTTCCCCAACCACTTTCCTTAAGATTTCAAAACAATGTAAAAATTACTGAAGCTAGTCTCCAACCATCATATGTGAGACAATTTCAGATGGAAGTTCTCACTTCATTCCTAAAGTATCCCATTGTGCCTAGATATTGACGCATTCTATATGCCTTTCATAAAATCATTTATTTTCTCTGACCTTATGTTTCCTAAGGCCACCAAGATGAGTTAAGTATTTAGTGCGAGGTCCTAAATTAAACATTTTTAGCTTGGGGTTCTTTCTCTCAGCCTTCAGTTAACCCTAGACCTTTGGTTTCTTTCTTATGACTGTATGAAATAACTTTCAACTAGTAAAAAAAAGTTAATGCAAATGAAAAATGGCATTTACTACTATATTTACCAGGGTCTTGTGTTCAGTCTATGTTATTCCGCTTTGAGCTTTATTAAAATGGGACAGGCTTAAATTCTGCTTTGAAGTAACGCCAGCAGAGATCTTTGTGACAATGCATCATGTTGGTGTCTTAAGTGAAACGCTTCGGATGTAATTTTTTTCTATCAGGTATCCTGTAATTGTACATAATGGATCTGTAAATAAACATGGTTCTTTCTGACACGATGCATTATATGAATATGTATTATGGAGTTGCTAAGAGTGGATGTTTAACAAATCATTATGTACTCTTTTGAGCTTTCCTGTTATATCATAATAGGGTGAACTAGGAAGCCCCCTGGGGTTTTTTTATCCTTAAATTATGCCATGAGTACTCTTGATTTCCATTAAAAAAGTGTAAATTGAAATACCATTTAAATGCAACGGTCCCCATGAACACACACCTATCAGTCTTGTCAGAAGATATAGTAGTCTACAATTCAAGAATTTGGGCATTAAGAATAAAAATAAGATGTGTTAGAAAAATTCATATATTGAAATACATGGAAGATAAAAATGACATGATCTTTGCAATTAGAATTATAGTACACAATAAATTTTCTGCAAATGCTCAGTAGTTCTGCAAGAGTATTTTAAGAATAGCATTGGTCAACTTTATGGGCTACCATGCAAAACTATATTCTTAATAAATTTGTTTAATGAAACAGTCAGAGTTGTTCAAATATGTGAACAGCTCAGAATTTGAGAACATAATATTTAATTTGACCACGTTTATTCCTTGTATTATATGTGAAGACTCATGCAAACAAGTTTGTTAATATGAGTGTTTGAAAAATGCCTATTGCTGCTTATTTCTGAAAATGCATACAGTTGGTCCTAATAGAAGTACAAAATTTAAAATAACGAAATAATGAGGTATATTCCTACTATAGGAATGTAAGCACTGAGTTTGAAAAGTGTCAGCATGGCATATTGTTCTAATCTTATTGAATTGCTCAAGAGTCTGAGTGTAATATTTAGAATTTTTGTTGAAGCCCCAGCTTCTAGACCGATGTAGTTACATGATATTTCAGCTTTCACTAAAATTTCTCCCAGCCCTTAAACCTGCAGAGAAGGCTGGAAAATGTGAACTTTAAAGGTTGAAATAAATTAAGGCAAATAGGCTATGTCTACCCTAGAAAAGTTAAGTCAACAAAAGTCAACTTAACTTTTCTAGTGTAGACATAGCCCCCTTTCGACCTTATTAAGGTCGACTTAGGCGTTAATCCACACTGGCTTAAGTTGACCTAATAAGGTCAATTTAAGCATTAAGTCGACCTAAAATGAGGGGTTATTAGGTTGCCTTAACTTTTCCTTAAGTCGACTTAAGGAAAGCCTATCGTGGATGCAGAGTAGTTTAAGTTGACTTAACCTTCCTTAAGTCGACTTAATTTGTAAGTGTAGATGCACCCATAAAGACCCAAAATGTATGTGTGTGCATGCACACATGCACACACAGAGTTCTCATGACATGTTGGGGCCTCATTAATGACTTTTGAACACTTCAGGTCAATACTGGGTTTGTCATTCCTGGTCCTCACAGAAAGGAGCTTTGCCAACAGGGGACGTAATGACAAATCCTGTTGCCTCTCCTCACAGACTCAAGATTATACAATTGCATGGGAAAGCAGGTGGTTGCAGAGATAGTTTATGTCTAGCCAGTTGGAGATCAAGGTCTTAAACTTAATCTGTTATTTGACAGAGAGCCAGTGTAGTGATCATAGCACCTGGATAATGTTCTTATGATAATCTCTGTTGCTTCTGCAGCAGCCAGAGCATCTAATGCTTATGGTTTCTATTTCAAGTAAGATGCGCTGCAACAATCAAATAAAAAAAATCACAAATGCAAGGATTCCTATGGATATATCAGATGTCTGAGAGATATTATTGTAAATTGCCAGGTTTTACTTACAGCCCTGATCTAGCTGAAGAAGAATCTAAGCAGTTTAATGCTTGGTTTATTGCTCTAGTTGCTCACTATTTTTTTTTCTTTCTAAGAAAAGTAACTGTGATCTGATTTTGGGCTAAAACCTGCAGTCTGAATAGGAATGATAATGTTCCTATCTCAAGTAAAAGTTCTCATCATAGGACCTAAATCTGCAAGTAATTATTTTGTTGTTGAATCTACCAAACCTACAAGACAAATTGTTAAAATTGCACAGGTTTCTTGAAGCTAATCTTACACAATATGTTTTAGCTTCTGCAATGCAGAGGTAGTCTTTTTCCTAAGGGGTGACTTTCAGAAGGGAGAAGGGTAGTAGAGCTATTTAAAAAAAAGAAAAAAAAGTCAGTCTCAGACCAGAAAGATTCTCCATTTTGAGAACTGAGTAACTCGCTGAATCTAAGAAAGAAACTTTTAGTTAGGGGGCAAAATTTTCCTCTCACTTACATTGATGTAGCACCAATGACATCTGCAAATTTATATTATTGTAAATGAAAACCATATTTGACCATATAGTTTATATATTATTTTTAATCAACTATTTTTGATATGCAAGATTCCCAATACCTTATATGGACTGATGTCATATGATTTGCACCTTATGGCTATGTCTACACTAGAAAAGTTACGTCGACTTTATTAACAAAGTCGACGTAACTTTTCTAGTGTAGACATAGCCCCTTGTCGACCTTATTCAGTCGACTTAACGCTTCAGTCGACTTAATAAGGTCGATTTAGGTGCTAATCCCTGTCCACACTGGCTTTAAATTGACTTAAGGAGGTGTTAAGTCCTAAAACGAGGTGTTAAGTCCACTTAAGCTTTCCTTAAGTCGACTTAAGAAAAGCCCAGTGTGGATGCAGCTTTGTTTAGGTCGACTTAAGCCTCCTTAAATCAACCTAATTTGCCAGTCTAGACGCACCCTATTTCTTTATTTTCTCATTGTATAAATGATGTGATGAATAGCTATTTAAACTTTGAAGTTACTGCCATTATTAACATTCAAAGAGTACTGGCTATCCCTGCCTGGGAAAAGTCTCTTGGTTTCTTTCCTGAAACAGAAATGAGGAATGAGTGACAATCCAATTAATATACTGATTTTATATGAGAAAGTGGGACTTCCAGTCCAGTTTCAGTGGTACTAGCAGAGATCTGTTACAAGTAGATAGAGTATGTTAAGCAAAAGATAATATACAAAAGATTGATATTAATTCTCACTAATTTTTAGGTAGCTTTCCAGTTGAAAGTCAGATGTAGTTCTTTTCTGAAAAGCAACTGTAAAAAATAATCTTGTTACTCAGTAGTTTTGTTAGGACTAGAAGTCCAATCAAATACCTAACTAAAATATGCTCACTGAATTTTAGTCATCTTGGCACTGTAACTCAGAGAAAACTGGTTTAACCAGTGTACCATTAGCTGAGCATGTAGCTATGTTTTCTTTGGAGAACCTTGTCTATTATGTATGGAGACATATTTGGAGAGTTTTTACTTGGGGTAAGGGCATTTTGAGTACTATTCACAATAGGATTGAAGTATTTAGCCCAAAACATAGATGCTACTCTTAGAAAAGAGAACAGTGAGAAACAAGGGCCATAAACCTAGCACAAAACAACTTTTAATGCTGCTTTAGCTAGATCAAGACTGCCACTTAAACCTGACAGTTCAAGAAGATACCTCTGAAAGAAAGAACCTATCATTGCTTTGAGATTCAAGCTGAGCTTGCAGAGCTATCACGGGGAAAAAAAACAACCTACTTTGTAAATTGAGCAGATTGGAACTGAAAGTCAGTGAGACAATATGGAACCTATTAAGCCATTTTGCACTTTTCAGAGCAGAACTTCACTTTAAAGTGATTTTGCATTTTTCAGAAAGTCAGGACAAATCGTGACATCCACTTTTTTCAAATATAAAATAAACAGCAGTATTCAAAGTTCTGTTTGAGCTGTTGCTGAACATGTAATGGTCGTTCCATTTTCCTATGCGATCACTTTATTAATACCTAACTCATTTGATTTATAAAGCGTTTGGGGATTAAAATCAAATCTAGTTCTTGTCTGTTAGCTTTTAGAAACTGTTCTGTCATACATTAAATATGTTTCAGAGAAGAATCTATTATTCCATTGCTGTATATCCCAATGATATATTTAAGGGCACAGTTTTACACAATGATTTTCATTATGTTCTTTGTCGTTGAATTTTTTTAAAAAATTATGCAAATTACATTGAGCTTTATCAGCAGATTCTCCTAAAAGACCTGATACTATTTTGTTGTCATGCTGTGCTTATCTTTTGTTTGATATATAACTTTTTGTAATTCAGAATATTTCAGTGATCCTATAAAGGTCAACTACGAAATTGTTGCTTACAGTTGGAAGCTTGATTGTAAAAATACTGCAAAGGAAAAAGTACAGTATTGGTTTCAAATATAATTGGGCTATACAGTAATTTGAGAAAAGAAACCCTTCATAAGATTGAGAAATCTGAACAGTTGAAATTTTGATTTCTTTGCTACAACTGACAAACCTCAGCATTAGTCCTTTAGGCTAGAATTTTCTATGGCTATGTCTACACTAGAAAAGTTAAGTCAACTTAGTTAAGTCAGCTTAATAAGGTCAACTTTAAATCAACTTAAAGTCGACCTTATTAAGTCGACTTAACAAAAGTACTGCTCCACCCTGGGGGTGGGGAGGGACAGCCCAGAGGCCGGGCAAAGCACTCTCGCCCCGCCCCTCTGCCTTTATGCTTGCTGCCGAAAGTAGGGGGGAGCAGGGCGTAGCATGGCCGGGGGGGGGGGGGGGGGGGTCCGCGGCCCCACCCCCCCACCCCCCCCCCGGGGGGGGGCGGGCGGGGGCGGCATCTCTTCAAAACCCGGGGGGGGGTGGCCCCTCCCCCCCCCCCCCCCCCCAAGGACGGCCTTGGGAGAAGTTAATGACCACTTCTTTGAAATATAATGGGCACATGGGTTGTGTACTCAACACCTAAACGTGACCACAAACAAATTTTCAAGAATTATAGTTATGATATGATTTTGATATATAAAAGTTATATAATCTCAGATTGTTTACAGGCATCTATCCAAAAAAGACAGGAGGTTTAATTCCATAGTAGTCCATTTTGTCTCACTGCATAATTAGCCTTAATATGGTGTTTAAGCTTTGAGACAATAAAAAGATCAGTTTCTTTACTGTTTTCCTGTAGAGAAAGATGTCCTACCAATGCAGAGGGTTAATTTTCTAAGGCCACACAGAGCAAGTGACAAAACTAACTCCTGGCTCTCTGATTGTATTCTATTCTCACCATGTCCTTAAATCAAATTAAGTTTCACCTTAATTTTGGTTTTAAGGTAAGACTATAGCAATAATCATTTTTGTCTTTTAAAACATGAGTTTCTAGGACTACAGATATTGATCCTCAATCTTCAGCCTTTAGAACTGGCTATATGGTTGGAAGATGTATATCTATACCACATCTCTCTTCTAAAGCAACTATAATTTTCTGTAATGCCAAAAAGGACACATGGCAAAGAATGCTTGTTAGTTGCTGGAAGAGGGCTCTGAATAGGCAATCTGTTCGTTTAGCACACAGTGATTTAAGGCTCCTGTATAAAGCCGAACCTACAGTGTAATGTTAGAAGTATTTAGAAATATTGGTTATGCAAAATCTGTACAAACTTGGGCCTAAGCTACACTACACTGTTAGATCAACATAAGCTGTCTTGTGTCAACCTAGCTGTGTAAGGATCTTCACTTACATTTTGCTCCTGTGACTCAAGTACTGCTCTCAATGACTATTTAGTGACACCACCTTCCTGAGTGGCATAGGATTGTTGTTGATATAATTAGGTCAATGCATTATCAATGCAAACAATGTTATTTTTATCAATTGTTAAAGGTTTTTAGGAGCCGTTCCACAATGTCGCACACTGACAATACAATCAGTACAAGCACTCCTGGTAAGGATGTGCACCACCCAGAGAAGGAACCAAGTATGTGTACACAAGCAATTTAAAGCAGTGGTGGCTGTATGCTGATGTAAGTTAAGTTGACATAGTTGTATAGTAGACAGGGCCTTAGGATATACGCTCTGCGGCTAAACAAAATAAAATATAAAATAAAAGCTGTGTGGAGCCTATGCCAGGCAGTGCCTTCTGCTATTGAGTTCTGTATGAAAGATATACATCTGTGTTAATTGTAGGGTGACCAGATGTCCCAATTTTATAGGGACAGTCTTGATATTCAGGGCTTTGTTCTTATTTAGGTACCTATTACCTCCTACCCCCTTTCCTGATTTTTCACACTTGCTATCTGGTAACCTTAGTACACTGTTAGTTAATATAAAGAGTCCCTGCTATTGTAAGAATATAAAGTATTGATAATAAACTGATAGGTTCAAAAAAATATATATTGCAAATAAAATAAATTAAGGAGCTCTAACTGCCTTCCACTGTTCAGTGTTCTCCCAGTGCAAATTGACAGTTTTAGTATCAGCTTCCAGTTCAGGTCTTTGTAACTGAGTTTCCTACCACTGACAGATTAACAATGAGAGTACAGGAGGGAAAGAGAGATGGGCCTTAGATTCTACATCCAAACTTCCCAGAATCTCATTCTCTGATTCCAAATACTTGAATTCTGAAATACCAGAACTTATAGTCGCCTCCTCTCCCCTCACCCCGAAATAAAAGTGGTGTGATAGTACCAGTACCTCATAAAAGACAGGGCCCCTCCCTCTCCCCTTGCAGTTATGGAGGATCCTAGGTACAGCAAGACAGGAGTTCAGGTGAAAAAGACATTATATACTCTGCATATGGCACCACTCTATGCAGCAGCAGCAGCACTCTGGAGATAAGTATGGCAGGACTTTTATTGTTTCTTCAGATCCATGCATCTACAGAGCCATCACTGTTGAGCAGATTTGATAGGGCCACTGCAACTACTGAGACTTAAAGAATAAAGTAGCAATCATGTTGCTGCCTCTGGAGGGGTAAAGGATTCCTCCCCACTTACTCAGCTGAGTGCTGTAAACAAGCTTTAGCAAATAAAAAAGGATTTGCACTAAACTATTTAAGCCAATTCACAATCAACCATTTTGTTTAGCTTCTGAAGTATGGCTCCTTTTTGCATCTGCTTGTTGGAATCACAGATAGGCTTTACTGTGGCAATAAGAGTTGTGGGCTCCAATTAATCCCTCGTTTGTCTCTGACGTGGTATGATTAAACACAGCAACTGAGAGACAGTTTAAGATTAACTTGCTTGCACTTTACAGCCCACCTATAGTGAGTGATAAATTGCTAATGGCTTGTCTACATCATTGCAGCTGTGCTACTCTAGCGCTTCAGTGTAGACACTAGCAGGTCAATAGAAGGGGTTCTCCCATAAGCATGGGCAATCCAGCTCCTCAAGAAACAATAATTAGGTCAATAGCAAATCTCCCATTAACTGAATGCTGTTTGCACTGGGGGCTAGATTGGTTTAACTGCATCACTCAGTGTGGATTTTTCACCCCTAATTTCCTAGTGTAGACAAGGCCTAAGAAGCGTGGCACTGAAGCAGTTAAGTTAATATCAGATGCAGCACAAGCCTCAATGGGTAAGGCATGGCAAGTTGCATCTTCAGTAGTACCCTGATGTATTTAGCATGTCACTGTTGGAATGCCAGAGCTCTATTCAAATTAAAAAAAAAAAAAAATCTTTCAGTTCAAGAACTGTAGTAGATAGTAATTGAAACTCATATACATTTCCAAGAGCCCACTTTCTGGCAAGATGTCTGAGGTAATATTTTTTATCGGACCAACTTCTGTTGCTGAGAGCGCGAAACAAGGTTTTGAGCTTACACAGAGGTTTTTTTGTCAGCTCTGGGAAATTTACTCAGTGTCAGAGTTAAACAGATCATTTAGCGTAGGTAGTTATCACATATTTCAGGGAATTATTCAAGGTGACTTGATCCTTTACCATCCCTCCAATTACGGGGCTAAGTTAGGGCAAAGAGGTGAGGAAAAGCAACTGATGGATTATCCTCGGTGGTTATAAATTGAAGTAATAAGCTATAAAACCAGGATCGCTATTCATTCCATGATTTTTAGCAAAGTTATTAATTTAAGCTCCCAGGGTCATCTTTTGAAGGTATTGTGCAGGTTTCTTTTGAGGATGATAGGTCTGAACTAGAATGATCACTTTGTGAAAAATGTTCACTCCCTGGTGATATGCTGATTTTGTCCTATTTTCCAATGTGAGCTCACTTGGGACCCTAGTAATTGTCTGGTTTCACATACACAGTTGTTGCTGGGCTATGTGGTGCTCTGGATGAGTTACAACAAATGTTGTGATAGGCATACGTAGAACCTATGGATTTTGAAAGGTACATTAATCACTGTAGCTGTGGAGACCCATCTGCAAATTTTGCATCTCTTCTGGCAAAGTCTGGTGCCACTTGGAGTTGTGTGTCCTGGTCTGGGGCAAATTGGTTCTGATTATAAACTTGGAGAACTTGGGGGAGTTTGTTTGAAAGCTCAAAGACTGCCCCTGCCTTTATTCCTCTGTCATCTCATGTCTCAAACTTAGATTTTAAGCTCTTGGGTGCGGAGTCAGTCTCCCCTCCCCAATGTTTGTGTTGTGCTTAGCATGGTTGTGTCCTGGCCTCAACCTAGGACTCCCAGGCACTAAAGCAGTACAAATAATAATGTTTAGGACTATGTATGATATTTTTTAAAGTGGGAAAGTTGGCAGAAAGCATCCGAGAAAGATTCCAGGCAGAAACTCACCTGGTAAACAGAGAGCAAGAGTAAGATTATGGATAGTTTATTTTCTATATTGTGATAATGGTTGCTATATAATGTTAGAAGTAACTCTGTTCCAATCCTTCCCATCACTATTCCTATGTATATCTATATTAAGAATTGTTCAGAACAGTTCCATAATTATGGCCCAAAAGCTTTAAGTTAAAGCAGCACACAGATACCATTATATCCATATTTAGCCACTAATGTATTAGTTGCTGTTCTACTTATCCATGATGCTGCCTTGAGCTGCTTGTGTATGTTCCTGTTTGGGAAAACATATTTAGAACTGAAAGGAATTTTTCAAACAACAATAAAAAATTGCCCCAAAGTGCAGATTCAAGTGAACTGAAATGTTTTGCAAATTTCTGTCAAATTCGCCGATTGATTGATTTATTTTTGGCAGAAGAATCAAAGAAAATCAGACTGCTTTTGATTTTTTCCATTCAGAATTACTTTCTAAATTCATTTCAATGTTCTTTAAAAAGCCATTAACAGAAACAAAATATCTTGTTATAAATCAAACAAAATGTGTTTGACTTTTTCAGTTTGCCAAAAAAAAATTTCTACATCTTTTGTTTTCAGTAAAACAAACTAATCAAGTTTTTTTTGATTTCTCAGCTCTGCTAACAAAAACTGTTATTTACACAGCTCTAAACATAAATTATGAAAACTAAATAGCTTCAAGAGAAATTAACTAGCAATAATTAAATGAAAGATGCCTTTGATCTCACTTCACACATTAAGAAGATAGAAACAACCCTGTTCTCCCAGAGTACCTCTCATAACCACTTTTCCCTTATTAACTTTTCTTAGTGGAGGAAGGTCCCCTCATAGGATTTTTTCCACCCATCATGCATTTCGAAGGGCTGAACCTATAAATTCAGTAGAGATACCCAGCTGCCATCCTAACATGGCTACTTTGAAGCAATGCCTTGCAGATTCTTTACTTCTAGTTGGTAAGTACTAAGTGTTCTTTTACAGAGAGGCATACATAGAAATGCTATCAAGTTGAATGTAGGGCCTTGTTCAGCCAATAACTTATCAGGTTTTGCTGTAAATGTATAGGTTTGAGTGCTTTCCCCATTTTAGATAATATTGAATATATTGTCCCAGTTACTCAATGTATTTCCTGTTAAAAGTTCAGTTTATAATGTGTTATTTTTATAACTACAGAGGTCTCAATTGAGAAAACAGTTTTTAAGTACTTGATTTATTTATTTATTTTTGCGCTTTAGGTAACAAATATTTGGGCACACTTTTTATGAACTTAGTCTTTTCTTTCAGACACTTTCAAAATATAAAATGCTCAGAGGATGTTATTGTTGCCCAACCTTCAGACTAAAATGATTTAAATCTGCAAAAGTAAAATGTTGAAGTCCACCATTGCTTATAATTATTTTTAAGGGAGTCACATGAAGGTCATTAAGTTTGCAACATGTTTTCCATTTTAAGCTGGATGCAGACATCCTTCAAAATCACAATGCTTTTATTAAAAATGATTTTCACCTGGAATTTTCTATGTTTAGTTGCCTGCCAGAGGAAAATATATGACACACATCTGACATTTGTGGAAACTGAAGTATTTTCACCTCCTGCTGTTGCCTTGAAATGTTGTTTTGTAAAGCCATATTTCAGTGATAGTTTGGTTACTATAAGATAGGCCCCATTCTAGCACAAGCAGAGACCCCAGACATGTCCTGGGCTATGTCTACACTTACCAAAGTTAGTTCGAATTAGTTAATTCGAACTAACTAATTTGAACTAATTTTAGTTAGTTCGAATGAACTTAATTCAAACTAGCAAATTATAGTTCGAACTAAGCAAGTGCCATGCATGACACTTGCTTAGTTCGAATTAGTCAATTGCATTAAGCTCAATGTGCCTGTTAGTTCGAACTAACATGGCCACATTGGGTTAATTAACCCTTACTTCGAAAAATATAAGCAAACTTATTAGTTTGAATTAAGGAAGCCCTTAACTCGAACCAATGAAAGCCTAGTATAGCCAAGGCTTAAATTAAATTAAGCTTCCTTAATTCGAACTAACTTGCCAGTGTAGACATAGCCCTGGGAACTCACTGCAGGATTCAGACCATATTTTTGATACAATTATATGTGCACTATAAAAATCAAATCTCCAATATTAAAAAAGGCTTCTTTTTAAGATAAAAAGACCTGTGTGTGTAAAGCAGCATTTTTATGTTAATAGTAGTTGAAAATTGCTATTGAATCAAGTTTAAACAGAGCTGTTAAAATGTTCCTGCTATCTAATTGCAGATAATAGAATGTAATTGCATGTTTGTGTAACTGATTAAACTGTTGATTCCATCACGCTGCAGATGGGAAAATGAATTGTTATATTCTGTACCTGATGTATCTGGTTATTATGCTGTATGTGACAGAGAAGAAGGGAGGGGGGGAGAAAACTTAATGTAACCAGTAGCTTCAAATCTATGGGAACAGTACTGAAAAGATAGAAGGGTATTTTATTGCAATAATAGCTGCAATGGGATAGAAGGTGATATACGGTTAACTTCTCTGAAAAGAATATGAAGATTTTCCAAGGGAATGTACCTAACCATCTCTTAAAATATTCTGGGAAAGAGGATGATGAAGAAACATTTGGTTAAATGTTTAGGGTATTTCTCTGGAATGGGACTGTGAGATTTTGTATTGCTTACCTCTAAGCTTAAATGTATGCCAAAATGTACATTAATGTCCCTGTTCTCTTATCATTAATGATGCCCTGTGCATGTCTTACATATTTCCCTTGCTTTATTGATCAACCCCCCCACAGCAATCCTTTCAAGAGCCATAGATCTTAATACATATCTGTCACAATATATGTGTACATCATCGAGTGCACTAATGCCTCAGTAACAATTGTGTTTGTGAAATGAGACATCATTGAGCTCTCAAAAAAACTCATACATAAAAATGATAAAAGACGAAAGCACAGGTGATATCAAAGATCACCAGCTTGACAAAGCCCTGGCTGGGACAATTTAGTTGGGATTGTCCTACTTTGAGTAGGGGATTGGACTAGATGACTTCCTAAGGACACTTATAACCCTAATATTCTATGATAACCCATAAAGGGGCCAATCAAAGTGAAGTGGCCAGTTAATACCTCTCTAGTCATACAGGGAAAAGATGGGAGGGAAAAAAAAGAGGGTGAGGGTTAGCTGGTTATCTATTTAAAGAAAATCAAGGAGTCCTATGGCACTTTCAAAGACTAACAAATTTATTTAATGCATAAGCTTTTCTGGATATAATCCTACTTCCTCAGTTGTTTGAAATGAAAATGGTAGTACAGTAGGTATATCTACACGTTCACAGATGTGAATCATAAAGTCAATTCAGACAGTTCCAGAGGGGTAGTCTGTTAGTCTCATTCAGCAAACCAATCAAATTCTTTTAATTCAGACAATGTGGATGTGGGCCTTTTAAAACAACTGATGAGAAGATGAGAGACTGATAGAATGGCTAACTCACAAAAGGTAATTGCCCCTCTTTAACTCCTATTCAGACTCACTCTGGTAGTCTCAAGTTTGTATATGAATTCCAGCTCCACAGTTTCACGCTGAATTTTGATTCTGAAGTTTTTTTGCTGAAGTACTGTAATTTTCATGTCTGTTACGGAGTGTCCAGGGAGACTGAAGTGTTCCCCTACTGGTTTTTTAATGTTATCATTCTGGAGGGGATAGGGAGTATTCTGGAGTGGGTTTCTCTCTTCTCATGTTGAAACTGCTACACTCTGTATACATGCTTAACTGTATATTGGAGGATGGACTGGGACCTAGGTGGTCCTCTCCCAGATGAGTCTCCCAACCACTAGGTTAGGGTCTCTCTCCAACCCTCTATCCCCACCCCAATGAATCTGGGGAAAACCTATATATTTTAGGAAAAAATGTGGGGTGGTTATATTGCTTTTAGTTGGTTTTGTATCTTTATGATGGTAGATTATATTTATGAAAACCAGGAAGGAAAATATCTCAAGGGATTTGAAAATAGGCTGACTTTTCTGATATATTTACTATACCCAAGAAATCCTAGTTCAGCAGCTAAAAAACATGAATCTTTCACCTTTTGTATAATTTTGTCATCAGTGCCTCCCTTATATGATGGATTATATTGCACAATATTCTATATTTTATTAGTTTTACAATCAATATCTTATAATATCCTTTGTGATCAGTGATATAGTATTTACAGTTTTGACTGCAATAATCAGAAGATGGCACATTAATAATTTAATCCAAAGAACAGTAAATCATCAGCTAGTTTCCTTTCTATTCTTATCAAAAACAAAAATCAGTCTCATTATACAGAACAAAATTCTTTTCATAGTTACACTAGCATAAATCAAGAGCAAGTCCAATGACTGAATTTAGTCTTTAAGCCACAGCAGGCTATATGTAAATAACGTTTTCAAAGTGAGCACAAAATACCATTTAATTCAACAGCAGCAATATTCAGAATGGGGCTAACAAATTATTTTTATTTCTCATAGCAAAGCTAAAATACCCAGTTTAATTTATTTTCATGAAATTGTTTTTGTATTGATAAGGAAGAATTGCATTATTACTCAATTAATCTGTCTTTTGTTTTTTTTTTAAGTGGAATTCTCCACTGGGGTCAATAAAGAATTTAAAACTGAATTTAAAACTTAAAAATCATCAGCATGTTATGAACACAAATCCATTATTTTATGAATTGTCTAGTAAACATTTTTAAACTCTTACTTTCTAAAGCTTAATTTTCAGGAAAGTAGAACAGCAGATTTAAATTTGTAGCTACAACCCATGTAGTTGCAGCAGTCAACATTTTTAGTGTTCACCTATGATAAAATTGGGCAAATAACAGGGAAATGTTTGCGAACATATTTGTAAAATCCAGGTTGTCCTACTATTTGCCCAGGGCGGTGACTTTTATATGATTATCAAACTTTTGGGGGAGGAGTTTTTATTCCAACAAAGTTTGTTGATCTGTGAGTGAGCATGGTGTTGTGTGATTAGGGCTATACACATTCAATTACTGGTAGGCATCTGTACCAAAAAGTGGTCGTGCTTTGTCCACCACATGCTAGCTTTTTGAAGAACAGCATCAAGACTATGAAGGCCAGAGATTACAACACAAACCAGTTGAGACATCTCTAATCACAGGAACTATAGTCAAGAAGGGCCACAGTGGAAGACAGGCAGTGGAAGACAGAGGCATCAAGGAGGTTGCTCCAGAAGTAGCAGATTTCTGACTCATAGATACTTTCACAATGTCCATAAAACAGAATATGGAAAAAAAATACCTGCAGTGCAGCTAAATAATGAGGAGAGAGGAGAATAGGGATCAGTGTATAGGGTTGATGTATACATTCTTTGGCCAAATGGATGACATGAAAGGGCTTTAATAGAGATGAGCAATCTGCCCTCCTGCCATGAAGGAGAAATACAGGCCATCACAAAGCAGTGTCAGTTAGAGAGAAGATGGGAATAGCCATGGCAATTATTTGTTATCATTATGACAAGAGAAATTAGATGTAAACTCTGCTGTACAGTTAATGAATTTGGTTTATATATCTCTCAGTGGAGAACTAACTCAGCTATTTTTAAATCTAGGGCTCATATATGTAGCCAGTTAATTGTTTTTCTTGTGGAAAGAACAGAAATTCATTTTAAATTTCCTAAACTATGCAAAGCCTATGGTTATCTCTTCCTAAACTGTTCCCTCACCTTTCTTTCCCCAAGCAATTCAAAGCCTCAGTGATTATTCCAGGATAACTGTTATTGATAAAGCTTAGGATAGACAATACCGTATTTCTAGCACAACTGGGTCCATGATTTTGGTTGCTAAATGAAAGGTCAGACCTGGAGGCACAGCTCTGCAAAAGTGGATGGGCAAAGACTAGATTTCACAACAAATTCCCTGGCTGTGAAATCCCCATCTGTGGCCTATTTTTTCTATAGGCTGTAATTTCTTGGACAAATTGCTTAATGCACAAGTCTACATACATTCTGGAAAACTCTGTTTTTGTATAATTTACAAATGGAAAAGGCTAAATAAAGCTTTCGTGGGAGAAAACTCCACTTCCTCAAACGCTTTGAAGGTAAGGAACTTATAGAATGGGAGGAAAATAAATGCAGGGAAGTATAAGTCATTGGATCAGGTCAGACTGTAACAGCAAATCAAAGTAGTTAAGATTCAAACACTGGGGAACAGCATATAGAGGAAGGTGAGATCAAATCACCTAATTCTGACCTTTCTTTATGATCAATATGAAAACTGTACATCTTACTTCTACCATTGTATTGAATGTTCTATGTTTATGCCAGAATATGATGCTGTGGCAAGAGGTTAACACAACACTTGGATGTATTAATAGGGAAATATTAATCAGGAATAGAAAAATATTACCCCTATTTATGATATTGGTGCACATACACTTGGAGAATTATCTGGTCCTAATTTCATTCTGTAACATTTGAAGTAAATGAAGGTACACACTGGTATAATTAAGGGCAAAATTTACTCCTCTTTTCTAAAATCAACTTAAAATATGTAGTATAGGTGCACATTTATACTGCTCCCCCTCTATGTGGATGCATTGTCTGAGAGAATACAATACTGTGCACCTATCTGTCCATTATTTCCAGAATTAACAAAAAGACATTATTAACAAATAAGCAAAAAGAACATTGTAGTAAATAGAACATGCATGCCATCCTCATATTCCTGCATCTTCCTTTTTTTCCCATATGAGTGAGATTTCTTGTAATTTGTTTAATTCAGCAGCAAGTTTGAATTGGAGAGTTTGAGTACAATGCTGGCATGCAAACCGGTTTCAGCTGAAATTTTAAGTGACAGCTGCAGCTTGAAAGAGATGACGTCATGTTGAGTGGAAAATAAAGAAATTGCACCCTGGGCAATAGTGTACCTGATGGGTATAAAATGAATGAATTTGTGTGTTGTACTAATGTGAAATATGTGCTTTCATTGACAATCTCAGGTGACAGTAATGTCAAAATAATTGTGTAATCATAACAAAAATGTGAGTGACCATGGCACTCTTTAAAATCAGAGAGGATACATCACTAACTTGTCTAAGGAGTGTCAGAGCATGTGGCTATGAATTTAGTACATTTCGTTTTGTTTTAGTTTTTAAATTAAAACTAGAAGAGTGCTTCAATTCCTATTCAAGGGAAAAGCTCATATCAGCTAAAAAGTTTTCAAATATAGTGCCATTGGAATATGGTGGTACAATTTCCTTTTTTCTCCTTTAGTACTTAGATTCTGTCATCTTTGCTGTCTTACAATGCAAGTGAGTGAAGTTTTTTTTTTTTTCTCTGCATCACTAATTTTGGAACCCACCATTGGAAAAGGAAAATACTGCTTTTTCTTTTTTTAACCCAAATGATAGCCCGCTTTTCAAACTTTTAGAGCCTAAAGTTGCATACTTAATTCTCTGTGTAGGCACCTAAATACATATTAGGCACAACCCATCTATTTAAGAGTCTAACCAAAGCATCTGCATTTGAAAATTAGGGCTTGTTTTTGAAAGAGAAAATAACCCAATACCATTCAAGTACTTAAAATGTAATTCAGACTACACCTTCAGCTGTAAAGAATGGCTTGAAATTGAAGTTATGTAACTTGCATTGTGAGCTGAACTAAAAAAGGTCCTATCTGCCTACTGTAAAAGTGAAATTGCTGTGGAAACATGCATTAGTGCATGGGATGGATGTCAGCTGTAGCACCCTCCTCACTTAGGGAATTGCATACAGAGATGATTATAGGCTTAATGGGAATCAATTAACCTGTTATGGTGGGGATTTTTGACACTTGCAGCAATGGTTGGGTTAATGAGATAATTAGCTCCATAAAGGTAGGATATCTAATTGGCAAGAACAGGAAATAAAGGGAGAAGTTTAAATGTGAGCTGGGTGTGGTAAAGAAAGCTGTGTGAGAGGTTCCTCTGGCCATATTCCTGTGCTATGTTCTACAGTGTTTGGACTATAAAAATAAAAGGTACATCTTGGGAAAAGAAATCAACTTTGTGTATGCTGTGAATAACAGAATATTCAAATGAGCCAGGCAATGCAGCTGACTGGGTAGCCGAGGGAGTACCCTGATGTGATAGTGTATTTCATGACTTTTGTTTCCTTGTTTTAGGGCATTTATAAACTCAATGTATATAATAATACCCAAAAGCTAAAGGATGAACACCTTAAACTGTTTTTCATTAAATTACAATATATGGCAATATACTGGCTTATATTATCCATCTAGGGGCATAAAAAAGATAGCTTCCTACTAAAATGTACCTTCCTTGCTCATGCATAGTTACCTATGTACATTCACATATACTATCCTCCCAATTCTGCAGTCTAAAATCTGTCTATACTTGCAGCCATACATGGATGCACTTTCTGAAGAATTTAAAAAAAATCTTATTTCTTTTATATGTGAGAAATATTAATCATGAGAAAGGTAGGCTGAAGAGATAAAAGCTTTATCAAAAAGAAGAGTTTGGGATTTATTTCTGAATGTGGTCATGCCTGTAACCATTCTTATTTCATCTAAAAATGAGTTCCACAATCCACATCCAGTTCCTAAACTGTATGTTCCATGCTCTACCTATTCCGTGTCCTATTACCATAATTGTTGTGGTAGGTCATAGTTGCAGGGGGACGTGCAATCTTTCAGGTAAACTTGTGTCCATGGTGACTTGTGACAGGATTTTGTATTTTATAGCAGTTACAGCTAATTCCGGCATTTGGCTTTGCTCCTAGAAGCTAGATTGACACTAATTTTCTTCCTTTCTGCTGCTCCTGTCATAGATTGTCAAACACTTACTGAGATCTGTGGGTACAATAGGGAGAGAGTAGATGCTTCTGTGCCGTGTGTCAATGGCTGAAGTTGAGTAGTCCTAATCATTTACTGGGTCTTCTATTTCATGGATTTTTTACTGGAATGGAGTTACTTATGGAAGTTTTGGAATTTGCTGGATTTATGAACTAACAAAAGCAGCGTGTTAGGGTTGTTTTTTTTTTTGCCTGAAGATAGAAAAAAAAAAATCTGATCTCACCTCAACCTGGAAGAGGCTAATCAGTTAAGAAGGGGAGAAGGGCACTATTTGTTTGTGTTCATTAAATCAACATCGGGTCTTTCATTTGACCAGTAATAGATGTGAAGCCAAAAATTATCTGGGAAGTTGAAGGTGGAAGTTGTGGTGCTAAGATTTTTTTGGTCTTCATTTCAGAAGTGTTGTGACCATGTATGTTAGTGGCCTTGCCGCTGTCAGCGCGATCTTCAGTTTTTGATTGAGGCATCTGTGTAGATGTGCTCAATCAATAATCGAACCGGAGCTGGAACACCAGCTCCGTAACCACACTTGCAGTACGCTGACCTGACACCATTTTTGGTCGGCTTACTGAAGTATGTAGGCAGGATTTCAGAAGTTGGTGGGAGATACGCAAGTTATTTTACATACCTTGTGTATCTCCTGTCACCTGCTGCTGAAAATGGTGGTAAGTGTAGTCTAGGGCTAAGTCTTGGGAAATCCATCATGATGACAGACAGTATTTTGAACAGCTCCTGTAACTTTCATAAAGGCTAGTTTTCTATTTCTATGGATTAAGTGAATTGCATTTAATTCTAGGATATGGAAACATTTTCTCAGTCCTGGGAAACTGATTTTATCATTTATTTGTAGCTACCTTAAAAATTTTCTACACTGAATATTTTCATACTCTTTATTCTATTTTCTTCCTTGAATGGAATACAAAGCTTAAATTGTGCTTTCATTTAAAGCATCCTTCCCTTCTCTTTCTCCTCCTATTTTCTTTGTTTCTGCAGGTTGATTTTAATGAAAAGTAGAATGGGAGCTGAGTAAGTGCAAATATTTTTTTCTATGAATGTTGATTTGAATAAAAAATAAATATGCTTTTGTCCTGTTTGCCTTCTTTTCTGTTATGTGAATATTTGAGCAACTGAGTTCTATTGCCAAAATGTTCACAGAAATTAAATTTTTTTTAGTCTAGTGTACCATGTATGAGTGTTCAGGTCTGAAGTGATCTTTATTTATCATATCTAGCTTTAGGGTCCATCCCTGTCATCTTTTATCATGTGAGTGAAGTTCCTCAAGTGAACAGGTCTTTTAGCTTTCACTGAATTACCAACCTGAGTAAAGTTAATTAGGTATGTAATTGGGCTGTATTGGAAACGCTTTGAACCAGGAATTGTTTTTTATTGGTTCATGTGTCCCAATAAAAGATATTACATCTCCTATCTTATCTCTATAATATCCTGGGACTGACACAGCTATAACACTTCATACTCAAATATACATATTTTTCTAAATTGATGGAGCCACAACCCCTACTAAATTACTAGAGTGCCTACAAGAAATTAGTTTTTGGATGAGGAAGAACTATCTTAAGATGGACCTATTAAAGACCACAGAGATGCTAAAAAAGGAAGATCTTCAAAGAATTGGCAGAGACATTGTCTCCATCTTGTCTTGACATGGTGGAGACTCCATGAAATCCACTAGGAACTTCCAAATTGCTATTGATTTTATGTGGAAGAGTCTCGTATACATAAAATGCTAAGACAGAGAGATTCAGTATGACCTGTTCATTTATGATGAGTCACAGTTGTGGGTTTTTTCAACTTGAAGACCTGGAAATCAGGTGTAATATTTTTGAGAGAGATTACTATCATTTGCCTTCTACTATGTCAGAGAACTTGCTTACCAGCTGTGACAGGCTGCTCCCCAGATCCAGTCTGGTGTGCTGCTATGACTCCTCAAACCCTACTCCTGAACCCCAATTCACCCTGCTCTATTAGGTGACCACTCACTTCTGAGTCAGTCCACTCCAGCCACCAGCATGTAATTGATCCCAGGCAGTGGTTGTAAATCCATTAGCCACAGAAGCATCGGTCTCTAAGCGAGCACCCCAAGCCCCAGATCCCACACTGGAAGCCTATGTCTTACAGGTGTTGGAGCCCACTCCCAATCATCATACTCCCAAGTTCATCCATTTAACAAAGAAGTGGATTGTACCCAGCCTTCCACACCCTCTAAAGACCACATGGCTTTAGATAAAACAAATACTATTTGATCAGAATAGGATTTCAAGTGAGAAAATAGCCAATCAAGGCAGAATCATAATATAAATGAGTCAAGAGCGACTACCATCAAATAAAAGGTATAAACCTCATACTAATCTAACATGTCTACCTAAACTGACCTCATGGTCCAAGATCATGTGCGAGGTGTTTGGCTGTTTGGTGTTTTACAGCCATTCTCTGCTTATTACAAGTCAGGGCCCAGATCTTGCTTGAAGTTGGTTGCAAGGTGGTGTCTTCCAGGCGAAAGCCTGCAGCTTCTTCTTCAAACAGTCTGTGTCTTTGTTTATACAAACTGCTGACAAGCCCTCCCCCTCTGTCCTGCTGTAAAATTCTCTTTACTTCTACCTGAGCTAGTGAGGGCATATTAGCATTCCCTTTAACATGTAAGTCTCCAGCCACTGTGCTAGAGATAGTCCTGAAAGTCTGAACTTGGTAACATGCTTCACATCTGTACACACACGTTGCTGTAGGAAACATGGCATCATAGCAATTCTGTAGAATATGTTATGAACATCCATAAAGGAACCTGGCATAGCATATTTGGCAACAAATCACACAATTACATTGCAAAACTGAACAGAAAAGTCACACAGATTATTCCGTAGGAATGGATGTGCATCCCATCACAGCATAACAATAGAAAGCAGGTTATGGTTTCTATTCATTTGGCGGGGGGGGGGAATCCCTTGTTCCTTAGTCCACGCAAAGATTCAAAAATTGACTGTAACACACAAGTTCCAAAGGGTTAGCTGTGTTAGTCTATATAACACACAGTATTACTTCCTAATTTCCAAAGTTACATTATGAAATCATGGCAACTATAATTCAAAAACTTTTATGTAACCCATAGATCTAACAAAACACCCACTCCTCCCACCCCTTTCCTTCCAATTTCTTTCAAAAATGTTTTGATAACTGTTTAGGAATTTTCTCAACATACAAAACTGAGTAATTACAATTTCTGATTACCCCTATATAACAATATTTTTACAAAATTAAAAAATAAAGGCTGTGAGACCCCATGCAAAAAAGAAAGTAGTGCCTTAAGAGTTTAAATAAGATTTCTATATTAAATAAATAAGCAGAATGATACTGAGATGAATTTGCTACTGTTTCAAAAGTGTATTACATGGAGTCAATAAAGGAAGACATTATGTGTTAAAATGCTAGCTATACTTAAAACAGAATTAATCCCTGCTTTAGTTTTCATACAACCTTCACTATTTTGCTCAACAGTATTCCAGTTTGCTTTCTTTGTGATATGTTGCCTTGTAAACAAGTTCAGCCTGCCAGTTCTGGCTTTATTAAATGTTTCAGTAAGATATGGGCATTTCATTTATCTGTCTCTTCCTGTAATGATGTTGCATATTGAATGTCAGTTTACATCTGAAAGGAATTAAAACTGCTGACGGCTTGGGAAAGCTGCTAATATACCATATATTGCAAGGAGGAAGGCATTTTTTCCAGTTGGAATTAACCATAGAAGAAAATCTTTTGGTGGATTAATTTAGGGGCTATAGGGGCTGAAGCTCTATCCTAAAAGGGGGCCCCAGACTCCAGCCCATAAGGCTCCTACCTGATCTACCCTCCCTGTGCTGCCCCACTCAGTGCTGGCATGGCTTAGGGGAGCTCTGGGAGGAGGTGGGGCCAGAGACCAGGCTCTGTGCTCCTGCTCCATCCCTAAGCTTGCTGGTCCACCCCCAGGGCCATGACCATGGGGGGCTATCCTGGAGGCTGTGCTGTGCTCCAGCTTGACCCACCCCTGGAGCAGGGCTGGGGCAGGAGTGCCCTCTGGCCTCAGGGTCCCCCCAGCGATGGCTCCTGCACAGACCACCATGCTGGGTGGGTGAGGGCCCTGTGGTGTGGTGCAGCCCCCAGGGTCCCAAGGCTGGTTAATCTGGCCCTGGATAGGGGGTCTCTACTGGAGGGTTAAGCAGTGATATTGAAAAGGACTTGAGGGATATAATGGATAATCAGCTGAATGTGAGCTCCTAGTGTGACAATGTGGCCAAAAGAGCAAATGTGGTCCTGGGATGCTTGAACAGGAATCACAGGGAGGTTATATTACCTCGGTATTGGCACTGGTGTAATAACGACTGGAATCCTGTATCCAATCCTGATGTCAATGATTCAAGAAGGATGTTGATACATTGGAGAGGATTAGAAAGAGCTAGGAGAATAATTAAAAGATTAGAAAGCATGCCCTTAAATGTCTATCAATACTGAGCTCCTTGGATTTGTTGATCTAAAAGTTTACTTGATCACAGTCTAAAAGTACCTACATGGGGAATAAATATTTAATATTCATCTCTTCTATCTAGCAGAGAATGGTGTAATAAAATCCAATGGCTGGAAGTTGAAGTAGATAAATTAGAATGGAAATAAGGCACAGTTTTTTTAACAGTGATGGTAGTTAACCTTTGGAATGATTTATCAAAGGTTGGAGTGGATTCTATAGCTCTGGAAACTTCTATATCAAAATTGGATATTTTTTCTAAAAGATATAGACTTTAAGGTCAGCAGGCAACAGTATGATCATCTAGTCTGACCTCCTGCAAAATGCAGGCCTCAAGACCTCACCCACCCACGCCAGCAATAGGCCACCAACCTATGACTGAGTTATATGGTCTAGTTTAATCAGGAATTAATTCAGGGAAGTCCTATTCCCTATATCATGAAGGAGGTCAGACTAGATAGACAGAAGTCCCATTTGGCCTTATAATGTATGAACGTAAGGCTAGAAAGATACTTTGGAAATATGAAGGAAATCTTTCCTTTCAAGCCACAGATTGAAACCACAGAAACCAGTCCAGCCAAAAACCAGTGGAGTTCCTCACGTGGCAAGAGGATACATTCAGCTGCAAATTTGACCCAATCCCACGCTCCTACATTAGGATAGATGATGTAGTGAAGAGATTGTTGTCTCAATTCTGATATAAAGTAGATAGCAAAACTCACTAATTATCAGGAAAAAGACAAAGCCTCATATATGTTTACTGTTGTATGTATTTTTCTTTTGTATATTGATTGACAACAAAGTAAATGTTGTAAATCTGCACTTCAGATGTCACTAAAGGGTTTTATTTAAACCAAAGACAGGAGAGCAACCTGTAGCAATCTTTTCACTAAAACTAGCTAGTAATCCACAGCAAATAATTTATCTAATGAATTTTGCCTCCTTGTTTGCTGGCAGAGTCTCTCCAAACAGATTTATTTGGTATTCAACAGTATTCAGCAACTTCACCTCTACCTCTTTCTTCTCCGTCCCATTTGTTTAGTCTATGTAGTCTATAAATTCTTCTGGGCAGGAACTCTTACATTGTGAATATAGTATGTCTAGCACATAGGGGCCCAGTCCCAACAGGTAAACTTTAGGTATGGCTGTAATACATTTTTTTTCCTTTTTTTGAGGTCTTAAGTGGCTCATAAATAATGCACAAGCCTTTGCCTTCTGTCATCCTCAGGGGTGAACATTACCCTTTTAAGATGTTCATTTCTAATTGGTTACATGGTATTAAGTTTCTTCCTTGACTGCATGAGTGTAGAAGCATGCTGAACACAAATACTGGAGCTTTCAAATTGAAAATTCTGTTGCTGAGACTACACACGTTACTTGTGGATCTTTTTTCTATAAATATTTGCAAAATTGCTTTTTGTTGGCACTGACATTTACTGAAAGGGGACAAAAACAATGCAGATATGTCCAAAATGAATATCTTAATTGACATGAATATCCACAGAAAAATGTTTTGAAGAGTTCATCTCACTCTAATAGTGAGGAGAGAAGATGTAACTTCCTTTGTATTGCTTTGAAAATGTACCCATCAAAATGATTTGAGATTTTGTGTGTTTAGGTTGAGAAATGAAACATAATTTCAAAAGAAGCTACATGAGCAGTGCTTTGATGAAATATCTCTGAGCATTGGCTTTGTCCATGATCCACATAACAGAGAAATGAACTACAGTAATGGAACAAAATCATCATCTTTGTTGTATATTTTCCTTTTTGTAATAGACCAAATACGGAACTGCTAGTGAGTAGATATTTCAACAGCTGGTGTGCAGCAAGCATTCTTCAGACAGATCTGAGAGATGAAACTCAAGAACTCTTATTCTATTTTAGTGAAAAGATTGGATGACAATCCCAAGAAAGTATTACTAGAGGGCAAAGTGTCAGGAAAGCAATCCGCAGATGAACAGATAAAATGTTGGTGGAGCGGTACCACATATTGGATGAGTCTGTGAATTAATGATCAAACAAGGCTGCAGAAAGATGGAAAGGACTTGGAGACTGCTTCTGCTTTGTGCTATCATCAACTCTGCAAATTAAAGATTATAGTACCTGCAATAAATCCACAGCAGCAATAAAATCCAACTGTATTATAGGAAAAATAACACTTGCAGCTAATGTTTCAGAAATGTATCATCTTCTGTTATATTAACTGTAGCTCATTTGTCAAAATTATCCTCATTAGGTGAACTGAACATACTTGTACTATTTATTAAACTATTGAAAGTATGTACCACACTACATGATGCAGATAATAAATTAAAAGCTGTAGTTCTCCTAAATAGTATGCAGGTCACACCCTGAGTATCTGTGTATAACCACAGCCCTGGTTCAGCAGCTCTAACCCTAGCAGCCTGCAGCGAGCCCCAGCCATACTCTGGCTTCCATCAGCCTTGGTTGCTAATTGCAGGTGATGCCAATGCAGTACCAGTCTTGGATTTCTCACCAAAATGTATTCTGTACTGTCCAGCCATCTCCTGGACAGTACAGATGTATCAAATCTATTGTTCCTGTTAGGGGCTCAATGTATACAAAAGTCTACTATGTTAAATCAAGTTACTCAAACAATTTTAAAACTAATCCAGTATTTTGAAGAATAAAACAAGTGTACTTACTTAAAAAGAGAGGTTTTACATGAGTATGAGTAAAACACATTAAAGTCAGAAATGGTTACAAGAGAAATAAAGATAAAATGCTTCCTATCTTAAACTAGACTTGATTCAACAAAGTTCTCACTACATGCTTCCAGGAACACGAATGACCATATTTCAGATCAGGATCTACCCCAAAGTCAAATGGCTGCTTCTTTTTTTCTCATTGGTGAAAAGAGAGAAATGGCTAGGGAAAGATCACTTGGCATATATTTTTCCTCTCTCTTGTAGTTCCTTTACCTTTTTAAATGCATTTTCCTGAGGGTTATCCCTAAATAAAGTTTCTTCTAGCTGTGAGGATGGAGACGGAGGTCTGATAGTGAAAGAAGTTATATGTGAGAATAAACAGCATCCATCTGCTGAAATGCAGTTTTTTCTTTGTCACCTGTCTTCCCCCTTTTGTTGTCTATGGACCCTGATTCCAGTTTATGTAAACTGTGGTTGATAATATTTATGTAGTTAAATAGGAAAATTATCCAGCATTTCTGATGTATTGTCTCTTTCTTGCTGGTCCTGTCTCAGATGGGCACTGTCCTTCCTTCTCCCTGTCCTGTATGCAGAGCTTCATGCCCAGGACAGTAGAAAAGAAACAGTTCCAGTACTCTCTAGAGTTTTTGGTTTAATCAAAGACAAAGCAATAGTTAGGAAGTCAACGCTAGGCTTCTCTATAAATCCAAACTGGATTTGCAACTCTCCTGCTATTAAAGTAAATAGATTGTTGAGGAGTTTAATATTAGAATAATCTGAAAAAGTCTAGGACACATGAAATATTGACTTGTCTATAGAATCCTTTGATTGTAAAGACCGAGAAAGAAAGTAACATTTCTAATGATGTAAGTATTTATTTTATTGATGAAAAGGTACATAAGTACTTACAAATATGAGAGAAATGAGTCTGTATTGGAGTGAAAGTCATTCAAAAAAGGGCCTTTAATTTTCAGTTTTCATTTGCTAAGAATGAACTCATATTTTAAATACAGACTTTCAATAAAGTATTAGGTAATAATTAGAAACCATTAACAATCGTGTATAGCTTTTCATCTTTACAGCAATTCGTGGATCACGGTTGAACTGTAACATGTAGCCACAACTCTCAATGGGGTGCTCTAGAGCCAGTTTAAGAGAACAGTCTAGTTGACAAACTTTTGTTTACTTACCAGTTTTATGTATGATTGTGGTTAGAAATAGAACCCAGTTGGAACAAATACATACCATTATGACACAAATATTTCAGAAGTGAGTCTGTCTTAGGGTTTCCTGTAGCATCTAGCACTATTACAAGTGCTCTCTATCTTAATTTGAAATCTTTAGTGTCATATTGCACTGTCACCCAATCAGGGAAATCTGTACACACAGTAATAAACTAACGGATATTAAACAAAAAAGAGGGTAGTATTAAATAAAAAAAACACACAACATGATGTGACCCATGAAATTGAAAAACTGATATAAATTCACTCTGGTATTATAAGCCATCATTTTAAAAGAACACTGACTCACAGATTGTCATTCTTAACAAGCACATATCCTCTAACTAAATAACTCAGAACATTAATATTCTGCATCAGGGTCATCTGACTTAATAATAAAAAAAGAACATCAGCTGCTTTGATTGTGATAAGGAAAATATTTAATCTTGTTTGAGAACAGGAGACATTAAGATTTTATTTAGTTCATGTATTGTGATCAACATTGGGGTGGTTTATAATCCAGATCCATAATCCTGCATTAAAACCTCCAAACTCTAGAAAAGTTTGGAACAAGATGTAGGTTTAAATGGCTTCTCATTTCACTAATGTAACAAATATGCTGAAGTGTATTTTCAGTAGATATAAGCTTTGAGTCAATCCAACTTTTAACTTAAAGTTTACATATTATTTGTTGTACTATATGCATAAAAATGTTAGGGAAAGGTTTTGGAGACCTCCCCCCCCTCCGCCCAGAAATCATTGGTATCTATAACTGTGATATTCAACAATTTTTCATTGAAATGAAATTGAGAATACAAGAGCTGACATGGCAATTAAGAAATGAACAACTACTGAGTTTATTTAGCTGTTCTACCAACTGGTTAGTGAAGGGTTGCCTTCAGTTACACTCTCTGCTCTTGTAACACTGTGGGAACTTGGCATGCAAAGAGGAAAGGAGAGGAGCCCAAGCCATAAAGACTAGAACTGGATTCAGATAGAAAATTCTCAATAAATCAGTGATGTTGAAAAGTGAGGCTTTGCTTTAGCCAGGAGACAGGGGTTTACCTGTGAAGTTTGGATGGGAAACTGAAATCATAACTCAGTTTCCATAAAACTTGGGGTTGTTGGGATAGAGGCATTTGAAAAATGTCTTGGCAGCATGTTACTTTTACTAAGTGAGTTCCTAACACTTGATTTTTTCCTTTCTTAATTTACAGAATTTTCCTTTTGAAACAGCTGTTTGTAAAACATTTCTATTTAAAGGAACTTACTTTGCCAATAGTTTTTTCTTGTATCTTTCTATTGAGAACATCTTGATCTTTTGGTGAAGGTCCATTTAATAGGAAATAGATCAAAGTTATACGACCACAGATATGTCTTGCTGTTGCAGGGAGATGGGATCCAATGAGCTAATGTCTTGGCCATTTATATTTACAGTATTGCAATCCTATAGTGTTAATCTGGAATCAGTGGGCCATCCGGTCCAGTTATCTACTTTCCTAAAGCAGCCCTTACAAATGAGTCAGTCCCAACAATGCAGGAAATTGTATAATATTGTACCATGGTATGGGTGGTATTGTTGAATACCGGTGATCAATTTATAATCTGAAGCATAGATTATGATCCTGGTTTCATCTTGTTTTTTACTTCTGTTTCATTTTTTGGTAAAGTAATAGGACTCCAGAGGGAGGAGACTAACATGGCATAAAATCTACAGGGAGTTCCAGTTGAAGGAAAGGTGAATAGGTTGCTTAGCAGAGAGGCCAGATTATGTCAAGGTAGTAAACTACTATATAGGTTGTCATTGATAAGTGATCCAGTCTAAAACGAAAGGAACATTTTGTGTCTTTAATACTCTAGTTATGCTGAAGTCTTTAGGCACCAGGGAAATGACACATTTACAAAATTTAATGTGTGCATGCGTTGCTTGCTTACAGCAATTATCCTGAACCAAACTACTGTAGTTCTGAGCAAAGAGATCCTATAGGTTAATTATATTAGCCTATATAGCTTATTAGTATAATTAATGGAACCCTCTTATTTCCTCTTAGGGACGAGGTGTTTCTGGATGAAATGTGGTGACTAATTCTTTCACTAAAAAGCAAATGTATTAAGATGAAAATGTGCAGGAAGTTGCAGCATTGTTGAGCTAGAATGACTGGTTGTTGTGGGGAAATAATTGTCTGGGGTCCTGATTCAGAACCATGTATGCCCAGCCTCCATATAACACTAAGTATTTTGTTCCAGAATTTGAGTCACATTCTTTAATTTGTTCTGTCATTGTAGTGCCTATTATTATGAAAGACACTGGTTCCAGATATTAGAAATATATAGTAGTAGGAAAAAATTTAATAAGTATATTTTGAAATATGCCCATAATACTTACAGGGGTTCATGACTGTATTTAGTCAGGGTTGGGAAATGTCAGGACAAGCAGTCAAGGTCTGAGAAAGGAAATTCTGAAATCACAAACCCTGCCTCCAAATCTAAGGGGGGGGGGGGGGACCAAGAGGAGAAAAGCAGTGGAATGATGTTGAGTATTGAGTATGCTGGAGTAGTTGAGTTATTTGAAATCTCAGGTGAGAAGCTCACATTAGCTTTGTATAGTTAATGCTGATACATGCTGTTGGCAGATCAAATCAGCTTTGAATAGTTTACTCTAAACTGTTTTAGTTGGGCCTACGGTAGCCAGTACCAACTCCTAACAGCTCAGGGGCTTTAGCCAGCTGACAGTTGCCAAGAAACAACAGGACATGAAGTATGTCTCTTCTCTGTTCTCAGCCAAGCCTTGGAGAGGTTGAGAGGACATCAGAGCCAGTTATACTGACTCTGAGTGCTGAGGACTCCCTTGCATTCAGGGCATTCTCAGCTGGGAAGATCTAATCAATTTTCAGCTTCTTTGAACAGTCAGAGTGACACAAAAGGCAAGATGGGTTCCAAGATTAAATAAAGCCCATAAGTTGAAGTATACACCATGAAGCATACTCCT
Source organism: Pelusios castaneus (assembly GCA_007922175.1). NCBI lineage: Eukaryota > Metazoa > Chordata > Testudines > Pelomedusidae > Pelusios > Pelusios castaneus. Next base: position 5,507,779 of record ML685780.1, read on the forward strand.
AGAATCATCTGTTAAGATATCATAGTTGGCCCAAGGTATGATGATCTCTGTTTTGAAAGGGTCAGCCTTTTAAGAGAGCCACAAATATTATTTCTTCCTGCTGGCTGTATTATGTTGAATCTGAATTGTTTTCCTGACTTCAAACATTGCTTAAGCCATGAATGAGACTTGCTATCCTCCCCACACTGGGCTGTTCCTTGCATGTCAGTTATCTTGCTAAGTCCAAGAAATTTTCCTTCTCTGAGTATTTTTCGGATGAATTCTTTGTTTTTTTTTTTTCTTTTACGTGTTCTAACTGCTGAGTGACACCCCTGCCAAGGCATATGCTCTGGCTTCATTATTACTGCATTCCCCAAATTGTTCGATCTCCTTTTCTGGATAACTTTAGAGGGAGGACATTGTTGGACACTCTACAAATCTTGCTACTTGTTATAAATTCATTCTATTTAAAATGTAGTGTTTTCCTGATGAATTTCTTTTCAAAGACATTTAAACATCTGTTTGTACTATGGATGGATTTACAAGTTTCACATCCAGATGTAAAGATAGAAATAACATTTGAGTTGAAGATTGACTTTGGTCTTTAAATTGTAGTTTTTCTATAGCCAAGCCTTTTTAAAGATGATAAATGAAGCAGCTGCTTTGCTAACTTATGATGATATTTTCTTATGGGCTTCCCCATTGGTTTTACATGTCAAAATTGACTATTTTCCTGTATCCTTTTGCCATCTAAAGTAATGTTAGAGTTGGAAGTGGCTAGGATTTTCATTAGATTTGTGTTTCCATACCTGATTATTGACCCAGAGTTGTTTTGGTTTTTACTGCCATGTTGGCTGTGTTTGTCATGCTAGGCCTGAAAAGGTCAAGCCATTTTGTAAAATACATTACCCAAATCTAACCTTTAAAAATATATTGCAGAAAAACAGAGTGGTAGTGTTACAAGTAGACTACGGCTTTGATATACATGTGTGTTTTAATAGTTATTTCACGATGTTTACATTTATATTGCTAGAGGTTAGCAAGGTAAATGAACTGCTTCCCTATGTGTTATTAATGTTCTATTTGAAGAGGTCAAAAAGGAACATGAACATCGAAATGGAGCTTTGATGTAGTAATGTAAACTGTTTTTTGATGGTGCTAATGCAGCTAATTACCTGTGGTGCCCAACAGGTGAAGGTTTTACTTCAAAGGACAATATACATTACTATTCTCCACTTCAAAAAAAGTATCTGTGAACTGTCATCAAAGCCCACATGAAGAAATGACCTACAAATGCCCACCTTGCTACTAAAGGACGTTGAGAACATAATCCCTTTGTCTCACATCCATCCAAGCTACTCAGGGAAAGTTTGGGCCTCAGGATTCAGATCCCAGCCAGCACCAGCTTGGAATCGCCTTGCTAATTCTCATGGGAGAATTGGAACAAACTCTACACTTGAACTATTTGGTCTACATTCCTTTGAACTGGATTTCTAACAACTGAAGCTGTGAAACAAGGACCTAAACCCATCCAGGTATTGGACGTATGCTTAAAATCTGCAAACTTTAAATTCTACTGGAAACCTGATGTATTGGACTTTCAAATCATTGTATGTATGTGATTATTTTAACTCTTTAACTGTACACTCATAGGCTATCTCTACACTTAGAAAGTTAAGTTGACTTGGGGACGCATTGTGGGAAATGTGTCAGCATGGCAGCAGAGAAGGTCTCCCCTCCCCCAGCCACTCCTTCAAAAGAGGAGGTGAGCTCAGCACCTTCCCATTGTGCCTGGCAACATGGAGCCTGACCAGGTCATGGCCCAGCTTCCTTTCCTGCTCTCTGCCAGGCAGCTGCGCAACACCTGCCAGCTAGTGGTAAGGCTTCTTTGGCTGTGGAGTAGGACTGTCTGGCAACCCGCAAGCACGGAGGAAGACGACAGCCTGCCCCCAACCTTGCTGCCCCAGCAAGCTGCTGTGCTCACAGCGGTGCACTCCATGCCTCGTCGCTTCTGGGCACATGAGGCCAGCAGCAACTCGTGGGAGCGGATCGTCCTCCCCCCCTGGGACAATGACTTGTGGCTGCAGAGCTTTAGGATGAGCAAGCAGACCTTCCTCAACCTTGTCCACGAGCTCACCCTGGTTCTGCAGTGCATGGACACCCAACTTCGACCCGCCCTGCCCATAGACAAGCGAGTGGCTGTTGCCTTATGGAAGCTGGCAACCCTGGACTCGTACCGCTCTGTGGCCCAGCAATTTGGGATCGGGAAGGCCACCGTGGGGACCGCCGTCATGCAGATGTGCAGGGCAATCAACTGAGTCCTGCTACCTCACCTCATCACCCCGTGGAACCTGCACAAACTCCTCGACGGCCTTGCTGGACTCGGCTTCCCCAACTGTGGGGCATTGTGGACGCCACCCATATCCCCATCCGAGCCCTGGAACACCATGCCAGGGACTGTCAGCTGCAAGGGGTACTACTCCGTGATCCTGCAGGCGCTCATGGACCACCATGGAGTTTTCCAGAACATCTATGTGGGCTGGCCAGGGAAAGCGCATGACACACGGATCCTGCGCAACTCCGCCCTGTGCAGGCGCATGCAGGCAGGCATCTTCTTCCCCGACCACACCATCACCATTGGGGATGTGCAGGTGCCAGTCCTGATCCTCGGGGATGCCGCCTACCCCTTGCTCCCCTGGCTTATGAAGCCATACACGGGCCGCATGGACGATAGCAGGGACCTCTTAAGTTGGAGGCTCAACCAGTGCTGCAGTTTCGTTGAGCATGCCTTTGGCCAACTGAAGACTCGCTGGAGTGCCCTCCTGACAGGCCTGCAGCTTGGCGAGAGCAACCTCCCGGAGCTGCGGAGGGAAAGGGTCCAGTGGCAAGCACAGCTCATCCAGGATGCACTGAGGGCCCACGTTGACAGCGAGGAGCACTGAGGGGTGGTCCTGCACAGTGGCTCCAGGATGTGGCGCTGGCTCTGCTCTGCCCTGATCCCAAGCAGCAGGTCTGGTCAGGGGTGAGTCCTGCCCTGTGGTTGGCCAGGGCAGGCTCCTCCTGTTTCAGGAACTCTGGGAGGGAGGTCAGGGAGGGAGATCTGGAGGCCATGGGGGTCGACTTACGGCTACTCTGCGTCTACATTGGCTTAAATCGACCTAATAAGGTTGACTTAAGTGCTAAGTTGACCTAAAAGGAGGTGTTAGGTCGACTTAACTTTTCCTTAAGTCGACTTAAGGAAAGCCCAGTGTGGACGCAGAGAAGTTTGTCAACCTAATCCTCCTTAAGTCGACTTAATTTGTAAGTAGAGACACACCCATAGTTTTCTTCTTTCCTTGTACAATAAAACTTTAGTTTTAGTTAAAGGAGTGTCTGGAGTGTGATATTTTGGGTAAGATCCAAGCCTATACTGTTCTGTGTAATGTGGCTGACCCTTTGGGGTCAGGAAAAACCTTTTCTGGGTAAAGAGCTTGGAGTGCTAAGTAATTTCTCTCTTTACCAGATCCAATGGCCATATTTGGGACCAGTGGTTGAAAAGCAGTAAAGGGGACTGAACATATTTTATGGTGGCTTCTTGATATCCAGTGTGGGGAATCAGAAGTATTGTTTGTGACTAGTTTGTTTGTTTGTTTGTGACTAGTGGGGGAGTTTAGCTCCAGATAACCCACCAGTGCTGAGAGAATCTGCTCTCCCTTTTGCAGCTTGCCCTGATATTTACATATTCAGGTGGTTATCCCAGGAGGCATGGGTTACAAAGGTTGTTACTTAGAAATATGTTGTCAACAAAATATTTTTGCAATCTCTTATTTGAGTCATGGGTTTTGTCATTCAATGTTCTCTTCAGTGTTTACTCTTAGTGTGAAAATTTGGTAAATAAATGATCTTCTGCATCCAAATCCAGCCTACTATTCATTTAGGTAGACATTGACTGCTTGTCATGGGATTCCCAATATTAAGGCATGATCTATATAACTTTTTTGTTCAGTTTTGCAATGTAATTGAGTGATTTGATGCCAAATGTGCCATACCAGTTTCCTTTGTGAATGCTCATAACATATTCTACATAATTACCATGGTACCATGTTTCCTACAGCAACATGTATGTGTACCATGTGAACCAGGTTACATTGCTCAGGGGCATGGGGATAGTTTTCCAGCAGCTTGTAAACAGCACAAAGAGCAGCTGAGGTAAACGACAAAATAATCACCTCAGCATAGAAAAGGAGGTACAAGGAGGATTTTAAAGAGGACATGGAGAATGGAGGGAAGCTTTTGGCTGGAGACTCCATCTTGCAACATTCTCCAACTTAAAGCAAGATCTGGGCCCTGCCTGGCTTCAGGCAGAGATCGGCTGTAAAAACATCTGATAGCCGAAAATCTTGAGCATAAACTTGGACTATGAGGTCAGTTCAGGTAGAGGTATTAGTTTAGTATAGGTTTTTATATCTTTCATTTCCCTGTAATGACTCCTGAGTCATTTATATTATGATTCTGCATTGATTTGCTATTTTCTCACTCAAAATCATACTCTTTTCAATAAACTATATATATATATATATATTTTTTAATCGAAAGCTTGTGATCTTTAGAGGGTGTGAATATAGAAGGCTGGGCATGATCATTTCAGCATTAAATGGATGAATTTGAGACCAGGGTGATTGGGAGTGGGTCCCAATGCCTGTAAGACAGAAGCTCCCATGGTGGTAACTGGGGCTGCGGGTGCTTGCTTGGGGGTTGCCCTATAGGCACTTACTGGGTGCACTGCCTGGGACCAATTACATGCAGAAGGCTGGTGTGGGCTGACTCAGGAGGGAGTGGTCACTTGGCTAAGCAGGGTGGATCGGGGTTCAGAAGTGGAGTTTTGAGGGTTACAGCAGCATACCAGACCAGATCTGGGGAGCAGCCTGTCATACTACTTCCTTTAGTCTCCTAAGACAATACTGCAGAAGACTTGACTTATCCATAAAAGGAGCATAACACCTAGTCAGTTTTTGCCGTTGTTTGGGTCGTCTGTGTGTGTGTTTTGACTACAATTCCATTTTGGATTGTTTTTCTAGATATTTCTCTTAGTCCCATAGTTTGTTGAAGAGTTCTGTGATTTTTATCAAAGGTCTCATAATCACAAACTTTCAGCCTTTCCCTAATGACGAGGTCTTTAAATAAGGATTCCCCAAGTTTTTATCACCTTTTCTCACTTTTCTTTTTTTTAGTTTTCTGTGAGATATCAGGATGTCTAATTTGGGATATTTAATTTCTTTGTCAAAGTCAGTAGTTTTTTCTGGAGTTAATCTGTTTAGAACTGGGTTGTCCACCCCACAGCCTGGGGGCCAGAATGCAGCCTATCAAAAGTTGCTATCTAATCCACTGGGTGCAGCAGAAGCCCCCAGCCTCCATACTTAGCTGGAGCTGAGGAGCAGCCTCTCCCCTCCAGTCTTGTGCCAAATTAGGAATCCGTGCCTTGTGCAGCCCTTCCCCTGCACTCCAGAACCATGTGTCGCCCTGGACAGCACCAGCCAGGATTCAGGAGCAGAAGTGGGGAGGGGACGCTAGTGCAGCTGCATGCTATACAGCTTATGCAACTTCCCTCCCCTTGGGAGGCGAGATCTCCTTCTTCTGTCCAAGTTCCTCCTCCCGCTTGTATGCTGGCCAACCCTGTTACCTGCACACTAAGGCACTCCAGCTTTACCCAAATTCGTAGGGCTCAAGGAATAACCCTGTTAAGGCATGCCCAATCCTTTTCCAATCCGTAGGGTTCCGGGGGAAAGGCACCTACCCTTACCCAAATCACAGTTTAGGTTTCAGGGTCACCCAGTCCCAGACTGTAGGGCTTCAGGTGTAACCTGGTTAATTGAAGCACCCACCCTTTCCCAATCCATAGGGCTCCGGGTATAATTCTCTGTAGGTTTGCAGGATTTTTTACTGGAAAGCAGCCGCACACAGTAATGTCCTTTAATTCTTATTTATTACCAATTACCAAAATAGAATACACATGCTAAGCATACAGTACTCTCCACTCCCAATAAGGCGGACAAACTTCTCCTGGTGGCCAGTCAGGATTAGATTATTTGAGGATTCCATCTTCTGCACAGTATGGTTGGTAGGGTGTTGAGGTCTGGCAGCTCTGATCTTCTTGGGGTGTCCCCCTGAGTTAGGTTACAAAGAACCTCATTTTGGACCTCAGTTTATATAGTTAAAACTTTGGTTAAGGTACAGCTAAGAAGGACCCATAATTTTACTAAAATACTATAAAACACCAATTCTAGCACACTAAGAAACGGTCTTTTAACCAATCCTATCCCACCACCTTAATTAATTTAAATAAGGCACTTAGTTATGCAACAGACAGAAACAATTAAAGAATGAGACAGAAATTGCTTAAATACACAATCGGAAAGTGGAGACCATAAAGATAAAACAATAAGAAATGTAGATTTTAGGACCACAACTGTTGATAAGATATGCCTTTCCAGACAGAAAGTTGTCCAGCAAAGTTTTCTTTAAGCATTTAAAAATGTGTTTGTTTCTTTGGTAGTGGTAAGAACCATTAGGATAGCATCACCTTCTTAATAGCCTATTACATTGTTTTGAAGTAGTTTCAAGAATATGTGGATGGGACCACATTCATCATAGCTCATGGCTGCTGGCTCATATGGCTGTTACTGCTTAGCCCAAGAACAAGGCCTAATCTTAGCTTAAAAAACAAGGCCTCAGACCTTACAAGCCTGGCAGGAACACAGGCCAGTCCAGGACTTCTGGAAAATGCTCTATGCATCACTCTGTTGTTTCTTCTGTTGATAAGTCTGTCCTAGTCTATCCCTGAGAAGTACTCCACTTGGTATAAACTTTCCAGGTAGGACCTTGTTGAACTGATAGTATTTCACTATTATATTTTTTAGCAACTGTTTCAGATTCTTTGGCAATGTTATCCATGTACTTCCTCTTGTCTCGTCGCATGCTGATTTGTATTTATCTGATCCCTGTTTTACACAGATTATTTTTGCTGCTGCTTTTTCAGAAGTATTTTTGAGGAGTTATTGTTTGCTTTGGCTTATTTTCTTTCACAGTGTTCTGTGTATCCTCATTTGCTCACTTGTCTAGAAACCAGCAATAGTTGTGGTATATTGTGAGGCAGAAAAGGCCATGATATAATTGTGTTGACGTCTTGTACTGGGTCTAAATTTTGTAGTACCTGAAATCTGTTCTTCAGTTCAGTTTGAAATTGCTGCTGTAATGTCTTGCTTATTTGCCTTTTACTGTCCATTTTCTTAATGAATTTTCATAGATTCTAAGGCCAAAAGAAACCATTATGATGATCTAGTCTGACCAGCTATATAATGCAGGCCATAGAATTTCCCCAAATTAATTCCAAGATCATATATTTTAGAGAAAAAAATCCAATCTCGATAAATAAATACATACCTTAGTCTGAGTCGATAGGCAGCATTGATTCCACAGAGACTTTCAAAAAGTGTGCATAACACGAATAACATTGCCGATTGTGTTTCATGTCAGTACAGTAACACCTCTCCCTGACAACAATGAAGCCAAGATACTCCAAAGAGATGACAAATTCAACTCCTTGTCGATCAGTTGCAATGGATAGTGGTAGAGGTTTGTCAGCAACTTTAATCAGTTTTGTCTTCTTCTGGTTGACTTAAAGCCCACACTTATTTCCTTCTTCCTGAAATTGAGTTCTGAAGATTCAAATATAGTTGTCATCCACATATTCAGGTCTGTTATGTGGAAGTCATGCAGTACCGGCCCTGGTATGAGGCTAATAATGGCTTCCATCATTCAGTCAATAATTGTGTAGAACAGATCAGCGGCAACCACGCACGGTGATGACAGTTGTGGCTGTACACAAATACATTGGACATCCTACTACCTAAATGGACACAGCTCTCACTTTGGTGTTGCGTTTCTATACAGAGGCTGATGACCTTGCCAGACATACCAGAAACTTGCAGGGAGTGCCAAAAGGAACAATGATCAACAGAGTCAAAGGCAGCTTTAAAGTCAGTAAAGACATGTACAGTTCATCTTACTTGCACCAATACTCTTGGGGCTTTTTCAATAATGTATAATGCTAAAAATCTGATCTATAGTTCAGTGACAAGACTTAAATATGTATGATCTTAATAAGCGGAAGAACAAGTAGCATGAACAGTTTGCTTGGAATGGAACCGGAGTGGAAACATTCCAATGAAAGTAGTCCCTTCTGTTCCTTTGTATGCCTATGAAACCTTGGCCAGCATACCGATGTAAATATGCCAGCTGGTTGCTTTCAGCATGAAACATGAATGACTTAATGAAGCCACATGGTTTCATCATCTTATGAATGAGAAAGTCAGGCTTTGGACTAACTAGCCTCCGATGTCTTCCCAGGGGTTCATTGCTGGCTCATGTGGCTTGGCCATCTGCTCTTTATTCTGGGGTCTATACCACCCTACCAGTTTTGGGTTTAATCCAAAAAAAGCTGGATGGAGAACACTCTGCAGGTGGCCTCACACATGTTGTAGCTTCCAACGCTGCACCATTGGCAGGAAACCGGGGTTTCTGGAAACAGGTGTTTTGAAGTGTGAGATCTATGCTCCACATGCAAAAAGATTAATTCATGCATGAACCCAACATTGATTTAAAAATTGACAGTGATGGATAATTCACCATGACAATTGGTAAATTATTCGAATAGTTAACTACTCTCACTGTTAAAATGTAAGCCTTATTTCCATTTTCAACTTCCAGCTTTTGGACCATGCCATACTTTTCTCCGCTAGACTGAAGAGCCCATTATTGAATATTTGTTCATCATGAAAGTACTTAGAGACTGTGATCAAATTGCCCCTTATGCTTCTCTTTTGAGAACCTTGAGTCTATCACTATGAGGTTTTGGGTCTTTTTTTAAAATCCTTTATTCACTTTCATGGTTCCTCTCTTCTTCTTGAGTTGTGGGCATCAGAATTGGACACAGCATTCCAGTAACAGTTGCACCAATGCCAAATATAGAGGTAAAATAACCTTATTACTGCTACTCAGGATTCCCATTTATGCATTCCACAACCACATTACTTCATTTTAACACAGTGTTGCACTGGGAGTTCATGTTCCACTGATTATTCACCATGATCCCAAATCTCTTCCAGATTGGCCTGATAGTCCCCTATCCTGTAACTATAGCCTACATTCTTTGTTCCTTGATATATCCATTTACATTTAGCTGTATTAAAACAGATACTCTATTTTGCCCAGATTACCAAGCAATTCAGGTCAATCTGTACCCATGATCTTTCCTCTTCATTATTTACCATTGCTCCAATTTTTGTGTCATCTACAAAATGTATCATTGATTAACATTTTTATCATGACCCAGAAGAAAAACAAATAAATAGCACAGGGTCAAGAACCAATACCTGCAGGACTATACAGTGATGCTTCCTCATTACAATTACATTTTGAGACCTATTAGATAGCTTTTAATTAAGCACTTTTAAAATTCGTGGATACAAGTTATCTGGGCTGCTGATTTTGAAATGTTTATCTTTAGCAACTGCTAACATCCTCTTGAGATACTAATGGAATGGAAGGGGTTTAATATCATATGTGACTACATCATCTGTTTATCCCAAAGACAAAACGTGTTTGAATATACTACATATGTGTTTGAACATGCTGCCTTCTATCTTCCTTTGGATCTCGGAGAACATTTTTGAACATGCTTCTACTTTCTTTTAAGATTCCTTATCTGTCAGATATCCCTCAGTGCAATGTCATTAGTGCTGATATAAACAATCACCAAGGCATCCTTGCTGGTCAGCTTCAGAAAAGTATCCAACCTTAGAATGATATCTCATGTCTTGGCTCTGGGAAGGCAGAACACTGTCTTTTTGTCTGCCTTTCGCTTGAAGAATGTTTTTAATTCTTCAGAGTACTGAATTCCCAACAAGGATGGTCTATCTTCCTTAGTTGGAAAACTCTTTTGGGGTAAGGTTGATTGTTTTCTCACAGATTAGGCCAAACTGCCATCTACAGGTATGTCCCATATATTTCTCCATTCCCTTGGACCAGGTGGATCTTGAGAGTTAACTTGCCCTGTTTCCAGCTGAGGAGCTGATACTGATTTTAATTTTCTAGTTGTTTGGAATTCCTATTTGTCCCTTTCTCTATGGTGACCACAGTCTACCCACCCCCATTTACCTCCAGACTTGCAAAATTCTGCCATGATCTCTTTCCTCTGGTGGTTACAAACTGCCAGGCCTCCTCTCTGACTTCTTAGTGGCTCAGTTTTTCTCCCTTGATCCTATGGAACTGAAATTTCTCAAACCTGGTTGTTTAGGAACTCCCCAGTTTCTCTGATTCGTAGTAATATCTTAGCTTGACCCTCCAATCCAAGAATATTTTCCTTTTGCACAGCCACCAAATTTCACTTCATGCACAGGAATTTCATTCTGGCTTTAGACTGAAAAGAGAGCATGACTTCATCTGTTGCATGTCACCACCACCGTTCCATTGCTGGCTACCTTGATATGACATGTAGAGCTGACCCAGGAAGGAAAGCCTCTCTCAGTACCCTCCATAGCTTTCCTGTTAGCTGCATCTCTTTACAGTTTTTAAGTTCACCTACCAACCAGTTTTCCCTACTTAGCTCAGCTCTGTTGTGCCCCTCACAACCAGGAAGTAATTATCCTCTTAGATATCAAAATATAAGTTTGATCAAAGCTCAAAGAGCCAGAGCTTTGTGGACTTTTTCAGCACCAATAAAACAAACTGCCTCAGCTGCTTACTGAGGAAACCATGGCCCAGCCATGCAGCCCATATATAGAGACTAAAACAATAACATTCAAACAACCCACAGATGTTACAAACATGTCACTCCCCAAGTCTCTCTATCTCCAAGCACTGTCTGTAGCTATGCCCTCTGAAATTTTCCTATTGGCTTCCACTGTTTATGGCTCTGTCTCCCCTCTTTTTTGGGTGTGTGCACATTATTTTCTTGAGTCTGACACATCAGTCTTGCCACTTTATAAATTATGGTCACTCCCAGCACCAGCCCCTTTGTATGCTGTGACCTCCTGGACAGTTGGCCTAAATTTCATTCCACTACATAGATAATTAGTCTGTTTCCTGGTGACTCCAACTGCAGAAGTTCCAATTATTTTATGCATACATTTGTGTGGGAATACCAGTCAGAGTTCTAGTAGTCTTTTACCATTTGGCTTGTGGGAACCAAGGCTAGGTTTGCCCATTCCTTTCTCTACTTGGTTGATGTCATACACTCTTAAGCAGATGCCATGCTTGGGAATTTTGTCAGTTTGTAGGCAACCGTAGAACTGATATTTGGTGGTCTCATTATAGTTCTCTGTTGGTACTTAACATTGTAAAATTTTTGTTTTGATCTATTGTGTTTGATATTTAGCCGAGAGCAAGCAACTGTTACTTGGCTCCAAGTATGAACATTTTTTTTCTAATTTGGAAGCCATAATTTAAGATTCTGCCTCTGAGTGCCAATCATCTTGCTTTCCATATTCTGTTTTGGCTCTTTTGTCATTATTAAAACATTTCATCTCCTAGCTATTGACATTTGATTACTTCAAAAATTTCGAGATTCTATTTCTTTGATTACCTGCAGAGCTTTTGTTGCAAACATTGTTCTAATATTCCAGAAACCTACTTTCATAGGGTTGTTTTTAATCATTAATATTGAAGAAATGAAAGGAATCCTGTGCTGCAAATGTGTTTGAGACTCTGTCAGATTCACTGAATATGATGCATGGAAATATATATGAGGGGTGGCCAAACTGTGGCTCATGAGCAATATGCAATTCTCTTACAGTTAGTGTGGTTGGCAGAGCTGCTTATGCCACCTTCCCCCATTCTTCACCTACTAGACTGGAATAGAGAGTTCCTGCCTTGTGACAGGGTGGTGGTACTAGAGGAATCTGCTCAGTGAGGGAAGGAGGGAGCACTGGGTGGAGTGGTATATCACATCACTAATGCTTTGAATTTCACTCAAGTGAAAGGAAGCATTTTCACTACTCCTCTCCCTTTGGATTTTCTGCTCTGGGAGAGGTTTCTGGGATCCCAAAGGTGCTCCTGATGGAGAGAATGCTGAGGGCATGTCCTGAGACCCTTTCAAGTATATGCTGGCCACTTACATGGTTTGACATCCCATTGTTGGTGAGCTTGCCATCAATTTCCTGCACCACCATCTGCCCAGTTCACAGCAGAGTTGCTGCCTTTGTGTCGTGTGTGTATTTAGATACATTTAGCCCTCCGTATCCACTTGCCTTAATCTTTGAAGAAGGTAAAGGGATTTTAAGAGCAAACAAATGAATTAATGAGAACCTCACCTCCGCATCTCTTGTGACAGAAAATATGCACTGCGAGAGCAATATCATTGAACCATGTTGCTTTCCCAGAAGTAACTAAAACTCCTGTCACTTGGGAAGTAATTATCTACATATCGTTGATGATTGATCATTCAAAACTTCAAACAAATATACTTTTTTGGTAATTTTCAGAAACATTTTAAGTAAGCTTTTATGCTATTATCTTGAAGTTTATGTACACAACTAGTACTTTCTGTGGAAAGTAAATGAGACTGACAGCACTATAGTGTTCAGAAAAAATGTACAAGCTGTTTAAGGATGTGTGAAAATGCAGATTGACACAAATTGAATCAATATTACAGAAATCATTCATGCAAAACAAGCTATAAAGCTCTGGCAAGCACTGAAAGGTGAATGCGGAGGATGACTTTTATTGATAGACGCACATCATTCCTTTCTAGCAGCTCCACACTAACTGTATGTGTTAGCACATACTTTTCTAAACACAGGAAAAAGCTCAAATGTCATTTTAAAATGAAAATATTATGAAAAACATATGTGGGACTCAGATTTGATGGTTTGAAATGTGATTTTGATATAGTAGCATGACCCAACTCAGTGATAAATATAAGAGATGAACTTGAACATTCCCAAAATTTCTGGCGTTTCTGTTCAGTCCATCAACAGAAAAAAGACAAAAATTAGATTTGAACAGACCCAAGCTTTGACGAGATTTGTTTCCATATTCTGATTCTAAGGTACTTCTGCAATTGGCTTTTTCTTTGCATAATGAATTTGTGTCATTTCCATAAAAATACTGATGCTCAACATGTTTCACTCACTCTCAGAGGTAAACACAGCAGAGGCATAAAGTAAGGGAGAAATAATATTCACATGTCTTAAATTCTGTTCACTTGAGGACCAATTAAGAATGGTGCAGTAATGTAACGTGTAGTAATTGTTGCTGGGATATTTCAATTCAAACTGTTTTTTCCCCCCCCTAATGGACACTATGGTCTGTACAAATAGTTTGCTAAACTTTAACTTTTCTTTGAGTATTCCCTAGATCAGCATTTCCCAAACTGCGTTCCATGGAACACAGGTGTTCTGCACAATGTAAATAGGTGTTCCATGAAAAAAAATTGATTCTAGCAATATTTTTCCTTTTAACTCTTTAAAATCAATTTTTGAGCAATATGTGTGGCAATTTTTCAGTCAAACCACTAGCTCAACATTTTTTTCATGCAGAAAGATTTCTTATTGTAGTGTTGTACAGGCCTTGATGTTTTCTCTTGAGATTTAATATCTTCTCTTGCTAGTAGTTACCTAAGCATTAATGGTCACAGTTAGCTTGTATTCTGTCAAAGGCTAGACAGTCAGAATGATAGCATTATTTCATATAACATGTAAAGCTATGGTGAATCAAATCATATCTGGAATGTCTTGTTTGAATTCCCTTGCCCTCTGTCCTGATCCCAGTCAAAATGTCTTTCAAACAATCAGTAAATCATCACATTAGACCAGTTCCAAACATTTCTGACTCGAGGGTCACAAACTCATAAACAATGTATTGACATATATGCCATTAAGGACTACAAATCATTGTGTATTTAAAGTAAACAATTTAATGCTATTGTGCTCATTTTTACATTCACTATTTTACACCTACAAATTACTCACAATATTTCACACACTCACAGACAAAGCACTAGTGTCGATGAGTGACTGTCACTACACAATGAAGCACATGGCCTGGTAGCTAAGTCATGGTGGCTGACAAACAAGATTCACTCCTGCCTCTCCTCAAACATGGTGGGTGCTGGCTCCTCTGCCAGTAATCCCCCTTCTCCCACTGCAGCCAGACAGGAATTCAATGAGCAGGCTGACTTCTTAGTGGCTCAGTTTCTGTCCCCCTGGCTATGGGAGGGATACCGCACATGCCCTTTAGCACTCCACCTGGGTCTCTAGGCAGTGGCTCCCTTCTTCAGCCAAGGGCATGGGAGATCAGTGCTCGCCTCCTTCTGGGACCATCAGGGACATCAGCACCTAGGGACCCAGGCAGAGTGCTTTGATTTCTGCTAGACCAAAGGAGCTGAGCTCCCATCCCTTTGGTTGCAGCAAGCAGCCTGCCCTGCTCGGGTAGCATTATGGAAACACACTTGGATCCTTTAGGCAGTGGCTCCCTTTTTCAGCCAGCAGGAGGGGAGCCATGGGCCACTTTTGGCCCCTGGACCACAAGTTGGGAGCCAATCTATTAGACCTTATATTGAGGCTCACAGCTTTTTATGAAAGTAGCATGTATTATCACCATTTTGAATATAAGGAATCCTAGACACAAAGAGAATAAGCAACTGATTTGGGTTATACATTGAGTCAAGGGCAAGTCCGGAATAAGAATCCAGGAATTATTATTCCTAGTATCCTCTTCTAGCTATTACACAATATTGCCTGCTTATGTCAGCTAGCTCTGGGATTTCAGGTACATGCACTACTATATATTATTTAAAGTGCAAAAAAGGAGCATAAAATACTATGGCACTAATGCATCATTAGTAATGAGAACTCGTGCACTCAGGAAATTATAAACATTAGAATTTCTCCTGCAAACCCTGCTCAACCACATGCCACATCATCTCTATTTTATGGTATACATTAACACCAAATAATAATTCAGTATATTATATTTTAAAATAAAAAAGGAAACAGGAATTGAATGAATAAGATACTACATACAATGTGGCCAAGATAATGCTGTGGGACCAATCTTAACATGATGAACTTCCTGAATTTCCTGAGTGCTTGATCTATAATAAAGCAAAGGTATGTACTTCCTCTCCCTCCATCTCAGTTTAATTTTTTTGTTCTCCTTCCCTTCCAAGAAAAGAGAACAAATTAAAAGTTGAAAAATCCAGAGGTAATACAGTGCTGGCTTTTGAGTGACTTTAACATTGTATATGTCGAAGCTATTTAGCTTATCGTGTCCTCTTCTTGGTGGTTTCAAAAGTCTAGCTAATAGCCTGATGATATCCATACCAGAAAGTTACAGCAACCTGCTGAAGATAGAATCTGTGAACTCCTTACATGTGGATTCCTTTGCCGACAGGAGTTTTCAATGTGGATTCTCTAGGTTGACTTAACAAGGTCGACTTTAAGTCGACTTAAAGTCAACCTTCTTAAGTTGACTTAACACAGCCTCCAGTGTAGACATATCCTTTTGGTTTTTGACCAGTCTGCCACAGCATGTTTTCATCTCCATTGAGACAATCATCTTTACTGGGAGTTTTGAGACAGCATCAGTTTTTCGTGGTCACAGCAGTGTGATTCCCAGATATTTGACCTGGGTATCTGATGATCTTGTGTTTGATAGGTCTACACCCCTTGTAATCTCAGCAGCTGTTTAATGCCAGTATGCGTTGGTGTTACTAGTGGGATGTCCCTAATTTGATGTGTATGTGGTTTTATTGATAAATCCTGCATTATGCATGGAGATAGGTGACCTGGAATGTTTAACGGTGGTACCAGTAAGAGATGCTTACAAGTCCATCTCAACAAAAATCCTTGTTTTGTTTTGCTCCCACATGATCTTGAGGCAACCAGAAGAATCACCTCAGTCTTACATCCCCAAGAACCATTATTCCAAATTTTAACACATTCTCCAGGGCATAATTCCCTCAGATACATTGCAGTTTTGCCATAGTGGGACTTTGTCTTTACATTTTTCCCTTTCCCTTTGCACCCATCTATGCATTTGTTCCTGAGATACACTTTGTTTGATATTTTGCTCAAGATGTTTAGTTTGTACATGATGTTCTAGCAGAAGCTCCACAGGTGACTTGCCATGTTCTAATGGTGCTTTTCTGTAATTCAGAAATGCAACAAGTGTCCTCCATCACATGTATTGATTTTTTAAATAGTCTCTTAACAGTTTTTACACAACATTCTGCAAGCCCATTACTCTGCAGATACTGACTAGAAATAACATGTTCAAATCCGTATTCATCTGCAAAAGTCCCGAAGTCTCTACTAGCAAATTACAGTCTATTGTTGGTCATCACTACTTTTGGAATCCCAAATCTAGGAAAATAGCATTGCATTTCAAGATGACCAGGTTTGATATGGCCTCTGTCAATATTTCTACCCCTGAGAGTTTGAATATGCATCAAATATAGCAAAATACCGTTGTCCTCTCCCATTCTGTCCAAAACAGTAGCTAACACATCCATATTTAATTGTGGGTTTTGGGGTATGGCTGGCTTATAGGTTTGGCTTGTGGAACAGGTATTTACTATATTAGTGATGATGTATTTCATGTCTGGCAAATAGAATACTTTCTGTGCCCTTTTTTTACACTTTTCTATACCAGAATAGTCTTTAGCATGTTTTTTCTGAGTTCAGCTGGATCACAATGCACTTAACTTGAGAATGGCACCATCAACCATAGACAGATCAGGCCTCAAAGGAACGTGCTATTTAGGTATGAATTATGAACTGCAGCATCTCATCCTTTTCTGTAGAGCTTTTCAACTGTGCTCACATGCACGGTAAAAAGGCCCTGAATGTTTTACCCTGTTGATATGAATATCTCTCAGATTAATTTTCTGTCATTCGTATGCTTCTCTAGTAAAGATTTGATGCCATGCAACAAGTTGTGTCCTATATTAAACAGCGTGCATAGCAGTCCCAATTGTTGATTTGATTCCAGGTCCAATATAGGTGTTGTATCTCTTGTAACAATAATAAAGGTATGCTTATGCTCACCACAGAAATAGGGTCCATTGTAAGTTGTCAGGACTCCAGTGTTTTAAAGTTTGGCACACTCATGTTGATAAGTATACTGGAGTCAGCACATATATCTACTTTGTGTCATTTGTAGGCCATTAGTATTCCAAGTAATGAACCAGTTCTTTTCTATTTGCAGCCATTGTGGTGAGTCATCAAAATACACTGCTGCGTCACAGAAGCAATTACTGTATTTCTGGATTTCATCCATGGTTTTCTATTGTCTGCTTTGGCTAGAAAAATGGGTTGTACTTGTTACTAACAGTGTACTTTTGTCCAAATGCTGAGCATTGTCTGTAAGCACCTTTCGTTCCACACTTTCCACATGGGTGTTTGGGCTGGGCTTTCCATATTTTATTTTTCCTTCCTTATACTGATGGTTGCCCGTGTATCACTTTCTTGTGTGTATTTTCCTCTTGTCCGGTTGTGCACAAAGCTACTGCCTGTAAGTGTCCTTGCAATCCTCTTTTGATTAAAGCCTGCATTTGCAGCTTTACTTGTTCTGCTGCTTGGTAGAAGTCTATGGCTTTTTCTGAAGTTGTCAGTCTCTCAGTAGATACTCCTCGACCTTTGCATTATCATTGACTCCCACCCACAGCCTATCTCTAATCAAGGAATTCCATATGGGTTCAAGGTTACAAGATTGGGTCTTATGTTTCAACACTGTGATAGAATTCTTATTTTCTTTGTGTTCCTTTTCCACAAAATGTGGGAAAGGAAGCTTTCATAAGTTTCGGTCTTCCTAAGAATGCATGCATTGAGCCACAAATTCTATTAAAAAAACCCAAGGTGTCCTGTGATGGTGTCAAGTTTGCATATGAATTCCAGCTCTGCAGTTTCATGTTGAAGTGTGGCTTTGAAGCTTTTTGCTGAACTACTGTAACTTTCATGTCTGTTACAGAATGTCCAGGGAGAATGAAATGTTCCTATTGATTTTTGAATGTTATCATTTATTCTTTTGCTCAGAGACAGTCCAGTTTGGCCAATGTGTACAGCAGAGAGGCATTGTTGCCACATGATGATGACAGTGACAGATGTGCAGGTGAATGAGCCCCTGATGGAGTGGCTGATTTAGTTAGGTCCTATGATGGTGTCACTTGAGTTGATATGTGGGCATAGTTAGCAAAGGGGTTTGTTGCACGGATAGGTACTTGGCTTAGTGTTTCAGATGAAGTGGGATTAAACCCATGAAAGCTTATGCAATAAATAAATTTGTTAGTATTTAAAAGTGCCCTCGGGCTCCTTGTTTGTTTTGCTGAAATAGATTTGCCTGGCTACACATCTGGAAATGGTACTAAGACCATATCAAAATCTCCACTGTCCTTCCGTGGGAGCTACTGCCACTTGAGATAAAATAATTTGAGCTTCCCCAGCAGCTACACTTAGCAGTAGGTTCTACTTTCCAGTCTCCACTCAAGGAACCTTCACCTGTTACCCCCATGAATAGCAAAAAATGTTATTTAAACCCCTCCGAGGACTCCTCCAGATTCCCCACTAACTTCAATTCTGGTGGTGGCTTTATGCTATCTTTTACTCCCCACCCCCAAGCTTGCATCTGATGAAGTGGGTTGGAGCCCATTAGTCTTCAAGGTGCTACAGGACTCTGGTTGTTTTGGCAGTTAGTGGTAGCTATATTGCTCATTTTGCACTGTAGAGCGACAGTGCCTTGCTCTGTCTCTGCAAAATGTCTGACTACTGCTTCCTGGGTTTCTGACCCTTCCAGTGTATATGCATTAGTATGCTCATGCTCACCACATGATCTTTGCTAAACCCTGGATACCAGTCTGCTGACAATCTCCAAGAGCAGAAGACTGCCTGGCATGTCTCTATAGACAGAGCTCAGCTCCGGAATAAGGCATACTTGATCCTTCAGAGTACCCATAAATCTCTCATTATAGCACAGTTACAGCTGTGCAAACTTGCTCCAACTGAACCTTCCTCCATTCAGTACAGCTACACCTAGTACACTGAATACAACTGAAGTGCACACAGATAAATGATTTAGTCTGAGATAAAATCTGTGGAACACAATGAACAGTGACACATTCCCGGTTCTTATTTGAGCAGCCCCCTTATCGAACTATTCCCTGTGAGTTCGAGGGTACAGAATTAAGGCTGCATTGTAAAGGTGGCATGTATCTTAATTTTGTATTTCCTGACATTGAGGTTTAAGATTAATCTTTCTGCACGTTCTGGATAGACACTAGGCTGCACAGGACAATCTTAACACCACATTAATGAAGGTTTGTGAAAATTAATAGTGAGCAAAAAGCAAACTTTACCTGATGTTGATCTGATCTTTCTGTAACATTTATAATAATCATTACAAACTATAGCAATCAATATTTATAGCTTAATTACAAGTGACTTCCTTTAAATGTAGCCTATGCAAATTTTAATTAACTTTCATACTAAAGCTTGAAGTGTCTACATGATTCTATTAAGATAATACAAAGCAAAAGAAAAAAATGCTATTTTTAACAGACTTTAAAAATAATTCTAGCTCCTAAACTCATTAAGATGTGCTTGTAAATGCTCCAAGGGATGTAGTTTTGGGGAGAATATGGTATTTTTCATACAAAGAAGCTCAATCTTTGCTTTAAGTGCAGAATAAAACTCCACTTTACCTGCAGAGTCATGACCAAAACCTCTATAATGTAACGTTCAGTTAAACACAGTAAGAAGGAGCAAAGCTGTGTATGTGTTGAGGATCATAGAACTTACCAGATTGAAAAAGATCGAGTCCATCTAGTTCATTATCTAGTCTCCAACAGTTGTTATTATTGATGTGTCAAAGAAAGGTTTAAGAAACCCATAATAAGCAAGATTAATGTGGGGTAATCCTGCCCCTCTTCCATTTATATTTCATCTTGATCTGTGTTGTCTAGAAATTGGTTTAAACCTTGAAGCAGAAGGTTTGCTGATCCTTCCACAATATTTTTGTCATCATTCACTATCATTAGCCATAATAATTCTAGATATCATTGGTATCCATATAAATGTTCAGTCTTGTTTAGTTCTTGGTGTTAACTCTATTCCCTTGAAATTAGTTCCTTAGGCTAACTGTGCACTGTATGAAAAGATATTTCATTTTAATGGTACGGAATTTCCTGCCATTTAATTTCACAGAATGCTCCTTTGTTAGGCTGGAGAATGGATTTGCCCAATGGATTGTGGACTTGCGGTTTGCTAAAAAGCTTGATCCTGGGTGGTAAATTCTGAGAAAATAAATTATTGAGAATTCTGAGGACTGGGAAATTTTATGATACTGATTCAACATAGAACATACCCTAATGGGGAAATAAGACCAATGAAAACTCATGGGTGCTGAGCCCTATGGAAATCTTCCCTGTCTGTCTCACTGCATTCACCTTCATAACGCACCTGAGCACCGAGGCTCATTCTTTGCCCCCTCATACCCTACACCCATACTAATACCTCTCCCATTTGCCACCTCACACACTCTTTACTTGTACTCATGCCTTGACACTCCACACTCCCACCCATACCACCATCACCCTTCTCCATGCACTCAGCCCTCCTCACACTAACCTCACTCCATCACTTAGCCCTACTTGCGACCCCAACCCCTAAACACTTCCCTAAGCACAGTCGCACCACCTCCTCACATATCCTGTATCCTTCCCATCAAACTGATCCCTTGGACTAAGGGCATACAGCCACCCCATCACTTGGACATATACATTCCCTACACTGCACGCTCATACCCCCAAAACTCCACTCACACCAACTCGTATACACCGAACAAACTCCCTGCCTTTCCTTGTCACAATCACTCCTGCATTGAACTGAAACACCCCTCATCCATTGTATTCACCTCCTACCCCAGCACTCAGTACATGAACTCCCCACAACATGAACCCTCATCTCACTCCCACCCACTCAAACTCTGTCCTATGTATAAAACCTGCACCCACATACTGCCATGACACTCCCTCTGCTCTCCCCCACATCCAGGAATCCCTCAAACTCACCTACCCACTTATTTTCACACTCACAACCTACTCATCCCACTATGGTCTCTCCTCTTCCCAATCTTCACCTCACTCAGGCATCATACTACTTACTCATGTTCCCAGCATTCCTTCACACCCCTCTCACCCTCTGCCACTTCTTATACACTCTTCACCTACTGTGACAGAGCCAGGCCTGATGGCTATAGGAGGGTGGTCCTATTTGGATACTAGGAAGTGGGCGGGCACAAGCCCACCTACTGCTAAAACCCCTCCCCCAGCCTAAGTGGAGGTGGCACTGGGCCCAGTTCCAATTGATAACGGGACAACTAATGAAAAAACAGGAACGGGTGTGAGGCTACAGGTTCAAAACAAGGGATTCAGAAGGGGACACCGAGCTGAGAACTCTGGACAGCATTCACTGCTCCCGGAAGGTGTCAAGGGAGCCAGCAGACGCTGCCCAGAGGAACTCTGCCTGGAGACGTGATCAGACAAGTGACTGGAAATAGGCCCCACAGTCGCAGAAACCTCACCTCAGCCAACCTCCTCTCTCTGGTTTTGTAGATAGCAACCTTGGCATAGGTCAGGAGGAGGCTGATGAGGCGGTCACGTGACTTTATGGAACCACGGATGGGGAGTGCATATAGGAACAAGTGTGTGTGTGGGGGGAGAGAGGGAGGGAGTGCAGCCAGAACCTTAGCAGAGGTTCTGGAGGAGCCGGAAGAGGGGCTGCAACCTGGCGCACTCAAAGTAGGCGTGCGCCAGGGTCTCCCTCCTGCCGCAAAAGGGGCAGCTGTTGGGGCGAGGGGTGAACCGCGCCAAGTACACACCTATACTCATGGCTCTGTGGAGAAGTCACCAACTGATGTCCCCGGCGGGTCTTGGGGTCAAGATGGCCTACAAGCTAGCCCACCAGGGGTCCTTGCCCTCTGCTGGTGTAATTAAGTCCCACCATTTTGTGTCTGGGCGGAACATGAGGGTGAGGAAATGGATGGTGTGGAGCACAAGCATGTACAGATGGTTCCTGGGCATGGTCTGAAAGAGTACTGGCTGCAGACTTATTGCATGGGGTGGAGTTGGCTGGGGGAGCTTGCAGGGCTGAGGCCCGATGAAAAGCTCCGGAGGGCCAGGGCTGAGGGAAGGGTGGGGAGCACCATCTCACAGGACCCACTTGAGGTAAACTCAAGCAACAGGGGGCAAGGTTGCCTTCACTTCCTGCAGTAGGTGCCAGGGGGTTCGAAGGAGGGAGAGCCCCATGCGCTGAGCCAGCACAAGGGGATCCACCCAGTCACCCCGGGCATAGTCTTGGAGGTCTCCAACCTTAGTAATGCCTTCCAAGACCAAGCTCCATCTCACTGAGGGGGCTTTTGCCACTTGCACACTAAGAAGGGGATTGTGTAGCAGGGGCTCCACGAGGAGGTCCTCCCCCACGGTAGGCACAAGGGACCTGGAGGCCAAGATGAGCCTCCAGGTCCAAAGGAGGTCCTGGTAGAAGACCAGCGGATCAGAGAGGTCTTGCGGAAAACCTCTCAGATGGATGTAAAAGAGCTGCTGGTGGTATCGGAGCCCTCGGTAGCGGCGGAGAAAGGTGCATACCAAGTAGCTCTACACCGACTACCTGCACTATAAAGGAGTCTCTGCAGGGCCTGGAGGTGGAAGGCATGGGCTTGGCTGTAGATACAGCACAGGCCCTGCCCTCCCTCCTCCAGGGGAAGACTCAGGATCCCTACAGAGACCCAGTGCAGTCCTGGCCGAAAGAACTCTAGAATTGTCCTCTGGAGGTGGGCCAGTCCAGGAACCTCGGGGGCAGGATGCTGAGCCAGTGCCAGAGTATGGACAGGATGAGCGGGTTGATGACCAGTGCCTTCCCCCAAAGGGAAAGGCACTACAGCAGTCCTGTCCATCTCTGCAGCCACTCAGCTACCCTGTCCTCTAAACCTTGCCAGTTCTCATCCAGGGAGGGATGTGTGGCAGAAAGGAAAACGCCAAGATAGAGCAGCGGGCCCGCACTTCACCTAATGGCTTGAAGCACGGGTGGGAGGAAGTCCACCAGCCATCAGGCCACAGCTCTTGACCCAGTTGATCTGGGCGGAGGAGGCTGCTGCATAGATGGTCAGGCAGGTCTCCAACTGCTCCAGGTTGTCCGGGTCCGGGACCACAACAAGCACATCATTGACGTACGCTGACAGGACCAGCCTCAGCTCCGGCTCGTGGAGCACCAATGCCGTTACCTCCAGTGGAGGAGACAGAGGAACGGCTGCACAACCGGAGCGTATAGCTGGCCTGATAGTGGACAGCCTTGACGTACTCCTCACCCAAAACTGACTGGTTCAGTCAGGGTCCATTTGAGCTTGACCAGGCACTCTGCAGAGGCGTACAGCACCTGGACAAAACCCCACAAACCAGGGTCCAAAGCCAAATGTCTGCAGGGTGCCCAGGAGATACCCATGGTCCATCCTGTCAAACGTCTTCTCCTGGTCCAGGGCCAGGAGGGCAAACAATAGACCATCCCTACACCCGAACTCCAAGAGACCCTGGACCAAATGCAGATTATCAAAGATGGAACGGCCCGGGACGGTGTAGGTCTGGTCGGGATGGACCACATCCTGCAGCACGGACCCCATCCGCAGCGAGATGGTCTTGGCTGATTTTGTAGTCTGTGCTGAGGAGCGAGATGGGCTGCCAGTACCAAAGGTCACACTTTTGGTGTGTGGAGAACAGAGCAAAGAAGAGTGGAAGAGAACTGACCAGTAGCTGTTATTGACAGCACCTAGGAAGTAGAGGCAGTGAGGGCAACTTTGCCTAGAAGGGCCTTGGGGCCCCAGGCCCAGTGGCCTGTGTGGCGGAGAGCCCAGCCCAGGGTAGGAGGGACTGAGGATCCACAGCACTGGAGGTTTGGAGGTGGGAGAACTGTGCCTTAGCTGGCTGCCACTACATGAATCGTAGGACCCACGGAGACTGAGAGTGCTCAGTTTGCCATACGACCCTCTGCACTCACTCACCTCTTGAACTGGCACATCTATTTTATCCTTTCCACCTCATCCTGACCCACACCTTCATATACCCTTCATTCACTCTTTAGCCCCACTCACACTCCTCCTGTGGTCGCATCCAGCCTTACTCTCCATCTCAACCCTCATGCATCCTGCCATCCCCAACCCCACCATACTCAATCTTTGGACTCACTTACTGTGCTCACCACCTCCTAAACCCTGACCCCATTCTCCGAGCTCCCCCACATTCAATCCAAACCACCCCTGTGCTCAACCACATTCCATCTCACACTCATACACTTAAGATCCAACTCAGATTCATACCCCAAACATCCTGCCATCACCCTATCCATAACAGCTACTGAACTCATACCTCCTACCATTCACTCACCCCAATACCTTTGCCCTCTTTACCATTCTACCTGCCTACTATTCCTTTCCCAGGAAACAGGCACCCACCTGTTTGCATTCAATCTGTACTTCATTCCTACCCTCACACTCACCCCATCTCCTTCACACACCTTGTATTTGCCCCTACAAAACTCACCCTCTGCACTCATCCCCATGTGAACTATTCATCACCCCCACATCCTAAGACACATACTCACCCTTTGTCTTCCCTCACATTTGCCCCTCCATATCCCTGCACTCATACCCAGACCTCCATGCCTTCACACACCATTTGTTTTCCTCATTTCTTGCTAGGAGTTTTCAGGGTAGTTTTAAATCCATTGTCCAGATTTCTCCTTAATTTACCTGATACTCTAGTCAGCCAGCGAGTCCTTCTATATTCGCAAAAGAAGAATAGGTAGGGGAGGTTTTTTACGAGCTGGGGGAAAAAAAAGAAAGAAAATTAAATGCATCTTATGTTGTTCCAGCAGATCTATCATGCCTATCCCTAACATGGGTGTGCAGCAGGGGAGTATTGTATGTAAGGTCGCTTCCTTCTTTTGTGCTTCCCACGCATGGTCCTTTCACATATGAACCCCCTGTGCTAAGGAGCATGCAGTGATGGGAAACTGTTGTGCATCTGGGGCAAAGATTGATGGGGAGAGATAGTGATTCATGTTCCTGCTGGGCAGAATCCCTCCCCAAGTTCCTCCTCATTTGACTGAAGTAGTTCCAATTCTACCTTTATTCAGGCCTGTGGTTAAATGCCACAATTCAGCTATATTTCTCCAGGGATATGTATTTATAATGCTCAGTAAGCAGTGTTTTTTTAGGATAAGAAGGCACAACACTTCTGCAGTAGCATTCTGCTCAGAATGAGTCTCCCTCAAAACTGAGCATATCCTGTGCAAATATGTTTCCAGAAGGTTGACACAGTTGTTTCCTCAGCTACCGCTCTTCTTTGGCTCCTGAGAAGGTGGAACTTTCTCACACATTTCCCCCTCTCCCCCAGTCACTCCAAAACAACCCCTTTTATAATTTAGCACAGAATTCTAACCTTTGCAATGGAAATCAGCTTATGAAAGATGCCAAATTAGGGAAAAGTGGTTTTCAATGTTAGTTTTTAAACTGAAAGAAATGAAGTAGAAGAAATGCTGTAGGGCATTTTTAGATTTATTCCATGATGAGATTATTCTTTTAGAGACTTTTTTTTTGTGCACGTTTCAGAATGACTGTGTAACCTTCGGGTGGGTGAGAGTTTACCACGCTCCAGTGCCACATAAAACAATTTAACCCAATTCCTAAGGAGAAGCAGCTGGAGACCCAGGATTCAGTCTCCAAGGACTCACAACAAAGTTTGTTCAAAGCAGATGAAAACAAAAAGTAATGAGTTTTATTAACCCTTAACTTTATAAATCATATGATAAAAGAAACAGAATAATGACTACTATATTAACCTATAACAAGATGTGGCTAATTTTGTGAACTCACATTTACTATTTCACAACACATATAAACAAGAAAAAATGAATTTAAAAGAGCAGCCCCACAGAAATACTATCAACTCAAGTGTCCCAAAGTGTTGGTGGAGTTCACTGGATCTTAGTGATAGTCTCTTTATACTAAGCTCAAAGGCTTGACTAGGAAGAAGCAGCTCCTTGATCTCTGGCTGCTGGAATCTTCCATGCAAACCCCTGCTCTTCCTCTGCTGGGGTCACTGTTCTTCAGTCAGCTTTCTGCTTAGTCACCACTCATTTACATATACATATATAGAAAGAAAGAAACCCTGTTACAAAAGAAAAAGTATAACTCTGAGAATAACAAAATATAATTGACTCTTTCCTCTTATTACATTAAAGAACTGTTCATTCATCACAGTATTTAAAACAACTCAAAGTATCCAGTTAAAAGAAAGCTCCCTCCTCTTCCAATGGTCCCTTCTCTGCAACCAGTGCCCCAGACTGCCCTGCTGGAGGATTAACAATGTCACTGAGCTGAAGCAAAACGCCTCAGGGTTGGGGAAAACAGCCTGCTGTCTGCTCCTCGCTCAGCTTCTCCCCATGCACAGAGCACATGGGTTCCTCTCAATTGGACCACCCTGGCTGCTGGATCTCAGGCATCTGACCACATCAGCAAGCAGCAGGGAACCTTGTGGAGTATGCTCAAAGTTGCTGTGCCACATACCAGAAACTTCTGACTCTAAGCAGCTAAGTCAGCCTAGCAACACTGACTCAACAGATCTCTTAAAGAGAAGCTCTCCATTTAGGTTTATGGGTTACAACTGCAGATTATAAATGGAATGCCTGTTTAGTTAAGCTAATTGTACAAATAGAAAGCTTGACAACTTATTTTTAATATGAAGAATAGATTTAACTTTAGGTAGACTATATATTTTTTAATTATTTTTAAAATGAATTATGTGCTAATAAGGTTAATTAAGCTAGAGTGAGAAAATTGATTTGTCTTAAAATATTTTTAAGTGATTTGAGAGAAGTCTTAAAATATTTTTAAGTGATTTGAGAGAAGCTATTGGTATAAATAAACTTATGCTAGCAAAACTGAAAATAACATTAATGCATGGAAGTTATTTAACTTTCCTGAGATTTTGTAATGATCAGTGCAGACAGCTGTATCATTATTTTAGTGTTATGGTGTTATCTTGTATGTTATGATGTTGAACTTACCGGGAGGGGGAAGTTCAGTACTGCTGTGTGTATTGAAATTGGTTTTGCAATTCTCAACAAATCTTTGTGATTCAGTAAGCGAGTATTGCAATTAAGGGAAACAGATTCAAGACAGCAGAAGTTTAGCTTAAGGAGAAATGTATTGGTCATGCAAATGAGACTGGAATAGGTGGATACTTGACAGATGTGGAACAGTTGTGTCTTTGAATGAGTGGTCTGGTAAAAGCAGCAAGGGTATCTTGCAGTATTTTTTGATGTATAAGACAAAACATTTTACCAGCAGCTTTCCAGTGAGGATTGAGTCTTATAGCCAGTTATGAAAACACAAGTCCACTATGAGGGAGGATTGGCCCTTTTGAAATACTATACTGGAAGAAATGGAAAGCCAGCAGGAGGCAGGAGAATGCCTCCGTAGTTATTTGTTTGTATTAAAGAGACTGTTCAATAGGGTTTTCCCTTTGTCACCAAGTCCAGAAAAAGTCTTCAGTGAACTAGAGCCTAGTGTTCTGAATCTGTAACTAGCAATTCAGAGAGGACATATGTCAAGTGGCAAGACATAAAAAAAATATTATGTGAGAAGGTAATTTATAAATGGTGTGACAGGGGAACTTCATAACCTGTTGGTGAAGGAGAATAACATTCTGGCTATGCATCACTTATTTGAACAGTTCAGAATGTGAAAGAAGAATTGCTATTTAGTGTCCTGGATGAGGCACACACACCCACCTCTTCTAACCTTCAAACAACCTTCCATCTTGCCAAGGTCATAATCAGTTAGCTCCCCATAGACCAGGAAACTCCAGATCAAAGCAACACTGTTGTCTAACAGAATGTGTAAACCCTGCAGGCATATTTCCATAGCTATGATGATCACTCCCTCCCCCGCTCCCCTCCCTCAACTACATAACACACCTTTTAAGATCTATGGATCCTATACATGCCTATCACAACATGTGGTCTATATTGTCTAGTTCACTAAATGCTCCATCCCATAACAGCTATGTGGATGAAACCAGACAATCATTACACTTTTGAATGAGCTTACACAGAAAAATAAGACAAAGAACATCATATCACCTGTAGGTGAATACTCATCAAATGATTACTGCTTATCTGACCTTTCATTCCACATCCTCATGGGAAATCTGAAGAATACTTTCAAAAGATGAATTTGGGAGCTTAAATTCATAACTTTGGCCTAGTCTATCCTCAAAAAACTGCATTGATCCCTGAGGATCAACACAGTGGGATTGATTGAGCAGGTAGTCTAGACCTGCTCAGTCAATCCCAGAAGCACTCTCAAATTGATGTAATTACGCCACTTCATCAAGTGGCGTAAGACTGCATTGACCAGAGAGCGCTGTAAATCAACGGAGCCCAGTGAGGATGCCATGGTAAGTAGACTTAACTAAATCGATATGAGATACGTATTCTGCAGAACTCAGATTATGTATCTCCCGCTGAATTCACACCATAGTTAGGACCTGGCCTTTGCTAGACACTAAACTTATGGTCTTCATAAAGAGACTGGATTTATGGCTTAATACAACAATCTGGAACTCACTTCTCCCCTTGCCTTTTTTATCCTCTGACTGTGGGGGTGTTAATGGGACACTTCACCTTAAGTAATATCTCAGAATATGTGCTAGTTATTTACACTACATAATCTGCTCCACCTTGTGTTTAGCTGTGACAATCTAAGTACTTTCCCAAAGAGCTAGATGTAGCTCGAGAGTTTGTGTCTTCCACAAACAGAAATTGATCCAATAAAGGATATTATTTCATCCTTCTTGTCTCTGCTTAGAAGTACGGCGAATACACCATTAAAAATCCATTTATCCTTTGTTTTCCCTTTTTATATTTTTAATAAAATTATTTGAAATATAAAATATTAAGTAAGGCCTTGATTTTTAACATCCCTTTTTCACTTTCCCTTTCACTGTAGAAAGTTCCTAGAAGGGCAGTGGGACCTTGTTTGACAGCTTCCTAGCTGATATTAAAGATAATTGTCCTTTCTGGAGAAAGAGAAGTTAATTGAGTTGTTGCTATTGTTGTTAAAATCCAGTCCCATTTCTTAGAATGCAAAGCAAAACATACTCAAAGAGAAGGGGAAAGGAAAGAATAAAAATATAAGAATTGTAGCTTCTGTCTTTCGTATTGACTTTCATGTGCACCTCACTGCTGGAAAAACACAGGCAAAATACATGGTCTTTTCAGTCGCTTAAGGACAAGGGCAAACTTTTATACCAGGATTGCACTCTTTAAGGAATTGTTTTTAGTTTTTGGACACAGGCTTAGAACAGTGTTGTAAAATATAGTCTTTGGCCAGCTATGTCAGACTCTTATTAAATAGAAGACAAAAGTAGAGATGGGATAGAGCAAGAAATAAAGTGAAGAAAGGGAAAGAACACACGAATGCGTGTGTGGCAAAATCTCACATCCTAGCTGGTGTTTGGAATTCAACCAGAGTGGGTAGAAGTGGCAATGTCATCGGTGTCCCTCTCTCTGACCTTATCAAATATGTGTACACCAAGGGTAAGAAATGAAGAAATTAGAGCTACTGGGACAGGAAATGAAACCAGATATTACAGGGATAAAAGAAATATTGAATGGTAGTCATGACTGGAATACAGGTATTAAAGGGTATGTGCTGTTTAGGAAAGATAGATATAAAGGCAAAGGTGGTGGAGTAGCATTGTATATCAATGATGAGGTAGACTGTAAAGAAATCAGAAGTGATGGAATGAGTAAGACAGAATCTGTCTGGGTGAAAATCACATTGAGAAAGAGAGTCCCACCCCGCCCTGCCCCTGGGATAGTGCTTAGGGTGTGCAACAAATCACCTGAATCCCATTTGGATATGGATAGAAAACTTTTTAATGAAGTAAATATTACTAGTAATTGTGTGATTATGGGAGACTTTAACTTCCCAGATATAGACTGGAGGACAAGTGCTACTAATAATAGTAAAGCCCAGCTTTTCCTGGACATGACAGCTGACAGGTTCCTTCACCAAATAGGTGCTGAACCAACAAAAGAGGTACCATTTTGGAATTGGTATTGGTGGGTAGTGAAGACCTCATAGTAGAACTGGTAGTAGAGGACAACCTTGGTTTTGAGTGACCATGAACTAATTCAGTTCAAACTAAATTGAAGAATAAACAAAAATAAATCTGTGACCAGGGCCTTTGACTTCAAAGAGGCTAATTTCTATTAAAAACCAGGAAATTAGTTAGGGTAGTGGATTGGTCTGAAGAACTCATGGACCTAAGGAATTAGAATTAATGAATACTTAAATTTGAAATTGCAGGAACTAATTGAATTTTTTATCCTTAAAAAGGGTAAAAAAATAATAGACAAGATTTGTAGACCAAGTTGGATGAGCAAGCATCTCAGAGAGATGATAAAGAAAGCAGAAATCCTACAAGGTGTAGAAGATGGGAAGGATCAGCAAGGAAAACCTACCTCTTGTAAATCAGAACATGTAGGGATAAAGTGAGATATGCAAAAAACTAAGTCAAGATGGACCTCGCAAAAGGAATTAAAATCATTAGTAAAAGATTTTATAGCCTTTAAAGAGAAAGAAAATAAAGAAAGAATAAGTGGGACCGCTAAGCACTGTGGATGGGATAGAGTGGCCCAATATCCAAACAAATATTTGCCTCAGTTTTTAATAAGTGTATTGAAGAGCTTAGGGATAATGGCAAGGTGGCTAGTGGGAATGAAGATATGGAGGAAAATATCACATCTGAGGTAGAAGCCAAACTCGAACAGCTTAATGGGACTAAATCAGGAGTCCTGGATAATCTTTATTCAAGAATAGTAAAGGAACTGGCACATGAAATTACAAGCACATGAGCAAGAATTTTTAATGAAACAGTAAACTTGGGGTTTGTACTGTATGATTGGAAACTTGCTAACACAGTTCTTATTTTTAAGAAGGTGGAGGAAGTGGGAAAGAAATGATCCAAGGACTACAGGCCTGTTAGTTTGACCTTAGTAGTATGGAAAGCCTTGGGGAAAATATTGAAATAGAAAGTAGTTAAGGGCATCAGATTTCATGGCAAGTGGACAAAATGTATGGGAATCCCTAGGGAGGGGTTAATGTGAGTTCCCCAGTCCAGCTATGCAATTTCAGGAAATTGCCATATATGTAACACTGTTATGTTAAAAAGGTATATTATGGATATATGATTGGTAGAAAGAAATGTATTGTACTTTCATATTGGAAACCTTCTGGACTAATTATAGAGTAACTACCACCTGTGGGGAAAGTCGGCTATTTCAGTATGTACCCCATGTTTCTTCTAACTGGAATTGTTGCCATTAGTAAATTGCTGTGTGTGTGTTGTCTTGTCTTTCAAACTTTCAATTAGCTATGGTTGTCTGATTTGTCTTTTATTTTTGCAGGATCTAAACAATGTGGAGATGAGGAGCTAGATAACTATACTGGAAAGATAAACAGGATGTGAGAGTGAAAATAGAAGTGTTCCTTTACTTTAAGAGGGCTAAATGGATAGATACCCCTGAAAGCATATCAGCCTTACTTACAAGGTACAATACATGAAAAAAATTGAATTGTTCTCCTTAATTTCTAAGATCAGTTTGGAAATATGAGCTATGATGAAGTAATTCTTCTTTGTATCTGCCTAAATGGACATCCTAAGGCTGGTATAATTGTGGCTGGGTTTCAATAAAGCTACAGTCATTCAAATTCTGATGATATGCTTATTTGTGCTGTGCTTTCAGGCAGTCAGGTGGGAGGGGTCTGTGATGCTTGCAGTATTTCCTTTGAGGATCTGTGTTAATGATGCTGTAGATCATCGGAGATAAATGGTCCTTGGCTTACCAACTGTACTAATTAATGGATAAATCAGTTAAATAAAACACATGTGGCTCTAGGAAACAATCATTGGGGAATCAAGATGACTGACCCTTATCAAGGAGGTCTCAGAGAAGAGATACTGATTTAAATTGTGAACGTCAATTGCCATAGGACAGAAAAAAGCTTAATTTTAGTCTCTCAGCTGCTCTCAATTCTCTTCCATGCTATTCTGACATTTTCACATTCTCCTTCCTATTGCACACAGGGCTCCTCTTACTTCTAAAATTTCAGAATTCTATGGACGGTTGGCCAAGAGATTCCCATGTATTTTAATGGGATCATATGACTATCCCTCTATCAATGTTTTGAAACTGTAGGTAGGTTTTTTTTTTTAATGTTGAGAATTGCTTCTGGGAGCACGTATTTTGTCTGGTAGCTGTGAGGTGACATTTATAAGACTTCTGTCTGTCTTCACCACTTTGCACTCTTCTTTTCTCTTGCTATAACCAAATTGATTATCTAGCAGAAGGTCCAAGAAGAGCAAAATCAGTTCTGACAAAATAGTCTCACCCTTTGCTATTATAAAAAGGGGACAATTACCCTTGATTGTCTCCAGTTTAATGGCTAACCATTTTTTAATTTTCTTTAGTAGGTATCACATCTTTGTACTGTTGACCCCATTCTAGCCTTTTTTTGTTCATTTTTAAATGTATGTGATTATACAGAGTGTACAATTTAGGAAGGCAATCTGTCATGTAGCTTTGTGTGGACTACAAATTAGTACAGTGTAGTTGGTCAGATAGCCAATGTGTTGCATAAAATAAACTGTGTGTGGAAAACTACAACTCAAGAATGGGGTATGAGGAGAAAAAAGAATTAGGCGATAATAGCGTCAGATTACAATATCTGCTCTAAAAGTAGAAACAGTTCACAGGAGTAAGAAACCAAGTAAAGGAACAAAAGGATATAGAGATTATTGAATTAAATGGATAGCATGTATATAGCAGGAAAGAGAAATTATATTTCAAGGCTATGGAAATCAAAGGGTGAAACAGATAAGAGGAACAATGGAAGATCGAGGATATTTCTTGTTGTTTAATCAGAAGAATGTGGCTAAAACACATTAATCTTTCATGACCTTGACAAGGACAGTTCTAAGAATACCTTGTTTCAGTACAGTACAGTTACTCCCATAGCTTTCTCATCATCATTCAGCCATTGAGGGGAAGGTGAACTTGCACAGAGCAAATTCAGATCCTCTCAGTGAGTACTGTGCTGAAGGCAATGAATTATGCACATCAAATATGAATGGTGCATCTAGGATATAGAGTCATCATTCGTCTAGTTTTCTGCACATTCCAAGTGGTAGTCCTACATTTGAATCCATACATCACTATGTATCAGCACTTCACTCCAGTATTTAGTGTCTGCTTTGGGCACTGCAGCTAATATGCTCTGCAATCCAGCATGTAGTCATCAATTTGCAGAGTAAACCCTTTTTCCCATTCCCAATGAGTGTACCTCTAAGACAAAGGACTCTTCATTAGTGAAAGATCAAAGATATTACTCGTGTAATTTCTAACCTTGCAGTCTTCCATTTTGTAGTTTCTCTCCAGCTAACAGCATCTATAGGTCAGGCAGTTTCATAACAGGAAGGGAGGAGTGCACAGGCATAGCATGAGTAGCATGTATGGGAAGCTGTAAGACTTCTTAGACATCCTTAAAGGAGAATCTCTGAATAAATAGCAAATACTATAAGTGGTCTCCTTCCATGTTTGATTTAAGTTACCTTTACAGATGAAGTATGGCAGTTTCACTGCTGTGCACCTCTGTTGCTCAGAAATTCCTGCCCTGACCTGCAAAGTACATTGTCCATCTCTAAATTACAAGTTCCAAAGGGTAGACATGTTAGTCTAGTTCAGCAAAGGAAACAAGGAGTCCTGTGGCACTTTTAAAGACTAACAAATTTATTTACTGCATGAGCTTTCATGGGAGAAAATCCCACTTCGTCAGGCGCTTTGAAGAATGGGAAGAAATTAAATGCAGGGAAATATATGACATAGGATCAGGTGAGGCTGTAACAGCAAATCAAAGTAGATGTTAAGAATCAAGCACTGGGGAACAGCATATAGAGGAAGGTGAGGTTAAATCACCTGTTGTAATGAGAAAAAAAATCTGTAGTCCCTGTTTAACTCTGAGGCAACTGAGTCAAATTTACACATGCATTCCAGTTCTGCAGTTTCTCTTTGAAGCTGTTATTTGTTATTCATTAGTTTCAGCATAGGTATTAACAAGTCATCAATGGAGTGAGCAGAGAGATTGAAGTGTTCCTCTATTGGTTTTTGAATGCTGTTATTTCTGATGTCAGACTTCTGTCCATTTATTCGTTTGTATAGAGACTATCCTGTTTGTCCAATATATAAGGCAGGGAGGCATTTCCGGCACATGATGGCATAAATCACATTGGTGGATGAGTAGGTGAATGAGCCCTTGATGGAATAGCTGGCTTGATTAGGTCCTGTAATGGTGTCTTTAGTGTAGATATGGGGGCAAGGTTGGCAACGTGGTCTGTTGCAGGGATAAGTGCCTACTTTAATGTTTCTGTTGTTTGGTCTGTTGTTGCTGGTGAGTATCTGTTTAAGGCTGGGGGAGCTGTCTGTAAGCAAGGAGAGGTCTGTCTCCCAAGGCTTGAGAGAGTGAGGGATTTCATTTAGAATAGGTTGTAGATCCTTCATGATGTGCTGTAGAGGTCTGACTTGGGGGTTGTAGGTGATGACCAATGGTGTTCTGTTGTTTTCTTTCTTGGTTTTCTCCTGTAGTAATTGACTTCTGTGTACCCATCTGGCTCTGTCTGTTTCTTCACTTCCATGGGTGAGTATTGTAGTTTTAAGAATGCTTGATAGAGATCCTGAAGGTGTGTGTGTCTGTCCAACAGACTGGAAAAAAATTGACTCCATTGCCTCAGGGTTAAACAGGGACTACAGATTTTATTCTCATTACAACTGATGATTTGACCTCACCTGCCTCTATATGCTGTTACCCAGTGTTTGAATCTTAACATCTACTGTGAATTGCTGTTACAGCCTGATCTGATCCTATGTAATACTTCCCCGCATTTAATTTCCTCTCATTCTGTAAGTTCCCCATCTTCAAGTGGGGTTTTCTCCCACGAAAGCTCATGCGAAAAATAAATTTTTGTCATTTAAGTGCCACAGGACTACTTGTTTGTTATCTCTAAATGAGGAGCTCTATCGTGTGTTACATCAGGTTATGGTTGTAGCTTGGTGCACAACAGGGAAATGTTAAGGTTGCTGGACCAGTTCATAAGGTCAACTACTCTTTCTGGAAGGGGAAGGAGAACAGACCATACTTCTTTCTCCTTGAAGATATCTTAGTACTTCTAGAACTGCTTGCTTACCATTTATACAATCAGTTCATTAAAGCTAGCCATCCTGGGACAGGAATTAAAAGGCAAGGAGCCAGGAGTATATGACTAATTTGTGAATTAAATTATCTATGAACTACATATCTAAATAGCTTATTCAAATCCATTTAGTGAATTTGACATGAAAACTGTAATCTTAATGATTATTTCTGTATTTATTCAAATAATTTCATTTAGATCTCTTCATGCTGTATGTACCCTTTAGACTGACAATCTTTAAATGCATCAGTGAAAAGAAAAAAGCAAGAACAAGAAGTACTGGTAGTCCTCTCTTCGCTTGAACCTGTAATAGGTCATTTACAGATTTTCATTTTATTCAGATACTGTATTAACCTATGCTGTATACTTCTATATTTAAAAGCCCAACATAGTTAAGTTCTTAGAATTTGTTTTTCCAAATAAATTGATTACCTGCACTTGCAAAAACCTAATTTTGAATGATTGTCAAGAGAATTAAGTGGCTATTTAAAGCACTATTTCATGTGCATGTCTTGATACATGATTAACTCACTATATCTAAAAAAAGGAAACAGGCTGATTTCTGATTAGGATAATAAGTCTCATTACCATTAGCAAGGAAGACAGATAGGTACAATTGTTACTGATTTTACTGCAAATTAACTAGGTAGGCCTCTAGACAATGGCATTTAACAATCTTTATTGTCTTGACTGATGGCTTGCCCTATGAAACACGCTGGGGTTCTTTAAAGTCTCTCACTTTTACTCTGGAATTTGAAATGGATTCCTTTTAGTTCTGCCTCCTCTAAAGTTGATGGTGTAATAAGGGACTTCAGGGTCTCACACATAGAGAATTTTGGAATAAATCTCTTTCAATTAATTGTTCAGAATTTTTTTTTCCATCTGAATATGTGGCATAATTCATAAATCTAAATTGAAATGTTTGTAATCAAAATTATGGTTCAAGCCAAACACCCCTACATTTTTATAATGTATGTAATCTAAACATGTAAATAGAACACAGTTTCAGTATTGGCCACAGTAAGATCAGCTTAAAATCTTGTATCTAAGCAACTCGAGAAATCGAAATCTGGAGCTGAATTTTTTCATATGGATCCATTGTTCTGTATAAGGGATTTTGTGTTTTCTATTAATCTGTTGCTACTGATGTAATACTATAGTGTTTATAATTAAACTTTCAGCTTTCTTATGTGGGTGTCCTAACAGGTTTAAAAGTATCTGACTGGTAGACTGAATATGAGAAAATTGGTTTTATACTTCATTATTTCTGTATATTGTATTATGACTTTTCCATGTCACTTACTAAAAATACGTGTCAAGCACTTAGGACAAATGCAGTGTGTATAATGAGTTCTATCCAATTTAATTTAAGGAGTCCTCTGCTCCAGCTTTGCAGGCTACATTTCAGTACATATGTAGCTCTGGAAGGACAACCTCAAGGTGGTTCAAGGCTCATCACGGCCTTGGTTACTCACCTTAGGAGCGAGGAAGCCTTGCTTCTTTATTCGGTGCCAATAGATAATCCCGAATAACCTTTAAGACACTATAAATATAAGGAATCAAGGACCAACAGATAAGGATAAACAACTTGTTTATGGAAATTTAAGAACAAAATGAAGCAGGGCAAAAGGGAGGAACAATGACAAAAGGAGGAAAAAAGCAGGGCAATCAGAGTTAGCAAGATAAATGACTGAGCAGCCAATTCCACAGCAAATAATTAAACACCCACAACTAAGTGATAAGGAGACTGCCTCTGCCATAGGCCTAGGAGACTAACAAATTACGCTACGGTCTCAAATGGTAGCCAGGTTTGTCAATAGAGAAGGGCTGAATGCTTAATAAACTTACTGTAATTTACTATATATAGTAAATTACTTCCTGCTGCCCTCTTACATAAGCACAAATTTAAATTTATTGGCTTTTTAGCCACTGTTTGAGTGCACGAGATTAACTGTATCTGTTAGGAAACCAAACACTAAATAATTTTACAATTCATTTTTAATTTCTTGGCCACAATTTGCTAGATAGATGCATAATTATCCATGTCCCAGTCGCCACTAGAGGAGGTCAGAGTGCTACACTGAATGGTTTACATATCGTATATTTTTTTTAAAGCAATTCATCCAAATGTAATATGGCAGAGAAACAGAGGTTTCTATTTTTGTAGTGAAACACCCAACATATTTATTACAATATGAGAAATCCTGGTGCTCTCAGTTCAGGAATTTCATACAAATCTCTTGGAGGTTCAGATTTAGTTTCTCCTTCTGGATGTTTATTTGGTTTCAGATATGAACAAGACCAAAAATACCAAAGCAAAATTTATCTGAGCACTAGTTCTTATCATGTTCAAACTGAAAAACAATTGACTTTTGGAGCTTCCATGTGAAACCATGAGTCAGTTTAGGTTGATACAAAATTTAGCCCAGATTTACCTAGCAATTTGCAAACTTTAGCAAATCTGACCCAATTAATAAATTTAAAATTGTAAAAATATAATTAGCCAGGCCACGTGAGGAATCTGAAGAGCAAATAAATCAGTGTGGCCACTGCACGATTGAGGTGCTTAAAAAAACATTCAAATTAGATAAGGCTATTGCAGGGGAGCTAAATGATTTTTTCCCCCCATCTATCTTCACTGCATAATATGTGAGGGAGGTTCCACATCAGAACCATTTTTTTTAGGTGAAAAATCTAAAGAACTGTCCATGGTTGAAGTAGTTTTAAAACAAACTAATAAACTGAAAAGTAGTTAAGTCACCAGGACCAGAAAGCATTCATTGAAGTAGTTCTGCAACTTCACATTTGAATTCTTTCAGAACTCTAACTCTAGTATGTAACCTATCATTGAAACAAGCCTTTGTATTAGTTGTTGTGTAGGTAGCAAATATAATGCCATTTTTTAAAGAGGGCTCCAGAGGCAATACTGCCGATTTCTGGCCAGTAAGCCTAACTTAAAACCTGGACAAATTTTGATATGGTTCCACATGGTGAATTGTCACTTAAGTTGGAAAAGATGGGGATTAATACAAAAATTGAAAGGTAGCTAAGGTTAAAGAGAAGACAACAAAGGGTTATACTGAAAGGTGAACTGTCAGGCTGGAGGGAGGTAGCTAGTGGGGTTCCCCAGGGCTCACTCTTGGGACCAATTGTATTGAATCTTTTTATTACTGACCTTGGCAGAAAAAGTGAATGTATGCTAATAAAGTTTGTGGATGACACCAAGTTGTGAGATATTGCCAATACAGAGAAGGATTGGGATATCATACAGAAAGATCTAGATGATTTTGTAAAATGGAGTAGAAGAATTAGGATGAAAATTAACAGCGGAAAGTGCATTTAGGGCATTTATGCATTTATGGACTAATAATAACTTTTCTATATGCTGGTGGTGCATCAGTTGAAAGTGACAGAGGAAGAGAAGGACATGGGATATTGTTTGATCACAGGATGACCATGAGCCACTAATGTGATATGGCTGTAGAAAAACCTAATGTGGTCCTTGGATACATCAAGAGAGTTTTTCCCAGTAGAGATAGGGAAGTGTTAGTACCATTATATGAGGCACTGGTGAGACCTCATCTGGAATATTATTTACAGTTCTGGTCCCCCATGTTTAAGAAAGATGAATTCAAACTGGAACAGGTGCAGAGAAGGGCTACTAGGATGGTCCAAGGAATGGAAAACCTGCCTTATGAGAGGAAACTCAAAGAGCTTGGCTTATTTAGCCTAACCAAAAGAAAGTTGAGGGGAGATATAATTGCTTTCTATAAATACATCAGAGGGATAAATGAGGGAGAGAGAGGAATTATTTAAGCGTAGCCCCAACATAGGTACAAAAACTAGTGGTTCTAAACTGGTCATCAGGAAATTTACACTTGAAATTAGACATAGATTTCTATCCATCGGAAGAATGATATTCTGGAATAGTATTCCAGAGGGAGCAGTGAGGGCAAAAAAAAATCTAGCTGATTTCAAAACTGAGCTTGATAAATTCATGGAGGAGATGGTATAATGGGGCAGCCTAGTTTGACAACTGAGTGATCTTTGGCTCCTGGTGTTAGATACACTGATGGGATGATTGATGGGGTGGGTTCTGAGTTATTACAGACACTTCTTTCTTAGGTATCCGACTGATGAATCTTGCCCACATGCTCAGGGTTTAACTGATTGCCATATTGGAGTCAGGAAGGAATTTTCCTCCAGGCCAGATTGGCAAATGTTCTGGGGATTTTTTTTTCCTCACCATCCTCTGTAGCATGGAGCATGACTCAATTGATGGTGGATTCTCTGTACCTTAAAGTCTTTGTATCATGATTTGAGGACTTTAATAATTCTGTCATACATTAGAAGTTTAGTGCAGAAGTGGGTGGGTGAGATTCTGTGTCCTGCATTGTGCAGATCAGATTAGATGATCATATAGGTCCCTTCTGACATTAGAGTCTGAGTGTCTAATTGCTAGTTCTACCTATTGTTGAAAAGTGGAAATACACATGATTTTTGCAAATTAGAATATACCGAAATGAGGAAATGATTATAGAAAAAAAAATAATGTAGTAGTTTACTTCAGCTCTATTTTGGGATATGTATGTGGTTTACTATATTACCATAATGTGCAAAGCTTTGGGTAAAGAGAGGGGTTTAAAAGTAATAGCAAAGACTACTTTTAATTGTAAAATGGGTCTTCATTTGGAAACTACGCTTAACACTTTGAATCAAGATCTATATAGCCCAAACTGACACATTTTTGAGAGCCTTGGAGATGTGTGGCTCTTGAGGGGCTGATGATGAGTGCTTCCGGATTTGTTGTTTGACAGTTTCCATTTTGACTGGATTTGTTTTTATTCCAAATCTTCAAGAAAAGTGTTTATGCCTCTGATTCTAACATCGGTATTTTCATAAAGGTTTCATGACTCTTGTTCTGATATTTTGTGACAGTTCAGTGCAGATTTTGACAATTGGTGATAAGGAAACAAACAGAAAAGATGTACCAAATAGATTGTCTACTCTGGTATAACATTTTATGTCAATTGGGGATTTATTTAACTGAAAAAAATGAGCCTGGTATTAATCTCATATTGGCTTTGCACAGTAATTCCGCTGACTTCAGTGAAATTTATTGATCACCATTGGTGTGAGATAAAAATTGGTCTTAATACTTTCCCTTGAAGTACCACTGATCTTCCTGAGTGACCAATACATACACTAAATGTATATCTTACTTAAATATTCATTTGTTATCCAATATTAAACTCATTGGAGAAATCTGGAGTATTAGAACCTATGCTTTTCAGTATTCCCTGTAAACTGAATCTCATTTGAATATTCATAAAACAAATAAACAAATATTTAATTATTTAATAACTGACAAATAACTTTCCTCACTGCTGACAGCCAGTACTAAGATAGGAAAGATGTTACTGTTCTCTGCTCTTTCATTTATCTCATGTATATCTCATATTGTTTCATTGTCTAGCCCTGTTGCTTGAGTATAAATCTTTTCCAATTTATGGAAACAAATAAAGTTTATTAGACCACTTGAAAGATGCCTAATAATTTAGCTTCTAAGGTACAAGATCTTTCATTCAATGGAGTCATCAGTCAGCATTAAAGAAATTATTTAATTTGCAAGGATAAATAAGATTACATAACTAATAAATATAAAAGGAAATAATTTCATGACAGAAATATTATGGCTGTGATGATAATAAGGAATATGGACATATCTTGTTTTTGTAAACCACTAACTGTTCATAATTAAAATGCTTGCAAGCCTGAAGGTGAGATTGTTGCTTAAGACCTAATTTATTTAACTTTTATGTAATCAATACTTTAATTGAATATAATTTGCTAACATTGAATTAATGTAAGATCTTTTCGCTTTATACCTTGTTTTCTAGTGGTTAATAATATGGTGGCAACTTGAAATGTATACTTCATATAGAAAGAACTGTGTTTGTAAGAAGATTGCTAGAACAGTGTAGAACTTAAACCTTTGCTTTTTAAAAATTTCTCCTTGTTCTTCCATTGAAGTTTTATCTGGCATTATTACAGAGTTAATTCATCACCTTTTTACTGCCAAGAGAATGATTCCAGGGCATGGATTCTGAAGGCTAAATATTCAAAGTGGTTTAACCTCTGCCTCTAACTGTGCATCTGCAATTTTCAATTTATAGATAGACTTTGAACAGGCATATTAAGAAGAAGAACAGTTAATTCTCTTGTTGGAAAGTATAAATGCCATGGACCCACATTAAAGCAAACTTTTATATAGATAAGCAATTGTGTGGTCAAAATTGGGGAAACAAATTTGGAGGTAGCTTTTGAAAATACAGCCCTTAAATGTCCAAGAAATTTTCATAAAATACATATATTGATCGAAATGTCATAGGGATTCATGTCTTGCTATCTCAGCATAGTGGTTAGCCTTTGTTTAATGATTACACTTTGCACCCACTTTCCATACAGGGACCTATAAATACTTTTAAAACAATAATGAAATAAGCCTTAATGAAATGTCCTCTGTGAGGAAAAGCTCAGGAATAGATGGCTTCTCTGATACTTGTGGGATAGATAGAAATCAAACACACATCTTGCCTCTTAATCCTGTGCATTAACATTGAGAAGAGCATTGTTCAAGGGAAGGAAATAGGTTTTTTAAAATGATTTAACTGGGCATACTGTTACACTGTGTGTTAATAGGTCTACATACATACCAATTATATAAATATATTCATAGGGCATCCAAATGATTAATATTAGATTTTAAATATCTGGTGGCATTCAACACTTTGCAGGCTTCTTAAACTGAAATTTTCAAGGGAGCTTTAGTGATAAGCCGTGGTCGAGGCTTGTCGAGTTCAATGCGGGACGGTTAAGCACAAACAACCAATATGATTGCAAGCAAGAACGTTTATTAATACAAGTGTAAAGATTTTTATACATTTCCATAGTCCCACCACCAACTATGACAAGGCAGTTAATTGGTGCATATATAATTAAATAAAACAAACCTGTAAGCCATTGGTTAAATAACCCCTAGATTTATAATTGTGTTTACTGCTCTTCTTACTCCTCACTATCAGTAAATTCTCACAGAAATCCAGACACTGAAACGCCAAGGCCGGTGTGAAAGTATGTGGCAGTATGCCATTGCAGCCTGAAGTATCCTTGTCCAACCTGGCTGTGATCTTCCAATTAAAGTGTCATCATATCTGTGTATGCTGAATAAATCCCCACAGAGGCTTTCAAATTTGAACATCTAAAATTAGGGATCTTAATCCATTTTAAAGTTATTTTACCTTCACAAGTGTCAAGCAGCTGTGACTTCTATTGAAAAATGGGAGTTGGGGCCAAAGAAATGTATTGCTTTCATGTTTAAATATTGGTTTGGGTATCTAGTTTCAGTTGCCATTTTTATTTATTTATTTTTAAATCAAGGAGTTGAAGATGGTCTGCATGACAAGGATCTTGTTTCACTATTTGAGGTCCTAACTGACATTTATGTTGAGGATATTTACTTATTTATAATATTCAAATAAGTTTTCTTGATTATTTTATTATTTCTTGTCTTGTCACTGTCCTGTGGGCAAGCTTTTTGTACAGCATGGGATAACTGTGAAAAGTCACAGTGAACTAAGAGACCATTGTCCCTGAAATTAGGATGGCTAGTTAAATAAAAGTACCACTTGGGCCAAAGAGAGGAAAAGCCACAAACCGTTAATCCCTCTCTTCCCTGGTCCACTCCTGGTCTGGCTTCTCCGCCCTGGGTAAGGTTACCAGATACCAAAGTTTGGAAATGAGGACAGGGAAGTACTAAAAGGAGGACATGGAGAAAACGTAGTATTAATATCTGACCCCCCCTGCGGCCCCTCCCCCAATCCCCCGCCCCCCCCCCCCCGTGGCCCCTTTCCTGATCCTCTTGCCCCCCCATGGCCCCTTCCCAGCCCCCCTTACCTGGCCGGAGGTCCAGAGCTGCTGCAGTGGCCAGCAGAGCTGATCCTGGACAGGCCCTTTCTCCCCTGAGCACGCTCTGTTTGAGCATGCTATGAGCAGGAGGTTTAAAACTCCCTAGCCTGGTTGCAGCAGGACAGGGCAGAGCATGCGTTCCGCCCACGTCTGCCCTTTTCTGGGCCCCTGAGCAGAACGCACTGGAATGCAGCATTCTGCCCTGGTTTTGGCTGTGATCTGCAGATTAGCCGAACCCAGCTCTTCAGGCATATTTTGGACCCTAAAATTCTGGGCTTATACAT
Source organism: Pelusios castaneus (assembly GCA_007922175.1). Classification (NCBI taxonomy): domain Eukaryota; kingdom Metazoa; phylum Chordata; order Testudines; family Pelomedusidae; genus Pelusios; species Pelusios castaneus. The sequence goes on from ML685780.1 coordinate 5,551,405, forward strand.
GAGCATAAACTGAAATTTTAATCATAATTAAAAAGCTGGACAAAATCATGTACTATTAAAATGCCTGCCAGATGGAGGAATTGAAGGTAAAAAGGAGGACATGTCCTCCTTTTCTGGATGTCTGGTAACCCTAGCCCTGGGGGGCAGGACAGTGCGGGGCCCACGTAATTGCGGGGCTCGGGGCGATCGCACTGTTCATCTCCCCTCCCCCCACAAGAAAGACCCTGAATGCACATGTGAAATGCACATCTTCATTTAGGTTCAGGAAATAGGTATTTATTGGTAATTCTGTAGTAGTCATCATTGAAGTATCTAAGTACCTCACAAACATTAATGATTAAGTCTCAAAAGAGTGTGATCTTGCATAGGTGAGAAAATTAGACATAGTAATTTGGCTAACTAGGAAGCTAGTAACAGAGCATAGAGTAGAAACCACATCTTCCAAATCCTGGTCCTGTTACCTTAATCCAGTGGTTCCCAAATGGTGGATCCTGTCCCACCAGTAGGTCATAGGAAGGTGCTTGATGGGTCACTACATCCAAGGCCAGATTAACTCATCATTATGCCCTGGTCTACACCAATATATACCTCTCCTGGCTTGTTACTGCAGGGAGGCCTCAAAGGAAAGTGAGTTAGACTGGGCTAACTCTGCACTCAGGACATAGTGGTGGCTCCTGTTCTCAAGGACTGGCTTCACATGCCAGGCATTGTTGCCTGGTGCACATGGTCACAGCACCACTTGAGTTGGACACAACCAACCTTCCATTATGACACCACTCAAATTTGCCCCCTGCCCTGGGCACCCCCTCCACACCAGGCTGGGGTTAGGGTTACAGTGTTGGGGCAGAGGGTATATTTAAGGGGGGGAGGAGGAGAGAGAGAGACAGAGAGAAAGAAAATACGCAGTTAGGATTGCCTGGGGAACCACTCCCTTAACCTAACCATCCTTCCTCTGTAGGGTAATGTAGTGGCTTTTCCAGGTGTGGATCAGATGACCAAAAACAAACAAACAGAAACTGTAGCATAACTCAGTTTCTCTCAAAGTATGATCTCTGACAATCAAGAAGGTGTATTAATAGTTAGAGACAAGGGCAAATTGCATTTCCTTTTTCAATAACACTGTTGGTTACAGACTGGCCATTGTTAAAAAAGAGATCTCCAAGCATGAATACATTCAGCTACAAGATGGAATGGCTCACAAAGTTTAATAGTTCTTCCAATTAGAATTTGTATAGAATTTGCTTCTCTTTGAATATTATTATGAATCTATCCTATCCTATCCTATCCTATCCTATCCTATCCTATCCTATCACTGGCATTTTGATTGTAAATTTTATATTTTGCTCTACCTCAGGTTAGATTTTTTGTTTCGTTTCCTAGGAGGGGTGATTTTTATCATTGTATAGTTAGTGAAAATGATTAAGGAAGCTTCAGTAAAATCTAAGATGCTGACAATAATAGACAAGTTAATATTTGAACGTGGGGCTTCCCAGTTCAGCAGAGGTGCATAGACATATGCTATGTTAGAAGTAATTCTCAAATGAAAGTTTATGCCACAGAAGATTACAAAATGTCAACCTCAATATTTCTTTTCAGAAAATTAAGTTAAAAACATAGTGATAATTAACAGAAAAGCAGCATAGCTGGTAAAAACATTCATTTCTGTAATGGCTTCATGGCATGACTGTTCACACCACCATCTCACTGTCAATCTGCTTCATTGTGTGGAACAGCAGGGCTATGCAGAATTTTAGGATTGTATTTCATGACTCTGTTACAGTTTCTGAGGCTGTTGTCTCAGTACTTTAGTCCTGAGTAATTTTGGAAGTGAAGAAGCCAACCATAATATTTTTGACAACTACTTTATATATAACAAATAAGTCATATTATTTGGCCAGAGAGGACCGTCATGATCATCTAGTATGATCTCCTGAATACTGCAGGTAACAGAACCAATGAATACCATGAGCATAAATTCTTGTAAATGTGCATGTTTATTACTGTCTTTTAAAAAGGTGGAGGATGGGATTTTCGAAAGCACTCTCTCTTGGCCTAAATTTGTCCCCACTGACTTCAAAAGCCCATTTGCATAGAATTAGCAGCAAGAGGCAGTAATTTATAAATGGGCCTTTTAAAAAAAAGAAATATATTGTGATAAATTAGGAAAAAAATTGTACAGTTAATACAAACTTAATATGATAAATGATTCATAAACCTTTGGGAATCTCTAGAGAACAAGTTTGAGACTGCTCATGACTTCAATATGTTAGTTGCATATAGTATAGACACTTTTATTTAATTCCCAATGGCTGTGGCAAAACCTTTCAAAGTGAATTTCCCAAGATATTAAGTGATGGTAAAATTCAGAAAGTAATATATCATCACTTCTGATTAATATTTTAGAACCTAGAATATTTTAAACATAAATCAAAAGCTTTCTTAATTTTGGCAATAATAAAAAACAAAACTCATTATACTGATGAGAGAGAAAATGGGACTGGGGTGAAGACTGTGATGAATAATCCACCATCTTGCAAATTCTATCCAGGAACATTTTAAATTACTGAAATGTAGCCTGACTGCACACTGACTGATAATCTGACTGTAAGATATTGCCCAAAGTAATCAGTAAGAGATTTATGATGTCCATTTTGGCAATTAGGTATACATATGCAAATAAATGAATTATTGATACAGTTAAAGAACTATATCCCCATTCTCCTGTACCCATAAGGGACACAAAAGAAAAATAAAATATTTTAAAATAAATTATATTAGTTTACAATAAATGCTGAATTGGTCTCCACTGCAGTCTGATTTACTTCCACAGGTAAAAAAAAAAAATAGCTGCAGAAAGAAAATATTTACTTCTGTCCCCTCCTGAAAGAGATGCAGTGTTCTCATATATTTGTGAAGAACAATGTCTGTGGGTACTATCATAGAATCATAGAATAATAGGGTTGGAAGGGACCTCACAAGGTCATCTAGTCCAACCCCCTGCTAAAAAGCAGGACCACTCCCCCTAAATCACCCCAGCCAGGGTTTTGTCTAACCGGGCCTTAAAAATCTCCAAAGATGGAGATTCTACCACCTCCCTAGATAGCCCATTCCAATGCTTCACCACCCTCCTAGTGAGAAAGTTTTTCCTAATATCCAATACCATAATACAATTAGCACAGAAATATTGACTGAGTGCTTTTCACAGTACTCCCCCATTTCAACTCATTCATGTCAGCACAGAATGTGACCATAACAGATGTTGTCTTGTGTTATGTTGTCAGATGTTAGCAACTTTTTCACAGAATTTTATCAAATACTATGCAGTCTAATTATTCTAAATAGAGGAAAATTATGCCTTGAACACACTCCCTCCTTTTCTATGATGACTATTGATAAAAGTTTACTTTAAATGCGGACACTATTTTATCAATGATATAATTATTTTATTCACTCTTAATGTACATGCCATTTTTTTCAAGCTTTTACTCAGACAAAATTCTTGCTGAAGTACATGAGTGAGTCATAAGTTTAAAAAAATAAAATAAGGCATATAGGATTTCGATGGTTATTTTTCACTGTATTGTGTGGCAGAGTACATCTACATTGCTTTCATCAGCAGTTTTGGTCTGAGAAGAGAGGCTGCCCTACTCGTTTCGACCTGAAGCTGACAAGATTTATGGGAAGCATGTGATCACATAATTAAAGACTGTATAATGATGCATATGCACAATGTGGCAAATTAGGATTGCAGAGACAAACTTAATTTTTGGTTTACCTTCAATTTTGAGCAGCCTTAGTCTGCATTTTGAGTATTCTTTTACTGCAGTATATGTGCATGGGTTAAATAGCAATTTGTATTCATTTCACTAACAACTTACTTAGTAGGAGACTGTGACAGATTAGGTCATGTCTGTGAAACTGTGAACTATCAGGTATGGTAAACCCCGTTTTGTTACAGGCGCTTGACTTTGTATTGTGTCCTTTGTGGATTACATTTTCCTTTTTGTAACAGAGGCTTGCCTTATAGTGGAAAGACTATGTCTGAGAAGCTACTAGAGAGACAAGGTGGGTCAGGTAATATCTTTTATTGAACCAACTTCTGTTGGTGAGAGACAAGCTTCCAAAGTACACAGAGGTGGACTTCAAAGGCTATGATGGAGCCACCAAGGGTCATCAGAACTGAAGGTATTTTTTACTGGAACAATGGACCTCCTGCTGATACGACAACTGGTTGTGGGATGGGATGGAGCATGGAATTCCTTCTGTAGAAACAAGTGCAAAAAACGGGGACTGACTAGTTTAAAAGAGGAGTGTTTTTCTGAGCGAAAGGTTCGGCAGTGCCAAATCACTGACATGCAGTAAGACTAGTCTAAGGAGGCAGGGAAGGCTCCTGGACACAGACAGAGTACGATCAGACCATGGAGATTGTGTTCAGGATATTGTTGTTTTTCATATATCTATAACTCTTTAGTGCTTTCAGAAGTGTCTATAAAGTGATTATAAAATTTCTTTTTGAAGCCTGGGTTCTCTGCTTTCCTGCCATGTTTCCCTGATTTTTTTTTTTTAAACTAGAAACCACAGGTAGGTGGACTGTGGAGGGGAGTGTGCTAAGCAACTGGGGGATTGTGAGGATTATGGAGCTGGCTTTGGGATCTGAGGCAGCAGCATACCATTTCCTGGGAAGGGTGTTAGACACAAGGTTTGGAGCTTCTAGTGTAGGGGTTCTCAACTCCTGGCCCGCGGGCCAAAAGTGGCCTGTGGGGCTTTTTGAAGTGGCCTGCCCACATCCCGCTGGTTGGGAGCCAGGCCACAACTGCCAGCTCACAGCTTGGAGCCGGACTGCGGCTGTCTGCCTTTCCACCTCCCTCCCCCGGCTGGGCAGGGGACCCTAGTGAGGAGGGAGGGAGATGCTGGCCAGCCAGGAGGAGCCAAGAGCAGAGCCGAGACATCCAGCTGGGCTGGGGCCATGGCCGAGCGGGCACTGCCCAGGTGAGGGCTGCTGGGGGCACACCATCCTGATCCCTGAGCGAGGTAGGACACCCTAGGGGGGAGGGACCTGGACTGGAGCTGGCCCACGGGGAGCGCTGCACTAGAGCCGGTTCGGGCTCAGCGGGCCCGGTGCTGCCCCCACACACCCGGAGGTGCAGAGCAGAGGGGATCACACATCCATCCGGGACCAAGAGGTTCCGGGTGTTTATGGGCATCCAGCCCCTTTAAAAAAAACAAAACAAGAACGGAATTTTTTGAAAACCTTTTTGGCTCAAGGGCCAAAAATGTAATTTTCTACAAACCCGAAGGGCCACCAGTCTAATTAATAAATAAATTAATTTAAATTTAATTAATTAATTCTAATTAAAACTTAATTTGAATTAAATTTTAATTAATTAGACAAGTGGCCCTTCAGGGTTGTAAAAATTGTATTTGTGGCCCTCGAGCCAAAAAAGTTGGGAACCACTGTTCTTCTGTACCTGAGAGAACCAGAAGTAGGAGCAGTGACCAGTCACTGACCAATAGCGGGTGGGTTTTAGACCTGGGATTGGGGTTCATTTATAACAGATTGGAATCCGTCCAAAGATGGGGTCTGAGCCAGGTTATAACAGAATCCATGCAAAATGTCATTGTTGCATGCTAGTTTTCTGTGTGTTCTATTCAAGATCAGTGAGTAAGACTTGATAAACTCAGTCTGCCTAAGCATTATTGTTGAATGTCGGGTCAAATAGCAAGAATAATAACTACAAGCAGGGGTGGGGGGAGAACACCATCCTGTATTCTTTGTTAGAAGAAGAAAACGGAGTCCCAGAGGTGGATTGGGTCAAACGTTACCCTTTATTGCTTGCTTGTTCCTCTCGATACCCCAAGTGAGCAAAGGGGGGACAGGGATTACAATTCTTTTATGCTTGAAAATGTAAAAATTTGCATTAATAACAACTGCTCAAAGACCCTTTTACATTAACACCTAAACAATGAATATTAATAACTATATGGTGAATATAATTTTATTCACCCTTTTTTATTGTTTACAGGTTTAGTCAATGGTGTGCAAAAGCCCAGTGTACAGCTTAAAATGTTGTTCTCCTACACGCTCAAAGTAGAATAACCTGTTTATTATTTTTATATAGCTGTACTGGTTTTCTCTGATTGTTTAAGCCATTTTATGCCCTGGATACTCTGTTGTTTCAAAGCCCCAGAAATACCATAATATAAAAGCATGATTCTCAATACAGTGCAGAGGACCTAACAGGAGACTATATATTTTTTTCTCGTATACCTTTTAACAGAGGGAAATCAACACTGGGTGATTAGAAGAGGAAAGTGGGAGTAACTAAGGAAAAGTGAGCTGAAATTAAGTTGTTCAATGTACTTTGAATTCCCATAATTTAGACTATGTTTCAGATATTTTCTCCTAGCAGGAATATTTTTATCTCATGATTAGAACAAAGAACATTATTTTAATAGATCATTAATTAACCTGATTTTTAGTTTAATGGAAACTCGGGTGTTGTCTGCCTAAATTTATCAGAGTTGGGATGATGATTGCATTGCCTTACCCTTCACAACTATGCCAGCATCTATCCTGTTTGAGCAGACACTGAGATTCCCTAGCATTACCTTTGTTGCTTTTCTGAGAATAAGAAAGTCAAGAGACAGACCCCTTTTGAAGACGACAAACCTATGCACTCTCTGAAAGCAGGGGAGCATAGATTTCCTACCACATGTAGAGAGCAGGGAAGTTCAGACTTTGTGGACTCCTAACCTCTCAGCAAGCCTTCAGGAGCTGCTGCTCTGCCAACGCCTTTGAAATCTATCATAAAAAGTCCAGTTCTTTTAGTCCATGTGAATTGAATCCTGCAAGATTCACCTACCTGTACCCAATGAATTTCTATGTTACGTTTTGACTTCTAGACAGAAAAAATGACACCTTAGTAACTCTAAAGCTCTACTGTAGTTCCACACACACAAACACAAAGGAGTTTCCTTATGTTCTGAGAACAGCTAAATAATTTAATTCATCTGTTGTTCACTGGGGTCTAGTAAAATTAAGCTAAATATTAGAAGGGAAATTATTTAATTTGAATATCACACATTCATGCCCATCTCTATTAATAGAACTACTCATATTAAGACTACTCTTATTTTAGCATGAAAATTGTAATATTTAAAAAGAATTAACTTTTATCATTTTATAATCTCACCAACAGGAACTCTTGTGAGTGGTAATTGTATGTGACAAATCCAGTTAGATAAAATATACTCATAGCTATACACTCAGTCTGTAGTCACTTTCTTCCTAGTTTATTAGCTTGATACCTTTGGAAATTATAATTTTTGCACTGAACTGTGTTCTAACTGATTGATTATTGCTGCCTTGTTCTTAGGCAAGATTCATGCTGACCGATCATGAATTAGTATCATATAGCTGTTCCTTACCTTTCTGTGCTTTTTTTTTTTTTTATTATTACTAGAATTCATTATAAAACAAAATCAGTACATAGGGTTCCTTATCTTTTTGTATATGTCGTAGTGCTGCTATGTGGTGTTACGCGGGTTGACTTGCCACCTACACTGAAAAGAATCTACACAAACTTCACCTGATTTTTCAAAGGTATTGAGTGCCTGTACTTTCCTTAACTTCAGCAGGGCCTTATCTACACTGCCAAAAATGTGTCAGTCTCTGAGGATTGACGCAGTGAGATGGATTGTGTGGGCAGTGTCAATCCCAGAAGCACTCTCTGGTCGAGGTAATAACTCCACCCCCTCAAGTGAAATAAGACTGCGTTGACCAGAGAGCTCTTCAAGTCAACGGTGATGAGTGAAGATGCTGTGGTGAGTAGGATTAACTAAGTCGATGGGAGATACGTATTCTGTGGAGCTCAGATTGTGTATCTCCTGCCAATTTAGTGCAGTAGCATAGACCAGGCCTAGGAGAGAAGGTCACAGAACACCTCTGGACATCAGTCCCCAGATGTATTAAGTCCAAACATGAATTCCACTTCTGGGGAACTACACAGCTCACTTAATAAATATATAAATGTAGGTTTCTTCCTCAACCCAAGTTTCTCTCCCTACAGCCTACAGGGTGGAGTTAATAAGCCACATGTGCCAAAATGGCTCCACAGACCTTCAACATCTGTATGTGTGATTCTAACACCTTCCACCAGGGTGGAGAATAAAGAATCTGTTCACCCTGTTGCACCAGCCAGAACCCATTTTAGAAGCAAAGAGCTTCACTCTAATACTAAAATACAATTTTATTTGACAAGAAAAATAGATCCAAATGTTTCTTGCTAATCTTTTACATGTATAGTCTCACCAAAGCCTGTCAGATAGTTGATTCTCCCATTGTTCTCTATGATTTGGATCAAAAGTGGCTATGCTGGGAAAATGCAGACCAGATGCATTTTGTAGCCTGAAGGAAATCAGTCCTGTGCTTCACAACTGTAATAGGGCTTCCACCCACAGGGTGGAATGTGAATGTACATTATATCAGCAGATCTACAGAAATGCTTGATTCCAATGCCTATTTGTGGGATGACAATAAGCTACGTAGCATCTAGGATCATCATTATCCACAGAGAATGAGTTACAGAACTCCTTATGCCTACAGTTTCACTAGAGTTTTCCTGAGTAGACAATGACTTATTTCACATTTTTTCCCCTCCTATATAAATTGTTGTCTTAAATATTATTCTACATGATGGTTGGCTTTCCTAATGTCATATATTCCTCCACACTACTGAGAAACTTTTTTTTCAACTTTGAGACTGCATACATTCATTAGTGTCAGTCAGGACAGGTAGTGACCCTGATTCATTATGTTTTTTTGTAATTGGGGATGTAAATTAGCTGACCTAATTTCATAAACAGATGGCTTCATGACTGATTTCATTAATATGTCCATTCTGTGTAAATTACTTTTTAAAATCAGTGACCTTTCCATTTTGAATTTTTGAGCATTACAGAGTTCAGGCCAATAGCTTGTAAATGAATTGAACATCTTCTGAATGATGAAACAAAAAAATCAGAGTAATAATCAGTATTCGATCATTTTCAGGCATAAGAATCCAGAATGCAGTATTGTGTGGCATTTTGTAATAAACAGTCATGTGGCTTCAAGGACAGCAATTTACTGCAAATTCATTCCTAAATTCATTTAGTCAATTTTGAAGAATTTTACATTTTATCTTAACATTTTTTTATTTTATCATCTATTCCGTATATTTAAGAATTAAGGAATTTCCTAAGGTCTGATAAAATATACAACTGATACAATATGTGACACTAGTGGACTGTGTTTTCAGAACGTACTATCTTTTCCTATTAAATGTAAAATTAAATTTAAAATATACAGTACATTTCAGTTCTAAATTTTCTCCTCAGATGTTTTGCCACTAAGGAAATGTCTAACTTAATTTCTTCTCTACCTTCAACACTAAAAACACTTCTGTTTGTAAATGGTATTCTGGCATAACAAAGCAGGCATCATTAGTGCAAGAGATATTTGAGCAAATATTCTGTATCGTATATGTCATGTCGGACAAAGATTGTGTTCTTTCTTTTGGCTTTGCTTTGGATAAACACCTAAAAGTTTAGAAGTGGAAACTATATCAAGATGTCTCGCTGAGTCAGGTATTGATAAAGTCAGGCAATGGGGTCTTGTGTTTTTTGTACTCTTCTGCAAATGCCTATGTTTGTGTCTGGAAGAGGAGACTCAGAATTGTTGGAGAAATTTGCTCATCTTTACGGCAGGATTTTCACTTTTGAGTTTCCTCAGGATTTCCTGTTGAGTTGCCTCAGGATTTCCTGCCCTGTTGTTGAAAGAATATATGAGTAGATTCTACAAAGGTGCATGTAATAATATGTCGGTACACAGCTGTTTTGCTGTCTGTCTTAATTTATTAACAAAACTTTGAAATTAGATAAATTTTATTATATTCCTAATACATTCAGAAGCATACCCAGATATATTCTGCCAGAACATGCATTAAATATTCACCAACACTCACTTTTCTTGAACTGTGACTATTTTCTTGCTACTCTGCTGGTCCTTAATACATCAAAATTTCACAGACAACAGCTGTTACACAGAACTTCCTCTAAATATATTTTTACCAAGCTGTTACTATAGCTAACAATTCAGAAGTATTGTGCTTGCTACACTTCTAAATATAGATAGTTTAAGTTTGAATGAGATTGTAAATCTGGAATTATTTGATTTTTTCAGAGTAAATTACTTTATCAATTACCTACAGATTACTCAATCTTTCTGTTTAATAAACAATATCCAATATCTAGGCCTGTCTCAGAATGGAGGAAAGGGTAGGTTCCATTTCACTATACCCTGACAATAGTGAATATATCAGTAACATTAATACTCTGGTGTTAATTTACTCATTTTTCCCCTTGGATCCATGAGCATATCTCCTAATCATGTTGTTTGAGAGCCAGTATTTCTATACAGGGATTATGTTTTCATTTTTTGTTTTGCTTCAAATTCTTAATACTTTGCTAACTGTGAATATCATTATTTAAAGTTGTCAAGAGTGGGGCATGGGTGGTCTGACCTAGTGGTTGGAGCAAGGGGATCAGAAGTCAGCTCAGCTCAGATGCCAGGAGGTTGGAGTCTAAGGCAGACCAGTGGGCAAACCAAGAGTTCGGATACCAAGAGATCTGCAGCAGGCAAGAGAACAGATGTTTCAGGGGAAACAGTCTAATGCAGAGTGAACTCAGTTGCAGGGACAACTTCCTGTTCCTGTGCTGAGTTTAAATAGGAGCTGTGAATCAATCAGGACCCTCCAGCATTCTGGCAATCAATTCCAGTGATTGGGGTCCTCTGTGAGAGTTTGCTTCTATTTTGACAACAGTTAGCAGGTTACTCGGAGCCAGGTTTGAGCCTATTATGGCTGAAGAGCTCTGTGGTCCCTGATGAATGAATGATAAATATTTCTGAAAATTAAAGAGCCCTACAAATAAAGATAGATAATTGAGGTAGAAACCTGAATATGTAAAAATAACGGAGGTTATTTTGGTTGAGGTGCAAACCAAAGAATCACTTGTTATCCCTCAAAAAAGTTCTTAGGTCAGCGTCATGCACAGTGCTGTATATAAGAGTTGTATCTTATATATACAGTATGTGGGAGATGCATTATTTTCATAGGCCCTCTTACAAATGATAAGGTTGGCTCTGCTCATCAAAATTTAGCCCTCTCTGAGTCTTGGATAGAGCTGGCTGCTGCTCATTATACCTCGATGGGCATGACTACCACAGCTGCAGCAAAGGAATTCCTCTTCTGCATCCACAGGAGTACATCCACCGTGCAGTCTCCCCTTATGCACTAGGAGAACATGTTAACTACCACATAAAAAAAAAAATCTTTACCACACATAAAAATCATTCCATACTTTTCCATCACACTCATTCCATTTGTCCTTCCACACTTTCTTGTCTCAATCCACCATATTTCCCCTTTCTTCAGAGCATTAGGGAGGTTTCTTCAGGCGGCTCCCTACCTCGGAGCTGTCCTAACGTCCAGCGTGATGGTGGTAAACTAGTGCTCTCTGACTTTTGCTTGTAATGGCATTGTCAGGCAGAATAACCTGTGATTTCTTGTTGTTGGGTGGTTTCTCATTTAAAGAGAACAAATCAGACATAAAAAATGGTAACATCCATAAACCAGTAGGAGAACACTTTGGTCTCCCTGGACACTCAGTAGCAGACTGGAAAGTTGCCATACTAACCCCCCCCCCCC
>ML685780.1:5563551-5648649 GCA_007922175.1 Pelusios castaneus
GGAGCCCATGAAAGCTTTATGCCCAAAGAAATTTGTTAGTCTTTAAGGTGCTGCAGGACTCTTGTTTTTGCTGTACACAGACTAACATGGCTCCCCCTTTGGAATGTCTATTTTCTGTGCATGTGTCCAATTATGGAGAATGAAGTAGCTATGTGTGTTGTTTTATTAATATTACATGCATCCCTGTTTACCTGTTTGAGGTTATCATGCCCAACTGCATTAAATTAAATGAAAAAGGGAGGAAATTGGCAGGAAATGAAACAATGAGAGAGAAGAAACTCTCTTTAAGGAAAAAAAGAGAGAAATTATTAACTGGGAAATGCCCCTGCCTACCGGCAACTGGGCTAGCAAATTTATTCCTCCCTGGATTGAATCTAGACTCAAAGGGGAAGGGAAAATCTTAAAGATCCCAGGCATAGGCAGGAGGGAAGTAGAGGAAGGGCTTGAATGGTTTGTCAACAGCTGTCCAAGGAGGAAACTCTCGCAGGCACATAGAGGGAGAAGCTGCAATAACCAAGCTATCATTCCCAGCCAAAGAGTAGAGAACTCTGGGCTAAGTGAAACTTAGAAGACTTGAAGGAAAAGACTGAAGTGTAGGTAAGAAGCAGCATCTAGAGCTGTGGGGTTTTTTTGGTTTTTTTTTTTTTTTTAATTTCTTGCCTCTGCATATTGTGTACCTTTTGGGGAAAAAAAAATGTTTTGAATATCCTGTTTTGAGTCACTTTAGTCAGACACTGTCACAGGCTCCCTGTAAAAGTCCTATTGCCCTGCTATGGCACCCAGGGGGTTAACTGGGCCAGGTAGTAGCAGCCAGTAGGGTGGCTGTGCTGCTGAGCCAATCAGAGGCAAGCAGGCGGTATAAAGCCAGGAGCAGCAGAGTAGGCTGGGCAGTCTGCAAGGGCAGCTTGAAGGGAGAAAGTCCCTCCCAAGCTAGCAGGCTGCAGGGGCCAGGACTGAGGAGATCTCCCAGTGAGGGCTGACCTCTGGGCTGGAGTTCCTGAAAGGAGTGGACAGCAGCAGTGACTGGAGCAATGGTCTGAGGGTCAGGAGCAGAGCAGACAGCGGTAGCAGCTAGAGCAGTGGTCTAAGGGCAGGGAGCCGCGAACAGATAATGGCTGGACTCCAGGCTGGTGAGGTGTTGTGTGGGACTGGGACAGTGGGGAAAGCAGCTCAGGGAACTGTAGAACTGTTACAGAGGACTGGAGTGAGGTGGAGGCCTCAAAGAAGCTGCATAGGGTCTCTGGGTCAAGGCCCAGAGAAGACGGGGGCGGTGGGTCCCTCCTCGCTCCCCCAGCGTGCCAGGAGTGGCAGAGGCTCGCTGGCCCATTGACTGTTTTAACCTAGTGGGCTGGAACGGGAGCCAGCTGGACTAGACTGCACAGAAGCAGTCAGAGAACTAGGCCCAGCCACAGCCGCAAAGTGGGCTGGGGAGACCTAGTTGTACACCGGAAGGGGTAGACTGAACGAACTCAGCTGAAGGGCCGAGATCCCAGAGGCGGACCAGAGGAGTGAGTCCAATGTGTGGAGCCAGCAAAGGATTGACAACCTGTAGGGGGACCACTTGAGCATTCCCCAGAGTCATCACTAGGAGGACGCCTACAGTTGTCATGTGCTAGGAACTGCTACACTCCGAGGGAAAGGTACTAACCCCATTTGTGGTTATGTTAACACAACTGGCAACATGGGAGCTGCAACCCATGGGAGCTGCAACCTGAGGTCCTGTCTAAGTGTGGTAGGAGCTGGTTTCATCCTTTAGAGAAGTGAAGGAGTGTAGTCTGTCATTCGAGAAGCATAAAGGGGGTGGGGGATTGTCTAAAGCACAGCTTGCCCTGTAACCATGGCATCAACACACACAATTTCACCCTGAAAATGACTTTTAGGAAAGTCTCATTGATTTTTTTTTTTTTTTTTTTTGTCATTTTGATTCATGTAAAACAATTACTAAATAAACAGTATACCTGGTGACAACTTTTATTGCTGATAGAAATCAGCCCAGGTGCTACAGAAATATCAATTCTACTAGTCATAACTCTAGGGAGTTATCACCTGACACTTCTGCTTCCAGCTTTCACTCACAGTGAAATCTATCTTTTCTGCTGCATAATAATGATATGGCTGATTACATATGTCTGCAAGACCTCTTCAAAAATAATAAAAAACTACATTATCTTTAACTGCTTAGAATGCAAAAATCCCAAAGATTTATGAGTTTGCTGCTTAACTGGCAACTCACTGGTCGTAATCAAAGATAAGAAGGTAGCTTATTGATGTATGGCTTATACATGCAAAAAACTTCTATAAACTGAACAAATCTTAAACTATGTCAAACACTGTAGTATTAATATGTATTCTTCCGTATAGCTATGAGCTTCTTTCATGACATGCTGGTCTCACTACAAGACACATTGTACCCTGTCAGGTACAAGACACATTGTACCCTGTCATGTACAATGCAAACCTCTCATGCTCCTCAGCGTAAGTGGTCTGTAATAGTTCTCTACAAACATCCTTATTTCCTAGCTGACTTTCAGTTTTTCTCCAGCGGATAGTGTAGTTACAGAATGCAGCTCTCCCTTTCTGTAGGGAAATGTTAGGATTTCAACATTTGGCTCAATTGTTTAAAAATGTTAGTAGTTGTCAATGTTTTAAAGTTTGCTGGTTTTTTCAATAGCTTTTAAGGGCTTTTTCTCCAGGGAGTAGTCCAACGTGAAGACATTAGGTGGAAAATGGGTGTTAAAAGGAGCTTCTCTTGCCCCTATAAAATGTCTGCTTCTGATCATTGCACCCACACCATTATGCAGAATTTTTCTTCTGTTACTTATGTTAGACTGAATGCTCATTTTGGGAGAGTAGTACTTTAAACTTTAACCAGTAGTACTACTTCTGAAGACACATGTGACTAGCTAGCCTTCTATGCAAAAAAAAAAAAAAAAAAAAAAAAAAAAATCTGCAGAGGCAACATTATGGAAGGCAAAGATTATTCTCCAGTAACTATGGTTCTCTGAATGTATTATGTTGTCTTTGCAAATCCAGACTGAACCTGACTCTTCATCTTCCTGAGTACTTGAGAGATTTAAAGGATATTTCCAGAGTCAAAGAAGAATTGATGGACAGTTAGGGTACAGAGGCTTTTATACCCTCAGTTGATACACAGTGGATCCAAGGATGATGTTTGTGTGTCACTTAATCATGTCCACAATTTCCTGTGGTATTAGTAGCTTACTATATAAGAACTGCATACCTTATTATCATCACTACTGCTGATTTTGTATGACTTAGAAATCCATTAATGGGGATTTGCACGAAATAATATATTTGGGATTTGGAGATGAAAAGTTTCTCCTGATAGCGATAAAAAATGCTACTTATGCTACTACACTGGATTAGATTCATTTTTGGTCAATATTCTGTTAAAATGAAAAAATCAAAACTGGTATATAACTAAAAACATAGCAGTGTGGGAAGATGTGGCGGAATCTTTTCTGTGCACTCTTTTATAACTATTCTGGTAAGCTAGGTATTTGTTAGTAAATCTTTAAATGATATGTATGTTAATATGTGTTCAGAAAATCCATGACTCCTCTTAAAATACTTAAAATGTAATGTGTTTAGCCTAACAATTTTATTCACTTCATACCGTTCCAATTGCAAGTGTCCCTCTATCTACATACGCACTAATAAATATATGCACTCTCTCTCTCTCAAAATACAAAACAGAGCTATTCATCTGAAACTTAAGACATTTAGGGAATTTATTTTCCCATTGCTTTAAATGAGTATCCAGGGGGCACTGAAAATCTTAGTCTCTGATTATGGCCTGTTCACAATGAAGCCAATGACAAATGAAAGAAAACTTGTCCCCTAAGATAGCATTATATGGAATTTTAGAAATTAAGGATGACAAAGAATAAAATTATTTACTTTACTGTAGTCCTTCCTTTCTCAACACAGGTTTGGGTATCTGAGGGTCTCTGGTGATGCCTTTTCACTTATTTATGGCAGACTCATAGGCGAAGGTATACTTTACTTTGTTATAATAGAAGAAGCTCTGCTATGAAAAATGAAACCACATGATCTTTTTTTGAGAGAGAGAGAGAGAGAGAGAGAGAGACTTAGAATTGCAAATCATTGTTTGGGATTTTGGGAAAGAGTTTGCTGCAGTGTGGTTATTATAACTTTAATTATTATCATGACACTTGGAACTGAATATGAGACATTTATGGATGTTAAATCTAAATGAAATCTATTAATAAGACAGTCCGACAGCAATGTCATAGAGGCCTAAGGAAGAAGTTTTCAGAAGTAAAGACAGGTGACATGGAAGGAAGAAAATCAAAAGGTGACTTTCCCTAGATTATGTCTGTGTATGATTATACATCTGTAAATCAAATTAAACATGAATGCTCACAGGAAAGAGAAATCAAAATATATTCCCTCTTGGAAAGAGTAGGCCAAAATTCACCTCATCTAAGTAGCTCCATGGATGAAGTCTCAGATAGAAGGGCTCATTCATCCATGGAAAATGAACAGAAAGCTCTGAAAGAAGAGTTGCTATGGGTAGGGTTCAGTGCCCTGAGAGTTGTCTGAATTCAGTTGAATAGTACTGATCATGACTTTTTTGAAGTGAATGAGGTCAGTGGAGATGTGATAGGGATGATCTGGCCAAGTAAACTGGCATATCTTTTATTCTGCATTATGGTGATATTTCTAATAGTACTTAGGAACTGTAAAATTAAAAGCTTAAAAGGCTCACAGTTCCTCAAAATATCCTTGGCATTTTTCAGTAACTTCTGCAGCACTAAAATTCTCCTTTTCACTAGGTATGATTAAACTAGTTTGCCTTTTTCAGGATTTGTAAATGTAAAAGTATTTTCTAATATGCAAAACAAACAATGAGTCCTCTGGCACTTTTAAAGACTAACAAATGTATTTATTGCACGAGCTTTCGAAAGATTTTTCTCTCACAAAAGCTCATACAATAAATACATTTGCTACTTTTTAAGGGTACATACACACTGAAGCCTTGGGTCGACTTAAGGACGGTTAAGTCAACCTACAGACCGCTGCGTCCACATTGGGTGGTAATTAAGTCAACTTAAGCGCTTCCTTAAATTGACTTAACGATACCTCTGAAGGTCAACTTAACACTTAAGTCAACCTTATTAAGTTGACTTAAGCCAGTGTGGACCGGGAATGCCCTTAAATCAACCTAATTGGCCTCCAGGCTCCAGTGCAATGTGGGACAGCTACCCACAATGCACCACTCCTCCGTTGACCTAGCACCTGCTAGTGTGGACGTTGGCAGTTGTCTGGAGTTTTCAGTGTAGACTCTCTAAGCCGACTTAATGAGGTCGATTTTAAATTGACTTAAAGTCGACTTTAAGTCGACTTAAGTCTCTGGTGTAGATGTACCCAAAAAGTGCCACAGAACTCCTTGTTTCTTTTGCTGAACTAGATTAACACAGTTACCCCTTTGGAATTTATAACTTGCAGTGTGAGATTTTTGGTGAGATTAATATTTAATAAAGCAAGTGTTTAAAGTTTGAACATTGTTTAATTATCAGCATGTTAATATTTAATTCAGATATTGCAAAATATAAGGTCTGAAAAGTTCAAATCTTAATATAGCACAGAATTAATATTTTCTTTCAGTTGTCAATGAGTCAAATGTACACAAATATTGAGGCTGGTGCTCAGATTTGTAGCCTTGGAACTATGTTTCATAATTCCTATAGGAGTCTCCCCATCTTTGTTTCTTTACTTCTGTCTACAGCACTGGTCCTCAACTGGTAGATCAGGGTCTACTTCTGAAGGGAAGTTACCATTGAAACCTATGACTATTGTACCATCTGCTGGAGAAAGGTTGGGTACCACTGAATTCTACAACTTTATCCATGCAAGACTTTATAGGCTCACATTACAGGACATCAGTACCTATTCTTCCACCTAGTTAGAGGAAATAACTAAAAAGCAAAACTGATATTTCTTTCCCTACTTTGTTAGGAGCAGAGAATGCTGCTTTCAGGGCACACTCAGCCTTCACCACCTGTGGAATAAGTTTTGAGCTTGGGAGTTTAATTTTAAAGGAAACATTTCTTTCTACTATGAAGGTATGCAGTAAGTGGAGCAAGGGCTTGGATGCTTACTTCCCTCATTATAAAGTTGACAATAAATTAAGCAGGAACTCATACCTCAGTCTTGTAAGGTAAAAGTTATCCATATGCTAAGGTTTTCAGGATAGGGTCTCCCTCCTACAGAACCGATAAAATGTATGGAGAGGAACATTCAGTGATACGTAGTCACAGTTTTACATTATGGAATCTTTTTTCCATCTCTTTTTCCTTTAAAAATATCATAAGAAAAATTATTCTAAAACCTACTACAATATGGACTGCATGCTTAGTAAGCATTGGTAAGGGTGGCAGAATCTGTTGCTATCTAAACAAGTGTGGATGATTGTGTAGTGAATGTTGAAGCAAATGTCTTATTCTTAAACATATTTTAGATCTGGATCCATAGAGCCTGGTCAGAGAATGCAGAAGGAAAAATCCCATTGCTTAGGATGTCAAATTAATGACATTCATATTATCACTAACAAATAGTTTAGTTTGTTTGAGTTTGTATGTTGTTCTTCTTAGTTGTCACATGAAGTATTAGAAGAGAATGTAGTTTAAATGAAATTAAATTTGTGTTTGCATTGGAAAGTGTCTATTTGAAATCAACACACGCAATGAAAGGAAACATGACAATGTAGGTATCTTTCTCTTATGGGAATACAGCTCAGTGTTTCATGTAATTATTTGCTGCTATCCTTCTACTTACTTATCTCACTTCCCCAACTAAAAATGAGTGTTTGCAACCTTCATTGATAGGACATTACATTGTGCACATCATGTCAAATCATAATAAGTTTCAACCTGATATATCATCTATGACAAAAGAGAAAATGAGACTGGCACTTTTAATATTCTTGCTATAAATTGAAATAGCAAGTACTGGATCTAGTTTTATATATACATCCACAATCATTGGCTATGTCTACACTTGTAATTTTAAGTCGACTTTAACTGAATCGACTTAACTAAGTCGACTAAGTTAAGTCGACTTAGTGAGTCTACACTTAAAATTAAAGTCGACTTTGGGGGGAACTTACAAAGTCGACCTAGAGTGTCCACACTAGACGCCTAGGCCGACTTCTAGGGGCTAGGGGGACCTAGGGTAGGTCCACGGTGACAGTGGCCCCTTGTCCAGTGCCAGGGGCCTCAGCCTTTGCCCCATTGTACATAGGTACAATGGGGCAAAGGGGGACAGGGACCCTGGCAGGGCATAGGGGCAGGGTGGGCAGGGCTCTGCCCTGCCCTGTGGGGGGCATGCCAGGCTCCCCATGTGCCCCCCCCCAGCAGAGAGGGCATTGGTGTACTGCTGGGGTAGCCCTAAGTTGACTTAGGGCTTCCCCACGTCTACACTGGCTTAAGTTGACTCTAGGGAGTCGACTTAAACCTTAAGTCGAATTTAAAGGAGGTTTTATAAAGTTGACTTAATTTTCATTAAGTCGACTTTATTTTCCTTAAATCGACTTAAGCAAACTGTAGTGTAGATGCAGGGTAAATTAAGTCAACTTAAGCAAGCTTAAATCGACTTAATTTACAAGTGTAGATGCAGCCATTCTGTGTAGTAGATTTATACAATGTTGTATAACTGGATAGATTCTTATCTTCAGACTAATAGAGACATTTTTAGAAGTTTGTTTAATCTCTTATTCATAGTTGCATGTTTCTTGTTGCTATGATTCCTATTTTATTAACGCACAAGATACTTTAGTAATATGCATAATAGAGAAGTTGCCTCTTCCTTCTTTTGCCCAGTACAATAAGACACTGTTTCCCACACAATAACTTTTCCATGTTTGAGAAATAAGTGTATAGTTTGCATTAACAACCATTTTCTGTTCCGTTGAATGCCTGATTTCATGTCCTCTGCCATTTAATTCTTGCAAACCATTGCTATTTCTGCTCCAGTCTCAACCCTTGAAGAAGCAAGAGATAAATCAGGCTTGTCTGACTAGAAGAGCAAGCTAAACAAGTGATGCATTTTCCATTTCTTTTGGCATATGAATCTTGTTTTTGAACAGCCAAATCTGTAGAAGAAATATGTCCCTAATTATTTTGATGGCTGCTCAGTGTAGATTTAAAGGTCTTGCTTCTGATAGATCTCACAGATATTCATGAATATCCCTTTTTCCCTTGCTAACTGGATAGTGCCATTCAGTCAGATCTTTGGGGCTGAGGAGGTCCCAGGTTTAAGAAGCCAGGCTGCACATATTCATTAATACCACCGAGTGGAATAAGGTGAAGAGGCTCCTGAGTATTTTCTTTGTAAGAAGAGCAAGGGGAAAAATCTGAGTATTCTTCTGAATTTTTTAATTGATTTGCCTTACCTGTGTTCCTTTTCCTTAGTGTCACTTCTATGAACATTCTAGCCTATGAACTTTATGCAACAATCCACACTAGCAAACTTTTTAAAAATTCAAATATTCCAAAGCTTTGCCAAAAGCAAAGTTTGAAATGGAGATTTTACACCCCAATATGCAATTCAGTGTGTATTTAGCTATGTTATCCAATTAGACAAGATAAGTACCATATGAGGTGTTGAAGTGACCAACCCATGGCTTCTGATGGATCATATGTTGCAAAGGGAGTTGGTGACTGCAATATTATGTGCTCCACGGGATAAACACTGCTTACAGGATAGATTTTAGGAGTGTGGGAGCTTCCCTATAAATGATATATTCTCCATAAATAATTGTGAATACAATATTGACTTTCAGACATAAAATCCTGGATAATTCTCATTTATTGACCTACTCCAGCCTTAGCTCTTGCCTTGGAGCTAATGATGGACAAGACATTTGGGCCAAAATATGAAACAGAGAAACTCTTTCTTCAACCAACCAGAAATGTTTTATGAGGTTCAGACTCTTTTTTTTAAAGGCTCCAGAAGTAGTTCTGCCATTTGTAAACTGATAGTGCATCCTGCTACCTATTACTCAGGGAAGCTGACAGCTGCTGGGCAGAATTATGAGATTATGGACATGGAGCTCTTGGTAATTAGGAATGACTTTGAAAAATGGCAATATTACTTTGAAGGGGTCCATCATTCAGTCCAAGTATTTACAGACCACAAGAACTAAGTGGCTGTGCAAGGCCGAGGCTATGAACCAATGACAGCTTCAATGGGCTCTATTTTTCTGCTGCATCAACTTTATTTTGACCTACCTCCCCAGATACAGGGGCACCAAGGCTGATGAATGGTCCTGAACGTGTGGGTCTGACCCATGATGCCCCAGTCAGGAACCAGTCCACATTTGTACATCCTATAACTTCCTTAATGCCAGTATTAGCCAGAACTTGCTTGCACTCATCCAATCTGCCTCTGTGTCCGGAATTCCATCTAATGAGTTGGCCATTGTCAACTGAGAACTGCCTGACTCCATATTTGTGTTCTTCCCAGACTTGTGAGGATGGGGGGGCGGGGCGAGTTCCAATTCTGCCATGACTCCATCTTGCAGGACACTTGGGACATTAGCAGTTGGGTTCTATATTGCCCTATTTCTTCTGATGACCCCGAATGTGGTTCATGATAACCTTTATAGTTTCCTATTAGGTGAATTCCCACAGTCACATCCCTAGTCAGGAAACTTTGCAGTCTCATACCACCTCTGGATGCCCCATCTCAGCCCTGGGAAGCCATTTCCTTGGACTTTGGGGTGGACCTACCAGAATTTAGTGGTTTCACCATCATCCTGACAGTTTTAGGTTGCTTTTCTAAAATGGCTCACTTATTTCTTGCACAGATTTACCCTCTGCAGAGAAAACCATCCAACTCTGAATAAACAACATAGCCTGTCTTCATGGTCTCCTAGATCATATCACCCTCAACGAGGAACCACACTTACTGTGTGCTTCTGCGGGCCTTGTGTTTCTTAGGAGTCCACATGAACTAGTCATTTGCCTTCCATTTGTAGTCAAATGGATAATTGACCAAATCAATCAGATCATTTAACAAGATTTATGATGTTACATCAACATGCACCGATATGACTTATCTTCACTGTTACCATATGCTGAGTTCTCATAGAATAATTCAGTCCATGCATCCACAAGCTACAGCCTTTTCTTCATTAGCTTGGGGTACCAACCTGATTTCATTTGCGTGAGAAACTGCTAGCTCTCATGAACTTATATTTCCCATACATTTTCTTTCTATGGCAGTATTTACCAGTTCTCACCATTCATTAGTTTCTGTATTTTTTAAAGTCTATTGTCCTTTCCCTCTTGCTATCACTCCCACCTTTCCTTGGAATCATTAAATCTATCATTTCATGATCATTTTCACCCAAGATGCCTTTCACCTTCATATTCACTACCAATTCCTCTCTGTTAATCAAAATCAAGTCTCATTGAGTTTAAGGTCAGAAGGGACCAATACGATCATCTAGTCTGACCTCCTGCAAAATGCAGGCCTCAAGACCTCACCTACCCACTCCAGTAATAGGCCACCAACCTATGACTGAGTTATTTACCTCTTTAAATCATGATTTAAGGACTTTAAGATACAGAGAATTCACCAGTAGGTGAGCCATGCCCTGTGCTACAGAGGGAGGTGAAAACCCCCCAGAGCCCAGGCCAATCAGCCCTGGGGGAAAATTCCTTCCCGACCCCAAATATGGCGATCAGTTAACCCCTGAGCACATGGGCAAGTCTCAACAGCCTGTTACCCAAGAAACAATTCTCTGTAATAACTCAGAACCCACCCCGTGTACTCTCCCCTCTTAGGCCACTTGTATATCCACCCTATATAGCCAAATATCAGTCAATTTCCAAAATAGGGTAATCATACCATCCCCTCCATAAATTTATCAAGTTCAGTTGTGAAAGCAGTTATGGTTTTTGCCCCCACAACTCCCCTTGGAAGGCTATTCCAGAACTTTACACCTCTAATGGTTAGAAACTTTCATCTAATTTCAAGCCTAAATTTCTTGATGGACAGTTTATAACCATTTGTTCTGGTGTCCACATTGTTGCTGTACTCAATAATTCCTCTCCCTCCCTGATATTAATCCCTCTCCTTCCCTCTAAAATGGATGTCTCTCTAGTTACCTCCTCCACTTTCTGAAACAGAAAGTTGTCCTTAAATACATTCCAAGAACTTACTGGAAATTTGTGTTTTGCCATATTACTTTCCCAGCAGATACTTGGAGAGTTAGTCCCCCATTACTACCACATCTTCTGCTTTGGATATTTGTTCCAGAAATCCCTTATCCGCTTCTCATGCTGATCTGGTGCTTTATACTAGATCCCTAATCAGGGACATCCCTTGAAGGCATTTTCTCTGACAAGTGCTTGTGGGAATGGTGGAAGAAATAACAGCACATCTTCCCAGTTCTTAATGTTTCACTCATATTTTGCAATTTACAATAGGAATTTGTGGTTTTCTTTTGTCTCTAGTTGTTTGCCCCATATATATTCTCAGTCTCAGCATGACTTTCCTTGCCTTCTGTACTCATCAGCTTCCTTATTTATACTGGCTCCTATTACCACTACTCCTCTTCATGCTTCCTCTTCCCCTAATCCAAAAAGTAATAAAATATTCAGCTAAGATACATCAATATCCATGGACATTTACTTGTAAATTTATATCCATCTCCCTCCTTGCACCTGTTTGTGTTATTCAAGTTCAAAGCATTTTGATTTCTCTGTATATATTTGGTCAGTATCTGGCACAGTGGGGTACCTGTCCTCATTAGGGCCTTGGAACACTACTACAATATAAAAGATTAATAATGTTGTCTATTGGAAAATAATGCTCTTTGAAAGTAAAGGTAAAAGAGTTTAAGCCAGTTAACAAAAACAGGAGGGCAATACCATGGTCAACAGGTAGGCAATGCAGCATGAAAGTATCACTACTTGTTATTGCTTGATGCTAATTACACCTGTTAGAATTCAGTACTGTTGGCCTTTACTTGCCAACATGGATGTTTTAAAGAATAGTGCAGTTGTCACTATACTAATAGAGAAAGAGCAACATGGTGCATGTCAAGCCTTGGGCCCACCGGTCGTACATTTTGGAAAGGAATGTAAACAGTAGAAGCTTATTTTACCTTCTGGGGGCCAGTTTTGAAGCAAGTTGTTTCCTATAATAAAGTTTCATCACAACATCTGACTAGATTAGTTGGATTCTGTTGCTGCTATTTGTTCTAGGGAGTCTATTCTAAGACAAGAAAGAGCAGCAAACTCATACGCTGAACCAGTGGGATACTTGATCAATTAAAGTGACTTAATATCTAGTGAGTCTTTTTGCCTTTCTGCCAATTTTGAGGATTAAATAGTAGGACTGACATCTGTCAGGAGAAAGAGCACAAAGATACCCTGACACTCATTGCCATAACTGCTGCTGCAGCAGAGTAGCCTGGGAGATTGGGGTGATTTCCTAGTGATTTTTGTTAGTCTTTAAAACTGCCACAAGACTCGTTTTTTGCTTTATCAAGATTTAGATCAATTTAGCATGCATATTTAATGTTAGCATTTGTACCTTTCAATTTACACAGTTTGTACATTTAGACATGGATTTTAATAAGTTATTTCCCCCTTCATCCTGCAAGCTCATTCTCTGCAGGATCTTGAAATAAATAATTGATAGCATATGTAAAGGCAAAAATAACTAGTCTCACTAACTGAAACAGGACAGTAAGTATCATTCTGGCAGGTACCACGGAATATGTAGATGACCAAAAGATTTAATCAGGGTAAAACGTTTACCAGCATGGGAATGCGGTTGATTGAGATTCCCCACTGGTAGCTATGCTGGTAATGGGGTTGGCTCTGATCTGGGTAGCAGGGAGTTATATAGCCTAGTAGATGAAGTATTGAATAGCTGGATATAAGACTGTCCTCAACTAGGGAGGTTCTTTAATCTAGCAGGCCAGGTGGATTATCTAACAAGTTTATTATTTTTTCTAAGTCCAGGAAGTCTGTCCCTTCCCTTTGATCTGTGGGAGACTGAGCCTGATTACTTTTGGGCACCTTACAGTGTCCTTTCCCACAAGCCCCTGAGAAAATAGATGAAGTCTAATTATAATGGGTGTTTCTGGGTTATAGAATAATATGTCTTCTTTTTATATTTACTATGGCCGATATTGCTGAGGCTAGGTTACTAGCTTCTTGTTTCTGAGTGTTTTTAATACCCATTAATGTTAATTAGCGTTTAGAATGGCTTTTATCAGAATTTTGAAACAGGGAGAATCTATGGTAAGAATATTTCATAGCAATAGACACCAATTTTTAAAAGTTGTCATTTATAAGAGTGGTGCCACTTTCCTGGCTCTGTGAGAGTAATGGACATCTATATTCTAGGCTACCAGCACCTCCTGGGAATGATGCACATAAATATAGAAATTCTTGTACTTTCCTAGGCCAACTATGTTTTTCTTTTGTTAGATCACTTTTAAAATCATTAGACTGCCTGGTTTTAGGAGCATCACCACTTGTTCAATCAAGGCTAAAGAACAGTGGATAACTAAAAGTGGGAATAGCATGCTTGCAACTAGCATTAAATGCTGATTTCCTTTTCATCTGCTGCAATGCAATTCCGTTGCGAAGCAGTCTCTACTGTCTCCTTTTGGAATCAATGGTCTTTAAGATCTTACAGAGTTCTTCCAGTCTCATTCTACTCATGATATGAGTAAGAATTCCATAACAGCAGGCTGCTATTTCTGATTTATTGTTAAGGACTGTTTGGGTTAAAACGTGGGGCCTACATGGGGTCATGACTGAGTTAATTACTTAAATAGTAAAGGTATAGTCTATGGCCATCAAGCTGTTTTTGTTTTCCTTGATTCTGCAGTCCATTGGCAACATATGGAGTAGTAACATAATCCCAGATTAGGTTTATATGT
This sequence comes from Pelusios castaneus, assembly GCA_007922175.1. Classification (NCBI taxonomy): domain Eukaryota; kingdom Metazoa; phylum Chordata; order Testudines; family Pelomedusidae; genus Pelusios; species Pelusios castaneus. The sequence goes on from ML685780.1 coordinate 5,577,506, forward strand.
ATATAAAAGTGCATCCATTTTACGGAATAATGCTGACAGCTCTTGACCTACAACCAGGCACATTAGCGAGCCAGTAACAATTAAAACACAGTTGAAGACAAAAAGAGAGGATAGTTCAACACTGATCCTATAGAGTTTTTATGTCTGACTGCAGAGTTTGTCACTTTATTTTAGGAAACACGTATCTTGGTTGATGGAGAAAGTGCATTTGATATTTTACAGAAAAGGCATTTATACAAGATGTTATTAATTGAGTCAGAACGAGTAGGCAAACAACAATGCCAAATTTCTTGTAGGTCATGATGACCAAAGGTGTCTAAAACAACATGCTACTGATGAATGATGAGTGATAGCCATTGGGACACAATGTTTGCTGGGAAGCTTAGAGAGAGAGAGAATTAGAAGTTCCAAATGGAAAATATTTGGTAAATTGTGAGGGAAAGAAGTTTAGTATGAAAATTGTAATTTAGCAGTACTAAGGTTCTCTTAAACTGTGTATTACTGGCAGTGTAAATAAAAGAAAATACTCTCACCCCCATCCTCTGTGGTTTTTTTGTTTGTTTGTTTGTTTTTTAATAATTATCTTTTGTTTGGGGAAATTCCTGACTTCTCATTTCTGAAAACACTTCAAGGAAATGAATAAGTTATTAAAGTTTAATCTTGAGCAAAGGAAGATTATCTTCCAACAATTTAACTCTCATAGTGGAATTTAGAGAGACCTCTCAGTCAGCACTTCAAACATGTCTTTGTCAAGGACCCCAATTACAGCACAAGTTTCCCTGAACTGGTTATAAACATAGTTCCAATTTGTAGTGGAGGGTAGATCTTCACCTTCCCTATAAAATGCCATCAAGTTTCAATCTCTGCTACAGTTCAGAGTAATGTTTGTAGCCAGGTACGGGAGAATAGTTTAGAAATAAGGTTCCCTGATGTGGTTTTATAGTGGTAACTTAGGCAGGACTAAATTACTTTTTCAGACAACTCACATATCTATTCCCTGCATCCATCCTTTATAGATGCATCTGCACTGGCCCTTAGGTCAACCTAAGGATGTTTAAGTCGACCTACAAAACTCTGGCTATGTCTACACTTGTTAATTTAGGTTGACTTAGCTAAGTCAACTTAACAAAGTTGACTTTGTTGACTTTGTTAAGTCGACTTAGCATATCCACACCTAAATTTTAAGTCGTCTTAGGGGGGACCCTACAAACTCGACATAGAGTGTCTGCACTGGATGCCTAGGTCGATTTCTAGGGGCTAGGTGGACCTGGGACAGGCCCACGGTGGCAGGGGGGGGGGGCACCCCTTGCCAAGTGCCAAGGGGCTCAGCCTTTGCCCCATTGTACCTGGGTATAATGGGGCATAGGGGGACAGGGACCTTGGCAGGGCATAGGGGTAGGGTGGGCAGGGGTCTGCCCTGCCCTGTGGGGGGGCATGCCAGGCTCTCCCTGTGACACCCCCCCTGGCAGGGAGGGCAGTAGGGGAGTCCTGGAGAGCCCTAAGTTGACTTAATCGACTTAGGGCTACTCCATGTCTACACTGGCTTAAGTCGACTTTAGAAAGTCGACTTAAGCCAAAAGTTGACTTAAAATGAAGTTTAATAAAGTCGTTTTAATTTTCCTTAAGTCGACTTAAGCAGCTTGCTTAAGTCAACTTAAGGAACGTGCAGTGTAGGCGCAGAGTAAATTAAGTCGACTTAAGCAAGCTTAAGTTGACTTAATTTACAAGTGTAGACACACCCTCTGTGCCCACACTGGGCGCTTGTTAAGTCGACTTAAGAGCTTCCTTAAGTCAACTTACAAACACCACCTCTGAAGGTCGACTTAAGGCTTAAATTGACCTTATTAAATTGACTTAGCCAGTGTAGAAAGGTATGTCCACACTACAGGCTCTGTTAAGTTGACTTAACACGGTAGACTTTAGTCGACTTAAATCAACCTTGTTAAGTCAACTTAACATAGCCTATATGACCAAGCAGGGTTTTGAGCACACCCAGATAAAGATAAGAACAATTTCAAAGCATAGTGATGATCAATGACAGCTCCTGATCTTGTTGTTTACATAAATAATAATCTTTATTTGCTATGATGAAGGGATTCAAATATAGACAACATTGGAAATCAAATCATCAGAATTGTGGATGCTTGCTCTCATCTTAAAATCAGGCTTCTTATTAGGCCATTAGAGTTATTTTAGTCACCTAACTTGAGTCACCCACATTTAAAAATTTTGCCTTTAACTTCTTCTGCTAGCTGTTTAAGTATTTCAAGAGTGAAAGTTATTCTAAGCAATGAGAAACTGCTTATGATTATCATAAAAAGCTGTTATGATTTTTTAAAATATTCAGGATATTAACGTTTAAAAAAATAGGTTAGAATTAGATCCAATGATTTTTTTCTGCTTAGATTTAACTGTCCAACAGTAAAATATCAAGATGTCTGCTCTATATACATCTAACTTTGATACATGAGCCACTTGTTGGATGAAATGAAGTGAGATGGATAGTGCCGTATTGAGCAGATACTGCTTGGGGGGAACAGAAACATACTGCACATTTGTATTCCAAGGTCCATATGCACTGCTGACATCACTATTTATATCCGGTTGAGTTGTGTAAATGGAATATGCCTTGAAAACTGGAGCAAAAATGTTCACCTCCACAGTAAACACTGGGATGTGTGAATGCAAATTATATTAAACCTTATGGAACCAAACAGAAGTTGCATTTGAGTGCCCCTTCTGTCGTCTTAGTTTGAATTCCTATAGTCCCAGGCTTAAAAACCCATCAGACCCAAACTATCAAAAAACAATGCCTAAATTGGGCATCCAAACAAGTACATGTGAGCATTTAGATATAATGCCTTCATAGACAAAAGGAATCTGCAAAATGAGTAATTGCCCATAAAAATGAATGCTGATGTGTAATTATCCATTTTGCACATTGAGCTATATATTTTGTATGTGTGGCTGCCTATTCTTATTCACTTCCATATTTTGTGCTTTCAGCTTTTACCTCATCTATTCCACCACCAGTAAAGGCAAATGTCAAGATGGAAAATAAAAAAAAGCCTGGAATTGGGATTTTCTCAGCCAAGCCCTTCCACAGAGTATTTTGCAGTCAAAAGAATGGTTAAAAACTGACTGCTAATATTTTGGGTTAGGGGAGGCAAATGGAGGAGATTAAAGAAGTTTGAACTGAAGCTAAATTGTATCTTTCCTATCATTATTATCACAGATCAATAGAGAGGCACTGAGATTAAAAACAGACTAAAAGAAAAGTTTCTACATTCAAAATTTTGTTTGTCAGCTTTCCTCAGGTTTCAACATTCCTGACTATATCTGAATATCAACATTATGATCGTGTCATAGGCCTTGTCTATACTAAGAAAATCATGTTGATTCTCATGGATCGATGCAGAGGGATCTATTGAGCGGCCAGTGTAGATCCACTCAATCGATCCCAGAAGTGCTCTCCGTTTGACACAGTTACTCCACCCTTCCAAGTGGAGTAACACTGCATCGACGGAAGAGCCCTGCCAGTCAACGCAGCCCAGTCGAGACAGGGCGGTAAGTAGAAGTAAGTAACTCGACGGGAGATACACAATCTGCGGCACATAGATTACATATCTCCCATCGACTTACCCTCGCCGTATAGACTAGGCAATATATGCAGATTTTTACTTTTAGCTAAATGTCTTTAGCCTTCCACATATTGCAGAGTTTTTTGAATGCAGTAGTGGGAAGTCCAGGTCTTCTTTTTATGTCAGCTTCACAAATCTCATTCTTCAAGGGGAACACAAGATCGATAGTCCAAGCAGCAAACATTTCATTTTATGGGCAGAGTTAACAGAAATGGCAGTGATGAACAGTGGGTCTCTGGAAGACTCCCGTACCCCGGGCCCAACACTTACATTTGTGCCTCCTCTCCCTCCCCACCATCGGTGGCAGCAGCAGCAGGGCTCAGTGGAGAGGTGTCTGCTCTCCCCTACTGTCTTTCTTACAGAGGAGGCTGAAGCAAAAAGTGGAAGTGACACAGATAGATGCCCTCAGACTGCCCAGTGGCAGGCAGGGGAGGTGTGATGGGCTCTTCCCTGGAGTTCTGTCTTTGGTTGGCTGACTTCTGCTGGGGTCCCCACAGCCCCCTTTTTACACCCAGCACAGCAACATAGGGCTAGGAGGCCCTGGGTCGCTGGCAGGCCTGAGCTCCTTTGATACAGCCACTAGGGATGTTAAAGTTGGTGGCCCCTAGTTGCCTGTGACAATGGGGTGGCAGCTTTGAGGAAGGCTCAGTCAGCGCCAAGGGACATGCCCCCCAACCTCCTTTGGTATGCCACTGAGAAATGAAAAGAATTAAAGATAATTAGTTCTGTCTGAAATTGGTTTGAACAATGCCATCTATCCTAATCAGTCCCTAGAGATTGTTACACAAATACATGAACATGCATGAATACATGTAAAGCACAATAAAGGTTTGATTTGCAGGGAAACATTGGTTGCATACTGTGACTGCCTCATAATCCCTCTTGCAGTGTATTTATGGGTTGTTAAATGCAAAGTATGTTGTAAGATGTTTTTTTAGAATGCTCATTATGTATTGAGAATTACTGTTATAGTAATATGTTTCTTGCAATGGCATGTGTGTGGTTGTGAGGCTTCACTGTGTAATGTTCCAAAAATTGTGTCCTCATGGCTTAAAACATAACAGACAAAATTCTCCAAGAGCAGAGGGACACTTCATGTTTCATCAAAGCTTGTGGAAGAAATCTTACTTCATCAGATGCTTTTGAAAATGGAAAACTTACGGTATGGGAGAGAAAAATAAATCTAGTGAAGTGTGACTGACAGATACAGGTCAGACTATTTCAGCAAATCAAACAAGTTGTTTAGATTCAAACTGTGTAGAATAGCATATAAAAAGGTTGGGAGCTTGTAAGAGGTGAAAATCACCTTTTGTAATAAGAAAGACAGCCCATATCTCTATTCAAATCTAAGTTAATGGTTTCAAAGTTGCGTATGAATTATAACTCTTTAGTTTCTCTTTGAGGATTGTTTGATTGAGAATTAACTTTTGCAACAGAGATTTCTTACCAAGAATGAGCTGGGAGATTGAAATGTTCTCGTATTGGTTTTTGAATGTTGCTATTTCTGTTGTCAGATTTGTGTCCATTTATTCTTTTGCACAGAGACAGTCCAATTTGTCCGATGTGTAAGGTAGAGAGGCATTGTTGGCACATGATGGCATATATCACATTGGTGGGTGAGTAGGTGAGTGATGGAGTAGCTATTTTGATTAGGTCTTATGATAGTGTAATTGATGCAGATATGTGGGCAGAGTAGGCAATGGGGTTTGTTGCGGGGATATATGCCTGCCTTAATGTTTCTGTTGTATGGTCTGGTGGTTGCTGGTGAGTATCTGTTTAAGGTTGGGGGGCTGTCTGTAAGCTAGGAGAAGTCTACTTCCCAAGGTTCTTGAGAGAGATGGATCATCTTTTAGGATAGGCTGTAGATCCTTGATGATGTGGGATACCTAGAAGTCAACTACAGGACAAGACCAAGAAGGAAAACAGCAGAACACCACTAGTCATCACCTACAGCCCACAAATCAAACCTCTGCAGCACATCATCTAGGATCTACAGCCTATCCCTCATTCTCTCAAGCTTCAGTTGCAGATGAGGACTGTTAGGATTGATACAGGTCAATTTGGTCAACACAGTGTGAGTGTCTAAAGTGTCACTGTATTGATATTTGTACCGAACATGACATGTCTTGTATGAATTACTGTAATTTTGCAATATTGGTATCAATAATATTATAAATGGTCACCTCCCAGTTCAGACCATGTCACAGGTTATATATAGTTCTAGAAGAGCATTCTGAATATGTTCACTGCTATGCTTCAGCATTTCATTGATGTTGTTCAGATAATATGATTTCCTAGATTTCAGTATGTGTAGGTTTCTCTGTGAGTTTTGATAGTGAATCACTTTCTATATATCACATTTTTGAGTGAAGTCTCAGTGGGAAAATATTTCTCCTTCCCACCCCTGTGTTTCTGTACTCACCTATTCCTTTGATCTTCATCTTCATCCCTCTCTTTTTTTTTTTTTAAATGTCAGATGAAGAGCAAGTCAGAGCAATGAGAGATCAACGGTTTGGTGAGTTAGAAAATCAACAAAGCAGTGGAATAGGAATGGGATGAAAATAGTAATAGTACTATTCAGATAGTAAAACTTGAGCCATTCCTACTGTAAATAGAAAACAGATGAAGAGGAAATGGAACAGTTTTGATCACAGGGATACAAGAGATTGATTTATTGCCTCCATATCCAAATAAACAGAAATGATATAACTGCTAATTTCTTTCTAATTAAAAAAAGATGTAAGTAATATTTTATAACAATTTTTCCAAGGAACATGGAAGATAGTTTTGAAGATCTCAGCTAATCATAGAAGTATAGGACTGGAAGGTACCTCAGTAGGTCATCTAATCCAGTCACCTGCACTCAAAGCAGGACTACATAATAACTAGATCATTCCTGACAGGCATTTGTCTAACTATTCTTTAAATCCCCCAATGATGGAGATTTCACAATCTCCCTAAACAATTTGTTTGAATGCTTAACTCCCTTGACAGTGAAGATTTTTTTTCCTAATATCCAACTGAATACACCCTTGCTGCAATTTAAACCCATTGCTTCTAGTCCTGTCCTCATACAAAGACAATTTTTCCCTCTTCTCCTTATAACAAACTTTTTTGTCATTGAAAACAGTTATCATGTCCCCCACTCAGTCTTCTCTTCTCTTCTCTTCTCTTCTCTTCTCTTCTCTTCTCTTCTCAAGATTAAACAAACCAGATGTTTTTCAGTCTTTCCTCAGAGGTCATGTTCTCTAGATCTTTAACAGTTGTTTTTTACTCTCCTCTGAACCTTTTCCAATTTGTCTATATCTTCCCTAAAATTTAATGCCTAGAACTGAACACAGTACTCCAGTTATTATTATTATTAGCATGGAGGAGAGTGGAAAAAAATACTTCTTGTGTCTTGTTTGCAATGCTCCTGCTAATATCTCCCAGAATGACATTTGCTTTTTTGTAATGGTGTTATACTATTGAATCATATTTAACTTTTGATCAACTTAACTCTCCCCCATTCCCTTTCCATAGTACTCCTTCGTAGACTGTCATTTCCCATTTTGTGTGTATGCAACTGATCATTCCTTCTGAAATGGAGTACATGAAGTTTATCCGGATCATTTTGAATTTTAGTCTTGTCCTCCAAATCACTTGCAATCCCTCCTAGCTTGGTATCATCCTAAGACGTTATAATTACTCTGTATGCCATTATCATAACAATTTATGAAGATATTGAGTAGAATCAGATCCAGGACCAATCCCATGGGAATCCACTTGATATGCCTTTCCAGTTTTACTATGAACCAGTGATGATTACTCTCTGGGAATGGTTTTCCAACCAGTTATGCACCCACCTTATAGTAGCTGCTTCTCAGCTGTATTTCCCCAGTTTGTTTGAGATGGTCATGGAAAACAATATCAAAACCATTACTAAAATAAAGCTGTGCCACTTCTATTGCTTCACCCTTTCCACAAGGCTTGTTACTCTATCAAAGAAAGTTACTAAATTATTGTTTTGTTATAATTTATTCTTGACATATTGATGTTAACTGTTTTTTCTTTGAAATGGTGATATATTCAAAATAATATTTAACAGTAATGTATTTGATAGGATCTAATATTCTCTGGATCTTCTTCACTGTTGTAAAGTTTACATTGGTGCATCACTGTAAATTTCAATAATTCCACTGTTATAAAACTGGAGGAAGAGAATGGTGACCAAAGTCTTAAGCTGATATATTATTTCATGGGTGTGACAATTTTAAATACAATCTTGAAACGGTTTAGCCTTCTAGCTTTCTTTTCACAAGTTTTAAAAATAGAATTTTCCTTGAAATAAAAATGCCACTTCAAGTTTTGAATAAATTCAAAGTTAATGCTGAAAATATTTCCAGTGTGAATCAGTTTAACATTGTATTAATTTAATCTTAAGCCATAAAACTATTCTAATATTTACTTTCACATATTCAGGTTCACTTAGTAATGAAGTTCATCTTCTTTGTGTCTGTATTTTAAGAAAAAAATTACTTAAAATGTGTACAGAAAATAAGGAACTCACAATGAAAGACGCAGCAATGATTCATAATTCTTAATATTCACTTGACAATCAAAATTGGGATTCATAATTGGTTTTTGTTTAATAAGACTGCTCTATGGAGACAAACAAGCCATGGGTAATTAAACAGGTTCTTACCTAGAAGCTGCTTTATTCAACTGCCTGGAATTTCATAGAACCAAGTACACACAAAGAAGCAAATTATTTGTAATTCACACCTTCCTGTCTGGAACAAAAACATAAATAAAAAAATACACTGAAAACCAAGATGGAGGGATTATTTGTCAGTTTATGTCAGTCAAATATAACTTGACTATAAACCAAAAAAAAATTAAGATAAGACTGTAAATACTGTGAGTTTTCAACACCATTATTAGAAGATTATAGTTAAATACAAACTGAAGCATTTTAAAGACCAGGGAATGGGCGTAATCATTAAACAGGTGTTTGGAAGTTTTCAAGGACCAAAACACAGAGATAAGATATGGGAATGGATGGGTTTTAAAGTAGACTTCTTATAGGTGTGTACTGCCTTCTGTAGGTTTGGAGTTCAGTTCAGATCCAAAGCCAGAGAGGGACCTGTTTTCCAGCTGCGGAATTCGCTCAGATCTTTTAAGAACCAGTGCTGGATGTGCAAATTGCATCTTCCTGGACTGATTAAGGATTTAATGAATGTCAGACTGAGTGAAGATTCATTCCTAGAAAAAGGGAAGCAATATTTGCACTACTGGCCTGTCCTAAGACTTCACAATGTGACTTCTCACTGGCAAAAGCATTGCAACCAGTAATATCAGATGCTACAGGCCTTTATTATAGCATATTGCCTCAGAGCCAATGGAGTGTCAACAGTCAAATTTGTCTGTTGCAGCTGTCCCCCTGCTGCATTTATTTTCTCTTTGTTTTGTTGTTTTGTGTGGCCACCCCTCCCAGGCTACTAAGGGCCATTGCCCAGCCCAGGGAAGCGGCCTTTAGCTCCTTGGCTTAGACCCTGGCTCGGTGTAGGGTGGACAATGCCCAGGAGTGCAAGACTTAAATGGCCTGTTGAGCTTAAGGGCATGAGTCATACCTGTGGCTCAGAAATTTGCCCAGACATGTCCTGTGCTTACCTGCAGTTTTCCCTGCCCTCTCTCCTCCCCTGTAGCAGAGGGAGCCAATCAGAGTTACTGGCGGGAAACTGCCTGAGTTTGCCTTTAAAACCAGACATTTTTGAGTCAGACATCAGAAAGGTTCCTGTTTTGCCACCTGTTCTGATCAGCTAGGGGTCTTTGGGGGGCCTTTTCTCCACTCTCGTTTAATTTTTGAGCGTACCCCCCGTTTTTAAACTCCCCTCACACGAACACTGAATTTTTCCTGTGAGATCTCCTGACTATTGAAAATGAACCGAGCCTCCTTTGCATCCTCTGATGCTGCTGCTGTTCCTGCCTCTATTCCTGCTGCTGTCCTGGGAATTGGTAAGGCTCCCCTCTTGCAAACTCTCCCTGTCCTAGCTGCTGGCCTTGCTTCCCCAGCAGACAGACTCAAGTTAATTCCTTGGTCTGTGCCTGAAACTATTTCTAACTCCGTGGCTCCCTTGCTGCTAAAGAAAAGCCTGTGCCACTGCTAAGCTCTGCCTCCGTGTGCTCTGTCCCGAGGCTCCCTGCTTTCAGCTGTTTCCACTGCTGCAGCCACCATCCCTTGACTCCCCCAGGAGCTGTACCCTGGGCTCACACCACTCTGCCTCTGGGACTGCTCTCCCTGGTCAATAGGACCGGTGTAGTATAAGGTGTGCCATTAGGTTTAGTTTCATTAGTTTGTTTAGGTTTAGTTTTAAGTTGCATTTTATTAGCTCGTATAAGTTGTAGTCCTGTTAGAATTGAACTTTGTGTTTGTGTTTAGTGGTAGTTAAGTGGGATACTTGTTTGCCATTACCTGTTATACTGTGTGGCCATAGTCAAGCTACATTAAAGATAACTGTTTTACTATTGCTCCTCTCTTTTTGTTTTTCCTTCTATCTGTTGTTCATTATTAGCATAAGTTGCATAGTTGCTGTTAAGTTGTTAAATTCCAAAGGGGTAGCCATGTTAATCTGTTGTAGAAAGACAACAGAGTCCTGTGGCACTTTTAAAGACTAACAGATTTATTTATTGCATGAGCTTTCATGGGAGAAAATCCCACTTCGTTGTTAAATAAGTGCCTCTGTGTCTTCATCTCTCCCCGAACACCCCAAGTCCTCTGCTGCTGTTTCCCCCTCTCCCTGAACTTCCCAAGACCCTTGCTGCCTTTCCTCTCTGATTCCTCCGCGTTTAGCCTGCAGGCTCCTGAAGACTGCTCTGAGCCTCGCCCTGCAGGGCTTCAGTGCCTCTTGCCACATCCCTTGCAGCTGTACCCTTCCCTCTTCCTCTGCCACTGATTACTCACCCCACCCCCACCCCTGTTCCTTAACCCAGCCTCTAGGTACACTCTTACAGACTGCCTGCCACTGCAGTCCTACAAACCAAGTTATTGATTCTCATCTGTACTATTACACTTGTGTAAATTCACTAATCACCCTTATTGTGCAATTTTACTCCCATTTGTATCTCATTCATATTTGTAAAACCCCATTGGTTACCACTGCCTTTACTGTACCTCTACACCTATACCACTGTGACATATTGCTTTTTTTTGTAGATTCGCTAGCCACCAATTGTGACTGACTGTGACACCTCTTCATTTTCACACTGCTTAATAAGAGAAACCCCCTCCCCAATTGCCTATTGTGACAAACCCCACACACTCCATTGTTAAATTTTACTGTTTTACATTTTTCAATAAAGATTGATTTGTACCTCACTGGTGCAGTAATTGCCCCCTAAGATCCTCTACCTGCTGGCAGGGACAACATTTTTAAGAATTTTGCTATTGCGTAGTAATTTTTAATTGTATATTTTAGTATTCAAAGAATCAAATATTTTAATTCTGGGTGTAATATGTAAGTATCAGTAATCAGTCTCTCACGTTTAAATATGTTTCAATCCTTAATGTTCATACAATTTATGTATGATCTCCCATTGTAACTTTGCAGTATATCTAAGATAGTTAATTCTTTCTAGCACACTATTGGCACAATACTGTTTGAAATTAGCATATTTACTATAGAAATTATAGGGTGAAATATTTGTCATGAACACAAGCAACATATATTGTGTGTTTGTATAATCTCTATCTAAATATTTGTGTGGTCTCATCTTCATGGTATCAAAATGCCTCCCAAACATTCACATATTTATCTCACAACACCTGTGACTGAATATGCACGTACTATTATCCCTATTTTACAGATGTAGACTGGAGTCAGGGACAAATTAAAGATCTGTCCAGTTTGAATGGTAAGTCTGTAATTGAACCAGGAACTCAACTCACACCACCTGTATTCCATTCCAGTGCCCAAAAAGTATCCTTTCACAAAGATCCAGGTATATGTGATGACCACAAATGCATGCATGTTATTGATCTTTATAAGGTTCAGCCTTATACCTATAAAAAAATCATAAGAGCTCTAGTATTAATTCTTAATGTTCTGCTTTACTGGTTCATACTATTCTCTTCTTCTCCACAATTATTACTAAAATTACCCTTTCATTCATCTAAATTTGCCTTTTAATGATGGAGAGTGCCCAAATAATTCAGTTTTCACTAGAAAGTTGTAAATGAGCAACTAAACAGACTCACCCACATATTCATTTTTTTCCAACATATAATAATACACAAATCCTTAAATAACATGTCTGATCTCATTCTTTTATCCACTTCTGTGATTTTTGTGCTCATTTTCCAATTTTTAGGAAAAACAAGATGGTCAGAATTAAGCAACATCAGCCTAAAGTAAAGTGCATGTATTCCATTTTTTCCTTTTCTTGCATAAAACACCAGTATCTGTGAGAGGAGAATATAAAAAGTGGATTTTCAAAGACAATCGATCTATCTTTTGGTCTAACACTCTTCCATGAGAGACAAAGAAGGGTTTATATTGATTTGGGGATTATATACTCTTCAGTCAAGAGTTCATTAAGGAATCCTGTTCAAATTGATCAAAATTGCAGTATGAAATGAGGGCATTATATCACCATTAATATCCATAGCATACTCTTTGCAAATGATATAACAGGGGTGGCCAAACTGTGGCTCACGAGTTGCATGCAGCTCTTCACAATTACAGTATAGTTCGCTGAGCCCCTCCTTTGCAATTCTCCGCTTTTGGAACTGGGGTGGGGAGCTGGGAGCTTCTGTCCTTTGGCAGGCTTGTGTGGCTAGAAGATTCTACCCCAGCAGAAAGAAGAGTTACCAGGGGTCAGTAAGTTTGGCCACACCTGTGACATAAGCTACTGCAATTTAGCATTTGAATCAGTTATAGGAAACTTTCAAATTCGAATAGTGAGTAAGATGAACCCTCCTCCCCACTCCCATTGGTAACCAGATACAATTATATTAAAACACACACAACTGTTTGAACCGTCTTTAATTCTAAGCGTGAGCTCTAATGCAACTGCCTGTATCCATTACTATCCTTGACTGAAAAAAGTTATTTGACTCACATAGTGTTCGATCATGCAAGGCACAGAGTGTGCTGGACCTAAACCTGCCAAGTACTTAAGCATGTGCTTAACTCAAACATTTTTAATGGGTGCCTTGTAGGGTTAGGTCCAGCATGTTCAGCACAGAGCTGTTCTGAGGTCATTGCTTCACACCAGATGTTATTTCTTTTCCAAGACTTCAATAATATTCTTAATAGAGCAAAAATTATTTGCTCTTTTTTCCCTTCTTTCTTTCCACACCTCCCTCAATATAATACTATGAAGCAGGCACAGAGAACCCCAGTGTTTTCTTCAGTTTCTAATTTACAACTGCTACCTTGTTTTGTGCTCTATTTGCTCAGCTCTATGAAGGGGAGAAAATCTTTTATACTTTTTTTTTTTCCTTTTTGGAGGGGTGGGGGAGGGAGACATTTCAAGCTTTTTCAGGTGAACTGAAAGTGTAAAGCTTCCCAGATTAATTGTTTCTGATTTTAAACAATTACCAGAAACCAACCATTTGCATTTTAATAACATTGTAACCATCTGGTAAATTAATCCATTAATCTTGATTAGCTTGGTATTAGACACTGGCATGTAGAGTTCACTCATGTGTGTTCTATAAAAGGAGATTTTTAAGTCATTTTTGCCATAACTTTCTCAAGCAAAAGAGGCTAGCCCAGGCTTGACTAATATGTTGTAAGATGCTGATCTAAAGTCACAGTTAAAAAGCTTTGTTTAAATAACACTGAGATTATGACACAAAACAACGAATGCCTGGGTATTCAAAGTGAAGTCTGGCATGTCATTCCAAACTTAAAAAGCTGTTATTAAAGACAGCACTGCTATGTACTTTAAGAGGAATATCAGTATTAGCTTTGAACATCCTGGTGTTACCAGTGCTGAATCCAGATAAAAATAACTGCAGTTTGACAAGCTGGGGAAGGTCAGGATAATAGATTTTGGCTCCTCTGTTAAGCACAAAGGTCAGCCTGCCAAAGATCTCCCACACAAAATAAATCAAATAGCTTCACAGCTGAACTGTTTAGAAGCCTCTGGGGAGATGAGAGGTGAAGATCTTCTGCAGATTCTTTTCATTGTCCTATGGGTCTACACACTGGATTCTCACTTTGTTTAAATATCCCACGTGTGGTTGAACAGTAAGTTAAACTAGATCTTACTTGACTCAAATTTACTTTGATAACACAGGTAGATGATCTCAGCATGTCATTTGGTTTTACTTATGATCATGCAGCCTAGTGCTTTTCACTGTTTACTTCCTTTTGAGCGGAAGTGGGATGTTACAGTAATGTCAGGGAAAACATGATACATCTAGTACTCTACCCTAGCTGAAGCCTTCATTTCTTCAGTCAGTCAAGGAATGCAATTTAAGACCATTCTTGCCCTCTTCCTCATAATCATCAGAACTAAGGAACAAATCATGACTAGATACAGGGGTTAAAGTAAGGGGGAACGCACGGGAACACAGTTCCGGGGCCCACAAATTTGAGGGGCCAGAGTTCCGGGGCCTCTAAAAATAGAAAAATCCAGCGGCATGCATGTTCTGCCCTGCCCTGGCTGCTGGCAGGTCCTATGCCCCACTGTTGTTAATCACAATACTTATTGTGTTATGCAGTGTTGGCTAGTTTTTGACAATAATTGCTATAGACATAAACGCCATAAAAATTATAAATATTTTTATGGAATGATAACTGATGTACGTGTTACTGCAAAGTGGTTGCAAATGCCTACCTGGACTGGGGCCCACACATGCATGAAGGGGGCCCAGACAATACGGGAAGGGGGCCCGGAGATTAGGAGGGTTCCAGGGCCCATCAAATTATACTTTAACCACTGACTAGATATGTACATTTTTAAACATTTTTGTTGAGTCACTGAAGCCCAGTCAGCCTGAGACAGCCTGCCTTCATGTATAGAATATCCAGATTCTCTGTCTGTTGGCTAGATTGTGCCTGATTTGAGCTGAATGAAACCTTGGCATGGATTGAGTTATAACCCTACTGAGATTAATAGCTGTGAAACTAACCCTTCAATTAGTATGACTGTAAACATCACCCTCCCCACCAAAAACAAAAGTGTGTGTGCACCCAGACAAGAACTTTCGACTGAGTATTGTTTTGGGTAGAGGTGTGTGTAGAAAGAGATACCAGACAATTAGAGAGAGAGTGTGATGCAAGAAAGTCAAGCAGAAGCCTATAGACGCAGTGGGTGTGTCTACACTTGTAAATTAAGTCGATTTAAGCCTGCTTATGTTGACTTAATTTACTCTGTGTCTACACTACAATTTCCTTAAGTCAACTTAAGTTGCTGCTTAAGTCAACTTAAGGAAATTTAAAGTCGACTTTATAAAACCTAGTTTAAAGTTGACATACTAGCTAAATCAACTTTATTAAGTCGACTTAAGCCAGTGTAGACGTGGTTTAGCCCTAAATTGACTTTAAGGGTCCCTAGGGCTCCCCCACTGACCTTCCTGCCAGGGTGCCTGGCACAGCCAGAGCCTGGAGTGCCCACCCACAGGGCAGGACACAGCCCTGCCCACCCCACTCCTGTACCATTCCCCTACCCCTGCCCTGCTCATCCCCCATGTACAATGGGGAAAATGCTGAGCCCCTTCGCACTTTTAAAGGGGTTCCCCCCTCCCACCATGGACTACTCCCAGGTACACCTACCCCCTAAAAGTCAATTTAGGCGTCCAGTGTGGATGTTCTGAAGTCGGTTTAATTTATAGTATGAACATACTAAGTCGACTTTAAGTCAACTTAGTAAAAGTCTACTTATTTTGACAAGTGTAGACATAGCCAGTATGACCCTGAAAAATCTAGACAGGGCAATTTTGAATCTTGTGTTGGATAATGGGAGTTGGAGGCTTTAAGTTAAGAAATAGCTTCTTTCATTATTGGTTCCTTGAGACACAAGGACTTTTTACCAAAGGGGTAGTTGTGTTAATCAATTGCAGCAAAACGAACAAAGAGTCTTGTCACACTTTTAAAGACTATCATGTTTATTTCTCAAATGAACTTTCGTGGGTAAAATCCCACTTCATCAGATGCATGAAATGGAAACTAGTATGTAGGTAAACATATAAATGCAGAGATGGGTAAGTCACAAGGTCAGTTGAAACTTTTTCAGCAAACCACATACATTGTTTTGACTCACTGTGGAACAATAGATGAGGATGTGAGAATATGAATTACCTTTAGTAATGAGTTAGCCATTCCAGGTAAATAAACAAGACTGCATCAAAGTAAGTATCAGACTTTCAGTTTCTACTTCCAACTTCCAGGGTTTAGCCTTTTGGGATTAAAATGGGCAATAGTATCATTAAAGGCAAAGTTCATAGGAAGGAGTTGTGCTGAGCTGTGTTACATCAGGGAGTGAGCCAGGAGGACTTTTCCTTTGGGAAGCAGCCCTTGAATGCCTTTTACTGGGAAGAGGGAGCACATTTGCTGCAATACGTCTTTTTGGAGTTCAGTTCACTCCTCTCACTGCTTTGGACATGCTCACATGAAGTAGAGTTTTTTGTTTCTCCTTCTCCCTAACTCTTTCTGCTCCTCTCCTGGGTTCCCCAGGCCCTTTAAGGACAGTAGGGGTGGAGCAATACTCAGAGTCCCAACTACAGGAACTGAAGTTTTCCATAACATTTGTACAGTATAGTGTAGGGCCTGGTTTACACTAAAAAGCTACTTTGAGCCAGATATGTCACTCAGGAATGTGAAGAATATATATCCCTAAGTGAAATAGTTATTCTTAAAATGTAGAAAGCTCTAGGTCAACCTTGTTATTGCTTCTTGGATAGTTGGTTTGCCTATGACAATGAGAAAACAGCTCCCATTGGCATACATAGTGTCTACATTGAAGTACTGCAGCTGTGCTGATGTAGTGTTTCAAGTGTAGATAAGCCCTAAGAAGGATACAGCTGCTTGAGTACCTCCTTCCCTTTCTCCTCCACCCCACTACACACCATGTAAAAGCCAGGTGACGTGGTATATAGGTATTTGCTTCATTTGCGCCAGAAATATCTACTGAAAAGAATGTATTTTTTGAAGTACATGGCAATATTTTCTGCATTAAGAGCATTCAGTATTTCTATTATGGTCAGAACTATACAAGTATTGTGTATTATTGATAGCAAACAAACTATTCATCACTGTTCTTGTTAAATATTTTTTGTTTTGTATAAGGGAATTTTTGCTCAAGTGTGTGGCATTCTGAGTGTTAGTATTTATGTAATGTTCTCGTGCAAGTGGGGCAGAAGATGAAGCTGAAGTGCAGAAAAACAAAAAATAAAAAAAATAAAAAATCCAATCAATTGTAAGATAAAATGAAAGGTGCCAGTTTTCTTAAATTTTTTCGAGCTATCCTATTCATTGCCTTTCCTTTCCTAGCTCCTTTTTTCAGCCCTCTCAGCATGTAAATTTGTCAGTAAGCCAGTCTTAATTTCTTAATTTACAATAATAAAGACTGATACACAGAGGTGTAATTTAAGTCGCCATTTGACATCTCTGTGTCTGGCCAGAAAATATCTGCATGCAATTGTGTATTATTGAAACATTCATAGAGGCTGTTTTAAGTATTTGGCTAACTATGCATCAGATGCATCATTTGTACTTACAAATGTGGGTTTTTACTCATGAATGTACTGTATATATATAATGTTCTTCCATTTAACACACAATTCCATTCAGACTTGTTTATGTTAAATATATGGCCCCCATCGCTGTAGTATCTGAGGCTATGTCTACACTTGAAAAGTTAAGTCAACTTTATGAAGTCGACTTAATAAGGTCCACTTTAAGTCAACTTAAAGTGGACCTTATTAAGTTGACTTAACAGAAGTGGACTTAACTTTTCAAGTGTTGACAAGGCCCCTTTTCAACCTTAAGTCAACTTAATGTTTTAAATCAACTTTAAAAGGTCCACCTAGGCACTACTCTGCATCTCCATTGGCTTAAGTCAACTTAATAAAGTCGATTTAAGTGCTAGTTCGAATTAAAACTAGGTGTTATTAATTCAAACTAACTTTTCCTTAATTCAACTTAAGGACCAGCTTAAGTCAATTTAAGGAAAGGCCAGTGTAGACGCAGAGTAAATTAAGTCGACTTAATTTGTAAGTGTGGACGCACCCTGAGTGCATTACAAACTTTAATGTATTTATCCTCACAGTAGTATTGTAAAGTAGAGAAGTGTTGTTATCTTTTTACAGATGGGGAGTTGAGGCACAGACGACTGGGGACCAGATCCAAAATAGGAATTAAGTGTTGCAGTACACAGTGTGGCAGCGCCTAATGTTTGTGCCTTGCCTTACAGTAGAGTCCACAAACCCTGGGTTAGGCACTATGGGCAGGTCTACACATCAAACATTGTATTGGCAGAGCTGCACAAATTCAGCTATGGTGTGTAGTGCTTAAGTGAAGGTGCTCCTACCTTGAGGGGAGAGCTGCTCTGGTTGGCATAGTTAACACAGGAGCCAACTGTTAGGACTAAGGCACCAGTGCACATGCCCAGAAACAGGAACTTAGGTGCTTCGCCCACTATAATGGTGGACATTTAGGTGTCTAGCATTTTTAGGTGCTTCCAAAGTTATGTGCAGTTCAGAAGGGTTTTGAGACCTTTTGGTGTCTAAATTAAGACTTTGGTGCCTAAAGTAGGAATTAGGCACTGAAGTCACTTTGTGGCTCTGAGCTTACATTATTTCACAATGCCACGTAGAAAGATTGTGGTGGATCATGGAGTTGAATCTGAGTCTTTCAAGTCTCAGGCTAGTACTCTAACCATAGAGTTGGATCATCTTTCTTTTATTGGCTTTGGCGAGAGCTTAACCAGGCATTTGGAGGTTCCTTCTTTGTGTTTTATGTTCTTTCTCCAAAATATCTAAAATCAGTGCAGTGTATGCTTTGCTTTAACAAACTGCCAAATGTAACTAATCAAAAACAGTTTTGTGATGCTTTTTTTACATTGTAGTAACAAAAATGAATTAAATAATACATTTCAAGATAATGTTTCTGCCTGAGACTCGGACAAACAGGGACATGTTTTCTGATTGCCAAAGGAAAAAAAGAGGAATTTGCCTTTTTACAGAGAATCTTCAGTTTTAACATTTTGTAAAAAAAAAAAATCAAAATGTATAGTAACAAAATTTTACTGAAAGTATCAGTGTCACTTATTCAACGCATGCAACCTCCTCCTATAGTTGATTTTTGGAATGTGCTTTAAATTTCTAGTAGAACCATGTATATCCAATCTAGGTGGGATTGAAGACATAAGGATAATAAGAAATTGGGATAATCAGGTAAATTGGCAAAGAGCTTTTTATCCCTCATTTTAAAATGGGGACTTGTGGGGAATGAGGCAGTCAGCCTCATTGCTGTCAGCCCTGTACAGCTGGTAGCTCAGTTAATATTGAGTGCATATTTCTGTGCAGTAGTTCCACCATGCTATTGTTGAATCTATTGTCTTGCCATTGTTACAAAACCAAAATATGCACCCCTTTTTCTCTGTCACTATTTTCTACTTCTGTTTAGTATTATCCCAAAGGTAGCATTACCTGGTAAATTCTTTGATTCTGAATTTTCTTTTTTTTAGCAGCATTTTTTACTTTCACACCACGGAAAAAATAATTTGTTTTTCTTTATAACAGTGACAACTAATGTGAAATACATAACGTCAAACACTATGCCGCACAGCACTGAGATAAATTCTGACATACAGTCTAACTTGAAAAATTAGATGCACCCAAAAAGTCAATTTCCCTGAAGTTTTGAAACTCTGATAGAAAACGTGAAGTTACTTCACTTTGTATATTCTCATCTAATCATCTTGTTGTTCATATTTTCTTTCTTGAAGAATGAGTGTTCATGATTGTATCAAGCTGATTTAACTTTGGTTGTGGTTCAAGTTTTTTGTAATTCAGTACATATAGTTCAGCTTAAAGAAAAAGTAAGAAATAAAGTTAACAGTGTATCCCTGTTATCCAGTGTTAGTAGCATGTAATATACACACTATCACATGGATAACTACAGTTGAATCTATTGCTGACAAAGGAAATATAATGCTTGGCAATATGCAATCTACTAAGAAAATGAAAACCCTGGAAATCTGATCATTTCAGGGTTTCTAAATGCAGTGTTTTTTAAGTGGACTTTTCTAGTGCAAGTGAAAATTTCACATCAATGGTGTGGAAATCCTTCCCTGGTAACTTTTTCAAAGAGTAGTTCTGAATATTAGGCTGTCTAAACTAGAAAATTGTTCTGCAATAAGTCTTTGCACTATAATAAATGTGTTATATTTATAGCACAATTGTGCGTTCACACTGCGCTCCTTATAACGTAAAGGAGTGTCCATACTGTTCTTCGCATTTCCGCAAGAAAGGTAATTGAATTGTGGGCACCTATCCCACCTTGCCACCGTCAGCTTCCAATGCTAGGAACCCTGGGTAGAAGGAGAGGAGCACTGTGGGTAAATTTACAAGTCCCCCTGGGATGTTGTGTTTCCTTGTCATTATTCACTGTAGCTGCTAGCAACTTGCACCCTTTTTCAACGTTGCCCCAGGAAAACAGGAAAAAATTCAAAAGTTCCTGGGACTCACAGGAGGGAGGGGCTAGTCACATCAGAGCAGAGGAGTCCAAGTGGAAGACCAGACTGGTCAGGCTTGGAATTCTGGGACATTTCCAGAGGTCACTTATTGCAGAAGAAAATTCTGTCAGCATTCACACACACTCTATAGTGCAAGAGCTGTTCCGCAATAAGCATTATGGCTCTTGCACAGGTGGTATTATTGCTCTGGTAAAACAAGGCACTTGTAATGCAACAAAGAACATTCAGGTGTGTACGGTGGACTTGTTTTTCTGCAATGAGTTGGCTTATTCTGCAATAACTTTCTGGTGTGTACAAGGCCTTAGACTATTGAGGCAGATCTCCAGCTGCTGTAAAATGTCGTCATTCCAACAGCTAAATTGTGATAACTACAGCGAAGCTATAACGGTTTACAGCAGCTGGGAACCTACCTCCATAGTCTGTCACCAAAACTTATAGTCATAGAGACCACTTTTAATGGCTCGCCACTTGCTATTCTGAGTTTTCACCAAGCTGTTGCTTCTTCCACCGCTTTTCTCTCCTCACTGCTCTAGTTCCCACTTCTTTTCCTCTCCCTTGTGAAAATACAATATGTCTACACTGCAGTCATAGGGTGTTATTGCAGTATGAGGGGCGTGTATCTATTGATCTATCCACACCCTACTAACTTTAATCTATCTATTTTGGGTACTGGAGGTGTGAAGCTGTGGCATCACATGCTTCAGCACTGGCTTAACCCCATGAGTAATTGCCCAACATTATGGATAGATTCAGTTAGCCCATGATAAAGCCCATACTGTAGCGACTTCAATGATACAGTACTTGAGCTAGCTAGATTAAAGTGGGTTCGGCCATATAAGTGGCAAGCATGTGCCATGATTGCAATACGGCCGTAATCTTAGACTGATTTCCTCATTTCTCTAGACCCTGAAAATATTCTGTAAGCAAGGAGTTACGCAAAGAGAGCCTTTGAAGTAAGCACCGGTCTACAAAGTGTCTGACTTTCAGAAACATATTTTTGGTCAGTCAGTAAAAATTCAAGTGGATTTCCAGCATTTGCAGTTCTATACATTTTTCCTTTCTTTTTCAACTGAACGTGTACTCGTAATTTCTTTGAAGCATCTTTGAATTCAGGAAGACAATAAAATGGAATTCTGCTTCTCTACTGTGTTGTAATGCATGTAAAGGAATCTTTCCTCACCAAGAAACAACAGTTTAATAAATTATGTATGAAGAAAATGTAACAAAGCGGAAATTAAAGTATACAATAAGGACATGTGAAAATTAAAACACCTTGGTTTCCCAGGTTATAAAGTTTTAAATAATTGAAATAGAAAGACTAATCAATTTTTTCAGGTAACTCAGACACATTGTATAAAAGGCATATATGATAACATGCTATGAAAGTTATATTGATACGAATCTGGGATGGTAGTGCACCCTCCCTGACACTTCAGGCCAGTCAAATTCTTTTGATGGTGGGAAAAGGGAACTGCTGTATCTGAGGGGAAAAGAAACATCTCTATAACAGATTTTTGTTTCTGAAATGGTGGCTGTGAAACTACTTGGAGGTTTAAATATTAAAGTCTTGGGAAGATGATTAGTGAGCAGAGGTGAGGCAGTCAGAAGGGCATAATTTGTGCAATTTATCTTGGGTCGCATCCTGCGATTAAGGCCATATTCAGCATGTAGCCATGTGATAAAACAGCCAGTAGCTTTAAGTCAAAGTTAAGGGTGGAAGTCCGACTTTGGTGTTCCCTCATGACCTTTAACACATATTATCCCAAATCACACAGACTCAGTTAAGTTTATAAGAAACACACAAGAATGTGGCAGTTTTTATGTAATTATTTTAATCAATTAAGATTAACATTAATATACTGAGATGTTTTTCTTTCGATAACACCAAGACTTTCCAAACTTCCTATTAATGTTGTATAAAGAGAGAACCCCACCTCATTTCCAACTTTAACCCTGGCTAGAAATATTGAGCATGAGGTTTGTCTCTTTACACAACAAACTTAATAAGAAAGACTCCCACTGGAATCATGGGGTCCAAATAACAAGGTTTGCTAACTGTACACTTCATGGAAGTCCTAGCTGCCTATGCGTGCTGCTGCTCGGGCAGGGTTGTAAACAGAGAAGGCAAAAAGAGTCACAAATAGTTAACCCAATTCCAACATATCTACAAAGGTTTTCTTGGTTTGGGGAATTTGTCTAGCTTTTGGAAAGGCCTTAGGAAATAGCTGTAATGTGCAAGATGTGGGATGGAAAAGGAAAATGCAAATTAGTGTGTACAACTAGCTCCTTTTAAGGTTCCTTAGATTATGCATAGGACTCTCTATGCCTTTTTCCATAGTGGAACACATAAAACCAACTGGATTAAACCACTAACACCTTAAACATTTAGCACAAGGACTTTGCATTTAAAGCTTCCTGTGTTAGGCCTAAAACTTGAAGGCTACGTCTACACTGGCAATTTAAGTCTACTTAAGGAGGCTTATGTCAACTTAAATTAAGCCACATCCACACTAGGCTTTCATTAAGTCAACTTAAGAAATTCCTTATGTCGACTTAATGAAAGCTTAAGTCGACTTAGTTACTATCACTCCTTAAGTTGACTTAAGCCTTAAGTCGACTCCTTAAGTTGACTTAAGGACAGGGTGAACGTGGAATAACCAAAAAGTAGGCTTTATTAAGTCGACATAAGGTGCTTAAGTCGACTTAACAAAGTGGTCTAAGTCGACCTAAAGCTAAGTCAACTTAGTCCACTTTGTCGACTTTAATAAGGTCGACTTTAAGTCAACCTTATTAAAGTCGACTTAACAAAGTTGACTTAACTTTTGTAGTGTAGACATAGCCAGTGTCTCTTTCTACAGCTGCTCCTGTAAACTATGCAATGGGTCTCTTGTTCAACATTCCTCCTTAGGTTAGCAGTTCTGTTGCTAAGACATTGTCCAAAGTGCTGCTTGTCCTCCTGGTGCACAAGGATCTAAGTTGCACTGGTGCATCAAGAAACTGGAGGAGTGAATTGATATTTAGTGCCCACAACAGTACCTGCAAAATTGTATCTCCTGACATACCTAGATGCTCACTCAGCCTCTGGAATGCCTTAGGGAGTTAAGATTGCAGTAGCTCTCATGCCTGGGAAAGTGAACAACTCCCCACCGTGCCTTGAGAGGCTTTTTTAGGAAGAAATATTTTTTTTAAAAGCTCTTTGGCCCTCTAGAGTGTCTATTAGGCTCATCAATAAGAAGGGATTATTTTTAAGTGTTGATGGCATCCAAACATGCAGGTCTGAAGACAAGTTTTAAGGTACAACATATATTTTCTCCCAGATGACTCAAAATGACTCTCATGATTTTTGCACGTATTCCTAGTGTCGTTGGGCCAATACCTAGCAAGACACATATGAGCTGAAAGGAATTTTTATGAGAAATATCCCAGCAACTGAAAAAATGGTATTGGAATTGAGGTTGACATTTATCCTTACTTCATACATGCGCTACTTACATTTGCTGTGCTTTGTAACCTTTATATCTGAACTGTATCTGCTGCAGAGATGTTACTTGTATTCTGAAGAGTTTTGTGCTAATTTAATTTGAGAGGAAACAATCCCAATGTGATATTGCTCATTTTGTTCTGCCTACACCTGTGTACACATTAGAGAGAGCCAAATATAATTATCTCCAGTCACCATTAAAGTGCATACACAAATGGGTTAGCAGTAGCAGCACACAGTTTCATTGCATGGCTTTGCTAACAGGCAGACTAAATAGTACATTGATAACTATTAGATTTGTTGAGAATGCTGCATAACAAAGGGTTTTAAATAGCTCTTGGCTACTGTCTCTATGTTGATCAGTGAGGTATTATCAAGTGGTTTATTTTACCATTTGTTCTGGTGCTATGCACAATCAAGTAGTAAATCCAGCACAGTTCTAGTCTCTCTTTTCAATTAGCATCATCGATAGATACATAGCTATCTTACAGTTGTGCTTAGGTAGACAGTTGTGCTGAAAGATGTTTCTCACATGTGACCAGTATAATTCAAACAGTTAACAGTAGTAGAATTTTTCATCTATTTTTATCTTCTACAAAGTTCTGCTTAAAAGAAAAATGACCATATTATATCAGGGTTCTATTTTTTCTTTCAAAAGTCAAGTTTGTTTTGAACCAGTTCATTAGATATGTAACCTTCCTATTAGCTGTTGACAAACATAGTCTAGTGACTGAGAGTCAGGAGACCTGTGTTGTTTTCCAGGCTCCTCCTACTGATCCACTATGTTAATGTGAGCAAGTCAGTTTACACATCTCTAAAGTATAACAGCTGATAAAAATGTAGAAAATAATTTGCAAAATTTCAAAATTTAAATAGCCTTTTTTGAAAATGTTCAACCTTTCAAAGATAGGTAAAGAGCAACTTTTTTCCCCTAAAGCACATAACATTTTGGCCTAGCAACACTTCCCTTTGTAAAGTGCATTGCAATCAGTAGCTGAATGATGTTCTAGAACAGTGGTTTTCAAACTACAGGTCAGGACCCAGTACTGGGCCGCAGACCATCAGGTATTGAGTCACGGTGTCCCCTGTTGCCACCGCTGCAAGACTGGAATGCATTGCTAAAAGATGTAATTGTTAGGTTGCAGGCCTAAATGATTCTTTTTCATCTGGGTCCAAGGAAAAATGTTTGAAAACAACTGTTCTAAAAGTACCAAAAATTATTATTGTCTACAAAAAGGTCATTATTTATTAACAGTATGTCATCTCCAGTATGGTATATATTTAATTAGAAAAATGATTATAGTTGGTAAAAGTTATCAGTTTCTGCAAAAAATGTAGAAGTTTTGAATCTAAAGTATTCTTGATTCCAACTGGTGCAAAAAATTACTTATGCTTTTGTAGATTTTTCAACTCTTGGTGATTGTCACATGAGGAAAAAAAGGGGAGGTGTTTGTTTTTGTTTTTTTTAATGTTAATATTTTAATATATTAAAACACAAAGTGTAGGCTGGGCAATTTGAATATTAATGCATGTTATCTGGGTAGAGGTCAGGGTTGAGTCCCACCTAGCTAATGCATGTTAACATGCACATTAATTAGCCTACACTAAAAACAATGAGAGTCCTGTGGCACCTTAAAGACTAAACAATTTCTTTGGGCATAAGCTTTCATGGGCTGCAACCCACTTTGTAAAATGCATCTCATTATTTTTGCTGTATACAGACTAACACAGCTACCCCTCTGGAACTTGGGTGTGTGTGTGTGGTGAAGATAGATCATAGAGTATCCATATATCTTTTAATTAATCCCTGCTACCATAATTACTTTTTTTTTCCTCATAAGGAAAGGCCTTTGACTATTTCCCCTATATTTCCATAGTGGTTTCCAAGTGTTATTTTTAGCTATATATAATAGCTTGGTAATGTATATGAATTATACAGTTATATGCCTAAGGACAACACTGAAACTATTGTCTGTGTGTTCTGAAGATAAGACTTAAATTTTGGACTCTGCTTTTAACATTAGTAGTAAAATAAGAGCTTATTCTTGGAAATTTGTATTCAGAACTGGTCAGAGGAATGTTGAATTTTGAGCAAAATCTGAATTACTGAAACATAAGCTCAAACTCTTTGAATTACAATAACAAATGAAAGCATTAAAACAATAAAAATACACTTTAATATATATATCACATACTTACATCTCTGTAACACACTTTGTTTCTTATAGGTTCTAGGACAAATTCATTTCAGGTGCTGCTCTACTGAAATTGATGAAATGACACCAGGGAACAACATGGCTCTTGATCTCCTGTGTAATACATGTAGGAGGATTAATAAATTGAATTCATCTGTGGCATCATCTTCCAAAGCTGAAGTCAGAAACACTTGTATTTCAATCTAGATGCTATTTGTCTTTTGTCATTTCATTGAAAGGAAAGCTATTCTCCTGAGTAATGGTTATTTTGGGAATTACCGCTCTATCAATACTTTTGGTTTATACACTTACGGATATTGTGCTTTTGCCAGACTGTTGTATTGCTGGAAATACATTGCTTTGGCAGACAGGAACACAATTTTAAACTAGTTCCAAAGGGGTAGCTGTGTGAATTTAATTCATCAAAACAAACAAGGAGTCCTGTGGCACTTTTAAAGAGTAACAAATTTATTTATCGCATGAGCTTTGTGGGAGAAAATCCCACTTCATCAGACGCTCTAAAGTTCTTCAAAGCATCTGACGAAGTGGGATTTTTTACCTACATAAGATCATGCAATAAATAAATTGGTTAGTTTTTAAAAGTGCCACAGGACTCCTTCTTAATTTTAAACTAGTTTCTGCAACCATTGTTTGCACTCAGTTACCCCTATGTAAGTAGCTTCAATGAGGCTAATTGTATGAGTGTGTTACTGAGCTTGAGTGAAGTTTGTAGAATTAGATCCTGAGGGAGGTTTGGAATTTCACTCAAAGCATTCATCACTTCATGATTTTTGAGGCCAGAAGGGATCACTATAATCATCTACTCTGACGTCCTGCACAACACAGGTGATCAAATCTGAGCCAATAATTTTTGCAGTGGAAGGAATTATTTTTCCTGACCATGTGTGAACTAAATGACCAGATAGCAAATGATTATGAGATGGGGAATAATGGACCCCTATATAAGAAAATGTCACAAGTAGTGGGACTGTCCCTTTAAAATCAGGATATCTGGTCATCTTAGATCCTTAGACCATGAACAGTATCAGGCCTAATAGCTTGTAACCCTCCAGCCCTAAATTTCTATTGTAATTATTGTAAATCTTTTGAGCTTTATGGGCCCATAAGAGTTAGTGTATAGTATTTAAAAATGCAAAATATTTTCTCCCCCAGGTGAAATGGCTTTTCTTGTTATGGCTTAAAATATTACATGTGTCAAGAAGAATGTTTTCATACTGTTATATGTCATATGTTAACTTCTCTAGTCAGAGCTCTGATATACCAAATGGCTTTGAAATGTCCACACATAATGCTAGCCAGGATTTGCATATGCTAGATCATTTTTGCATTTAATGTCCAGGATCTAGAGTGCCAAATAACATTACTTTGCTTAATTATATTCAATAACTGCTGCTTTCACCAGAAATTAAACTGTTGTCATTAGGAACATAAAATATATAATTACATAATGAGGTTTTAATACCCTTATTCTTCTGCTGTTGATTTCTGTCAATATGGAATAATCTATTATAAGTTGATTCCCTAGAAGACCAATTAAAATGCTATTTTTACTAGGAGCTCATTCTACATCTTACTCAGTGGGGATTTTATAATAAATTAAGGCCATTTTGTAAGGCATTCCTGTTGTTTGATCTCTGCTAATGACCCCAAATAAATATCCAATCAGCAGTACTATTTGAGTGGCATAAGCACTGTTACATACAAATGGAAGAAAAAGAAAATAGCAAATAATGAATTATTAAAATGAGAATTGTAGTGATTTTTTTAAATGCTGACTTATATCAGTTTAATACAGTAATAAGTAACTTGATTCCTCTGGGAGAAGTAATTGATGAGCTCCATAGCAGATTGTGAAGAACTTCAAAAAGATCTCACAAAACTAAGTGATTGGGCATCCAAATGGCAAATGAAATTTAATGTGGATAAGTGTAAAGTAATGCACATTGGAAAAAATAACCCCAACTATACCTATAATATGATGGGGGCTAATTTGGCTACAACGAGTCAAGAAAAAGATCTTGGAGTCATTGTGGATAGTTCTCTGAAGATGTCCGTACAGTGTGCGGAGGCGGTCAAAAAAGCAAACAGGATGTTAGGGATCATTAAAAAGGGGATAGAAAATAAGACTGCAAATGTATTATTGCCCTTATATAAATCCATGGTACGCCCACATCTCGAATACTGTGTACAGATGTGGTCGTCTCATCTCAAAAAAGATATTCTAGCACTAGAAAAGATTCAGAAAAGGGCAACAAAAATGATTAGGGGTTTGGAGAGTGCCTCGTATGAGGAACGATTGAAAAGGCTGGGCCTCTTCAGCTTGGAAAAGAGGAGACTGAGGGGGGACATGATAGAAGTATATAAAATTATGACGGATGTGGAAAAAGTGGACAAGGAAAAGTTGTTTAAATACTCCCATAATACAAGAACCAGGGGTCACCAAATGAAACTGATAGGTAGCAGGTTCAAAACAAATAAAAGGAAGTTCTTCTTCACACAACGCACAGTCAACTTGTGGAACTCCTTACCTGAGGAGGTTGTGAAGGCTGGGACTATAACAATATTTAAAAGGGAACTGGATAAGTTCATGGGGGCTAAGTCCATAAATGGCTATTAGCCAGAAAGGGGTTAAGAATGGTGTCCCTAGCCTCTGTTTATCAGAGGATGGAGACGGATGGCAGGAGAGTGATCACTTGATCATTGCCTGTTAGGTTCACTCCCTCTGGGGCACCTGGGCACTGGCCACTGTCGGTAGACAGATACTGGGCTAGATGGACCTCTGGTCTGACCCAGTACGGCCTTTCTTATGTTCTTATGTTCCCTTTTGCAGTTGGTGGTGTACATAAATCAGTTAAATGTAAATGACTGTCCCCAAATAGCTGGGGCATTATCATACCCAGGCTATAACATGGGACTGGACACTAGCATGGAATAACACCATGTCTATATGTGATAAAATATTGTGACGGAAGAAGAGAAAAAAAAATCTGGCAGGGGGAATTACAGTAGTGAGAATGTTACTCTGTGATTTGACCGGAAGGAAACCAGAGATAACACCATGATTCTTATTAAAATTGCCATGTGTGTGTAATGGGTTGGTCTGTCACTGGGAGTGGAGAGACCATGAGGATTGGTTGATTTTAAGTTAAATGAATCATTGGTATTTATTTTGTTTTGGTTCCAAGAGAAATGGAAAGGTAGTAACCATGCTTGTGCGTGTGCTCTGCAGAACTGGCTTTTCCTTCCCTCAGTGCTCAGTAGGGTTACCTTGAGGATGCTGTGTTGAAGTTCTTCTGGAGCAGAAGAGGTCTGTAGCATTTGCTGTTTTCTGGGAAATTTCGTTTTGGGTTTGATGAAAAGGAAGGGTTGATTAAAGTATACTGAGAAAGGAACTAAGACAGTATGAAGTCTGCACCAGTCTTTAAAGATTCAGTCAATTTCAAAATTTAATTTAGACAGAGGCCTATTTCTACTTTGGAGAATGAATAAACTAAATTAGAATGAGGACTCTTTAATTCTGTATGAAAGTACCCACATAGGGATTTAATGTAGTTTAGGCCACCTTTAATTCACATGTGTAGTTAATTTGGATTAACTATTAACCAGTGTCCTCTGTGTAGACTAGCCCTCAATTTAGCCTGTGACTGAAATCAGCCTAGAAGTCTACTTTAGGCAGTCTGGATGAACTGAATTTAACTGGAAGTTTGGCAGAGGTCAGCACAAGTATGAGGAGGTTTTATTTAACCTGGAAAAAGGATTGATGTAACGGTGGATTTGTTTTATTCTGTTTTGTTTTGCCCTCTTAACTGAGAACTATATTGTTTAGAATATCCTATGGCAGCTTTTTTTAACCTGCACAATATCATAATATTTTTTTAAAAAAATATTTCCCTATCATGCATTTTTAATGTTGCTGAACCTCC
Source organism: Pelusios castaneus (assembly GCA_007922175.1). Lineage (NCBI taxonomy): Eukaryota > Metazoa > Chordata > Testudines > Pelomedusidae > Pelusios > Pelusios castaneus. Next base: position 5,607,456 of record ML685780.1, read on the forward strand.
TTTTGTCCCTTCAAGATGCATGAGTTTGACCTTCCATTCACACACCAAATCAAGAAATGTGGGGGCTGAAAGGGCTATGGGTGGGTGGTGGATATACAAGTGGCTCAAGAGGGGAGAGTACATGGGGTGGGTTCTGAGTTATTACAGAGAATTGTTTCTTGGGTAACTGGCTATTGAGACTTGCTCACATGCTCAGGGTTTAACTGACCACCATATTTGGGGTCGGGAAGGAATTTTCTCCCAGGGCTGATTTTTCACCTTCCTCTGTAGCACAGGGCATGGCTCACCTATTGGTGAATTCTTTGTATCTTAAAGTCCTTAAATCATGATTTAAGGAGGTAAATAACTCAGTCATAGGTTGGTGGCCTATTGCTGGAGTGGGTGGGTGAGGTCTTGAGGCCTGCATTTTGCAGGAGATCAGACTAGATAATCATACTAGTCCCTTTGACCTTAAAGTCTATGGCTATGTCTACACTGGCAAGTTAGTTCGAATTAAGGAGGCTTAATTCGAACTAACTAAAGCCATGGCTACAGTAGGCTTTAGTTAGTTCGAATTAAGGACTTCCTTAATTTGAACTAATAACTTCGAATAGGGCTTCAGAAGTAAGGCTTTAATTCGAACTAACTAGTTCGAATTAGCCAATGTGGCCATGTTAATCGAACTAATTTCTTAGTTCGAACTAACCGGCCATTGAAATGAATAGGAATCACTAATTTGAACTAAGCAAGTGCCATGAATGTCACTTGCTTAGTTCGAACTAACTTTTTCTAGTTCGAATTAAGATAATTCAAACTAACTAAAATTAATTTGAATTAGTTTGTTTGAACTAACTAATTCAAACTAATTTTAGCAAGAGTAGGCATAGCCTATGAGTATATGAGATCATGAGAGGTCAAATACAAACACCAGCACTGCAGCAGGTCCAAGTATACATAAACCATCCTTGATAGGGTGTTCTTAAAAACTTCCAATGAGATTGCTATAATTTCTCTTGAAAGCCTATTCCAGAGCTTTATTTCCTGTACAGTTAGATTATTATAATATTTAACCTAAATCTCGCTTGCTGCAGATTAAGCCCATTGCCAGTTCTTCAACCATCAGTGGACTTGGAGAACAGTTGGTCCCTGTCCCCTTTACAATAGCATTTGTTGTATTTGAAGATTATTCAGTCCCCACTCAGTCTTTTCTCAAGATTAAACATGCCCAGTTTTTTCATCCTTTCCTCACAGTTAAGTTCTCTAAAGTTTTTAACATTTTTGTTGCTTTCCTCAGACTCTCTCTAATTTGTCCACCCACATCTGGACAGCAATACTCTTGCAGTGACCTCACCAGTGTGGAGTGGAACAATTATCTCCCATCTTTTGCAAACAGCACTCTGTCAATACACCCCAGAATGATATTAGACTTTTCTTGCAACCCCATACTTGTCTTATATTCAGTTTGTGATCCACTATAAGCCCCAGATTCCTTTAATCGGTGCTATTATCTAGCCAGTTATTTCCCCTTTGTAGTTTCACATTTTGAGTTTTCTTTCCCAACCATAATATTTTGCACTTGTGTCTATTAAATTCTATTTTGTAGATTTCAGACCAATTGTTGTATGTTCATGGTCATTTTGAATTCTAATCCTGTCCTCAAAAGAGCTTGCACTGTTAACCCGCTTGGTGTCATCTGCAAATTTAATAAGCATACCAGATCTCTGTATAAAAAATATCCTTTGATTACTATAAGTGGCTTCAACAGTGCTCCGTTACACTATTCTGAGATCTTTGTTTGGTTCTGATTTGGGAGGTGGGAGGGAAGAGAAGAGTAGAAGCATCTTCTGCTGAATCAACATCATCATTTTCCTCCAGTACCTAAATATTCATCAGAAGTGTCTAATCAAGTACTAAGTAGGCCCAAACCTGCTTAGATTGGAATCTCTAATTGAATCAGGCGATGCATGATATGGCTGCTCACATATACAAGACTAGGTCAAATCCCAGTTCTGTTACACATACTCAACATGCTGATTCCTGAATAGCAGCAGATAGCTAAGAAACCATTTCAGAACACTGGCCAGATCCAATGTATTTAATTGCTAGGCAGGGATGCATCAGTGAGAAACCATCTGCAATCTTCTACAGGATTTTGACAAAGACTGCTTGAAATCTTAATAAGAATGAAAAGCATTTACTTTGATATCCAGGAATATGTTGATACTAAGTACCTTATGTTGGGCATACTTTGTGAATAGTTTTTGATGTTTCATTTTCTGAAGGTCCTTTTGTTGCTGTAGTTGATTCACAATGATGTCCTGTTCAGTTTCTATGTAACAAGAAGACAGTTTTGGTCAGAATCATAATGCTTAGTTTTTGCCAAATAACTTTTTAAACACATTTTAGGCTGAAAAGTTAGGAAACATTAGTCCATTGGTGCAGTACCAGTGAGATGACCAGCTGCCATTGTTTACTTTTACTGCTTAATGGCCAATTCTGATACAGTCCATGTCCCAAAATGATGTGAGTGGAAAGAAGGAGGTTATGAATAGCCTCTTTATCCCTTTACAGCACCAATTACTACTGCTTTACTGCTAGTTATGGGCAGTTCATGTCAAATACTCCCACCATTACCCTTTTCCACCATAAATACTAATCCAGACCTCTTCTCTTCTTCCCTCTCCTCCTCATTGTCACTCATCTACTATTCTTTTGTTTCAAGAATGATTTCAGGGACCCTGGATAATTGCAGGCTCAAGGGGGATCCCTGAAATTGCTTGTGACTCTCTACATACCTCACTCTAGCAATCTATATTTCAAAGCCATCATGCAGCTATCACCAGTCTTTGTTTGAAGATCGGTATTTACTTATTGCTTTTTCCCCTCTGTGTGTAATTCATTTTCCCCAGGACTTTTTCTACTGATCCACAGAGTGCTGTTTGGCCCTTTAATATTGTCTTATATCCCACTGCTAAATGGTATTTAAAGACAGCAGGAAAACATAGAATATTTTCATAATATAACTTTTCCATTCAAGCTAATGCTGTGTGAAGGTTACATGATGGTGAAAGGGATGACAGGCAGTCTATGAAATTATCTTTAGGAAAATGTGGGGAACACTGAAAAAGTTTGAGAATGACTGTGTCAATAACATTAGAAAAAAACATATTCTAAGGAAAGTTTCTAAGCTTTCCATGGTATTAGTTCAATTCATTTTTTAGAAACAAATTTTCAAAACTTTATAAAAGTAATATATAATCCTTTCAGAATAGATCTAATTGCCAAAGTGCCTTTATTATGAGAATAATAATTTATTCTTATTGGGGATTCTGTACTTATATTTTAAAAAAACCTGCCTAAATCAAGCATTTTTAATACATGTTCAGATGCATTCAAATAACAAATTAATCAAAAATAATGGAGAAGAACGTATCTAATTGATTTGTTTGTTTTGTGGTGTCCTAGGGTGTATCTACACTTAGAAATTGGCGACTTAAGCTTGCTTAAGTCGACTTAATTTAATCCGCATCTACACTAAAATTTCTTTAAATCAACTTAAGGAAAATAAAGTCAACTTAATGAAAATTAAGTCAACTTTATTAAACCTGCTTTTAGTTCAACTTTAGGCTTAAGTCGACTTCCTAAAGTCGAGTTAAGCCAGTGTAGACCTGGAGTAGCCCTAAGTCAACTTAGGGCTACTCCAGGACTTCCCCACTGCCCTCCCTGCCAGGGGGCTGGCACAGGCGAAGCCTGGCATGCCCCCCCACAGGGCAGGGCAGAGCCCTGCCCACCCTGCCCCTATGCCCTGCTAAGGTCCCTGTCCCCCTTTGCCCCATTGTACCCAGGTACAATGGGGCAAAGGCTGAGCCCCCTGGCACTTGGCAAGGGGTGCCCCCCCTGCCACCGTGGACCTGCCCAAGGTCCCCCTGGCCCCCAAAAGTTGACCTAGGCACCCAGTGTGGACGCTCAAGGTCAACTTTGTAAGTTCCCCCCCCCCCAATTCGACTTTAAATTTAAGTTTGGACTTGCTAAGTCGACTTAGCTAAAGTCGACTGAAATTTACAAGTGTAGACATAGCCCTAGAGGTAATAAAAACCCAATACAAATAGCTAACACCCTTTTGCATTAAATGACCAAATATAGTGACCTTTTCACTTATTTCTACTCAGTTTTGGTTCCTAATTTTACTGATTTTCTAATACCATTTCCAAATAATTTGGTATTTGAATACTAAAAATAATACATTCAGCACCTATTCGGAGGACATCTGAGATAATTAGGTAAACCACAGAGTTAGGAGTAAAGAGGCCTGGATTCCATCCTCAGTTCTGACAGTGACCTCCTTTATGACCTGTGGTTGGACAAGTCAATCAGTCTCTCCGTGCTTCAGTTACCATGTCTGTAAAATAGGGTACAATAATGTTTTTTCCACCATTTTAAAGCATTTTGAGATACTGGTATATACGTATAACAGGTAAGCAACACGAGTTTCTTCTTGGTATTTATACCTTTCAGACATATTCTATTTTATTTATAGAAAGGGATATGATACTTTACTGTTGCTACAGTCTAGAATAAATTATCAATGGGTTGTAGTTGATGTTGTCAGCATGGTGAGAGAAAAAAATCCATTAAGAGTGTCCAGTGGGTAATGATGAGAAGAAATGAGGCATAATTCAGAAAAATATTTAAGATGAAAACTAGGAAAAAAATTCTTTTGGACACTTATTGCAGTATAGAATATTGTGCAAAGAGTTATTTACAGTTAACCTCAACAAACATACCACAGAGAAGTAGTTTTCCATCTATTCTCCATAAAACACCTCCATGTGATCCAGTGACACAATTCTATGACAATTGTGAAGTATCAGCCATTGTTCAACTAATAATGTTTTCTGTTAGTTGTGTCTCTGTCCAGGACACTCTTAAAGTATTTAGTGATTTTTTAAAAAATTAAATACATTATGATATTCCCAGGGTACAGTTTGGTCTGTTGAATAGCTTTGTCCCTTCAGTTTTCAACTTGCATCGCTGTGTGATCAACCACTCCTATTCTGCTCACACATAGCTTCCAGAATGTAAATTACTCCCAGATACACTGAATGAGTACTAGGGTCAGCCACTCTTCAGTTATGCTGCAGATCAACACCAGTACATTCCCAGTTGAGTACTTTCCCTCAGAAAAGTGCATCTTATATTGCCCAGTTTTCTACTGGACAATGCAACCTCATATAAGCCACTTCATCAGTGGCTAATGATGTGCACTAACCTTGTTATCTCAAGTGAAGGTGCCCAAGCACTTCAGTCCAACAACCCATGTTTAAATAAAATGAGTTTATTAACCACAAAAAGATAGATTTTAAGTGATTACAAGTAATGAGGCAAAAGTCAAAACTGGCTACAAAGAAATAAAAGGTAAAACACAATACCTAACTTAACAAGAAAGGTCAATTCTCACCACATGCTTCAACAGTTTTACTTTCTGAATTCCTTTCAGACTGGATCTCTCCTTCAGTCCAAAGCTGTTTCTTTGTTCCTCAGGTGTTGTAGCTCCTGTAGGCAGAGAGAAATGGAGGATAAGAATAATCTGTTCCCTATTCTTATGCCTTTTTTCTTCATCTCCAAAAGGGGTTTGGGAGAGAGAAAGTGTTTGTGGACAGGAACTTCCAGCTGTTTTTGTCAAGATGTAAATTTCTCACTTCCATGCTTTTTCTTGCCAAAGAATGCCACTTAACCATATGATAGTCCATTTGTTTTCACTGATACATGGCTGAAGTGTCATTGTCTTTTGTCTCTGGGGAACTAGTTTATGGCTGCTTCCCCAGATTTGGAATGTGTTTTTGTAATATCATAAAGTAGACTCTTATAACTTTACATACAATGTTGCCATACATTTGTTACCAGGACAATATAGATTAGCAAATCATGAGTTTTAAAATGGTACCTTATGAAGCGTAGTTTGTACATTGTTTTTCATAGCCTTAAAAAAGGGTGTATATAGGGATACAAATTGTCACATGCATAAAAAACAAAACGTTTACAGATCTGCTCTCAATAAAGCTACTTCAAGTCCTTCTTTGTCAGGTATTTCTTTGGTGTAAATTCAACAATGATTAACATAAGGGAGATAGTTTGACTAGAAAGCGACCTGAAGCAATTAGAGAAGATGGTGCTTGCAACCAGTGAGGGAGAGTTAGTACTTAAATATGAAGCATTACACCCACTGAGAGGAAATAAACAGGACAGAAACAGGATAGAGGGACTTAAAAAGCTGCAAATGTCACATCAAATGGGATTTTATTTTCAGTTTATCTGTTTAGCACAGGTGTGATATTTTTCCTCATGTAATCACAGTGTATATCCTATAGGAGGAGGTGGCCAGGATCAGGAGTATCCATGCTCTGGAGAAGTTCCTGGATAGCATCCATGAGGAAACATGCAAGGAGGAAGAAACTATCCAGAGGCAAAGGACTGCTGCCACACCCTCAGAGAAGGATGAGATGGCTCAGGCAGAAGGTGGACACTGGCAGCTGGTTACTTCTGGCAGCAGACAGTGCTCCACCCCTGCTCCCATCCCACCCTCCATTGTGGTAAAGAACTGCTACGCAGCACTCCAGACAGGAGGTGAGGTGGAAGAGGAGAAGCCATGCACCCCCGAGGTTGGAAGGATCACAACCATCACACCCAGGAGGAAGCATCAGGTTGTGGTGGTTGGGGACTCTCTTCTGAGGGGGATAGAGGCACCCATCTGTCGCCCAGACAAGGCCTCTCTGGAGGTGTGCTGCCTGCTAGGGGCCCGTATCCGAGATGTTACAGAGGGGTTGTTGAGAATCATCCGTCCCTCTGACTACTACCCCATGCTACTCATCCATGTGGGAACCAATGATACTGCGAGAGGTGACCCTCTGCAGATCAAAGGTGACTACAGGGCTTTGGGAGCATGGGTGAAGGAGTTCAGTGCACAGGTGGTGTTCTCCTCGATCCTTCCGGTCAAGGGTAGGGGCCTAAGCAGAGACAGATGCATCCTGGAGGTGAATGCCTGGCTGCGGAAATGGTGTTACCAGGAGGGCTTTGGCTTCCTAGACCATGGGGTGCTGTTTCAGGAAGAAGGACTGCTAGGCAGAGATGGATTCCACCTAACCAGGAAGGCAAAGAGCGTATTTGGAAGCAGACTGGCTAACCTAGTGAGGAGGGCTTTAAACTAGGTTTGAAGGGGGAAGAGGACCAAAGCCCACAGGTAAGTGAAACTGAGGGAGACCTGGGGGAAGAGATGGAACTTGGGGGGTGCTGGGGCTGTAACAGCAGGAATAAAAGAGTGTAGTTGGAACTGGGGGGGAAATCAAATAATTGTTTTTTATATCCTAATGAAGTCATAATACCTCAGGCGAGTGGGGAAGGAGGACACCAGAAGTAATTGCAAGTAGGAAGATGTGACAGGAGGGAGAATCAATAGGGCAAAGTAGGGCAAAGAGCCCAGTATCTTAGGAGCCTGTACACAAATGCGAGGAGCCTGGGAAACAAGCAGGAAGAATTGGTAGTACTGGCACAGACAAGGAACTATGATATAATTGGAATAACAGAAACGTGGTGGGATAACTTGCATGACTGGAGCACTGCCATGGATGGATATAAATTGTTCAGGAAGGACAGGCAGGGAAGAAGGGGGGAGGAGTAGCGCTATATGTAAAAGATCGGTATGACTGCTTGGAGCTCCACTATGAAAGTGGAAACAAGCTGGTTGAAAGTCTGTGGGTTAAGTTTAGGGGAGAATGCAAAAAGGGGGATGTTGTGGTTGGTGTCTGTTACAGACCGCCAGACCAGAAGGAGGAGGTGGATGAGGCATTCTATGGACAACTAACAGAAGTTTCCAGATCATCACAGGCCCTAGTTCTTATGGGGGACTTCAATTATCCTGACATCTGCTGGGAACATAATACAGCAGTGCACAGGCAATCCAGGAAGTTTTTGGAGAATATTGAGGACAACTTCCTAGTACAAATGCTGGAGGAACCAACTAGGGGCCTTGCACCTCTAGACCTATTGCTCACAAACAGAGAAGAATTGATCAGGGAAGTAGAAGTAAATGGCAACCTGGGCAGCAGCGACCATGAGATGGTAGAGTTCAGGATCCTGATCAATGGAAGGAAGGAAAGAAGCAGAACACACACCCTGGACTTCAGAAAAGCAGATTTTGGCTCCCTTAGGGAGCTGATGGGCAGGATCCCTTGGGAGGCTGATCTGAAGGGGAAAAGTGTCCAAGACAGCTAGCTGTATTTTAAAGAAACCCTGTTAAAGGCACAGGAAGATAACATTCCGATGTGCAGAAAGAACAGCAAATGTGGACAGTGACCAGTGTGGCTTAGCAGGGAACTCTGCGGGGAGCTGAAACATAAAAGGGAAGCTTATAAGAAGTGGAAGCTTGGACAGATGACAAGGGAGGCGTATAAAGATATTGCTCGGGACTGTAGGGATAAAATCAGAAAGGCCAAAGACAATTGGAGTTGCAACTAGCAAGAGATGTGAAGGATAACAGAAAGGGGTTCTATAAGTATATCAGCAACAAGAAAAGGAGCAGGGGTGGTGTAGGTCCCTTACTGAATGGGGCAGGCATCCTCATGGTGTATGATGCAGAAAAGGCTGAAGTACTCAATACTTTTTTTATTTCAGTCTTCATAGGTAGGGCCAGCTCCCAGGCTACTACACGGGGAACGCGGACTGGAGAGAAGAGTGGCCCTTGGTGATGGAAAATCAGGTTAGGGAACACTTAAAGAAATTGGATGTGCACAAGTCCATGGGACTGGATGAACTGCATCTGAGGGTGCTGAGGGAGTTGTCTGAAGTTATTGCAGAGCCGCTGGCCATTATCTTTGAGAACTCTTGGCGAACGGGGGAGGTCCCGGAGGATTCGAAAAAGGCAAATATAGTACCTATCTTTAAGAAAGGGAAAAAGGAGGAACCGGGGAACTACAAATGGGTCAGCCTCACCTCAATCCCTGGGAAAATCATGGAGCAGGTCCTCAAAGAATCCATCCTGAAACACTTGGAGGAAGATAGAGTGATCAGGAACAGTCAACATGGATTCACCAAGGGCAAATCATGCTTGACCAACCTGATTTCCTTCTATGATGAGATTACTGGATTTGTGGATGCTGGAAGAGCCATTGACATGGTATACCTTGACTTTAGCAAGGCTTTTGATACAGTTTCCCACAGCATTCTCGTCGGCAAGTTAAGGAAATATGGGTTGGATGAGTGGACCGTAAGGTGGATCGAAAACTGGCTAGATCAATGGGCTCAGTGGGTAGGAATCAATGGCTTGATGTCTAGTTGGCAAGCGGTAACGACTGGAGTGCCCCAGGGGTCGGTCCTGGGGCTGGTTCTATTCAACATCTTCATTAATGATCTTGATGATGGAATAGACTACGTGCTTAGTAAGTTTGCGGATGACACCAAGTTGGGGGGAATGGTAGATACTCTGGAGGGTAGGGACAGGATCCAGGGAGACTTGGACAAATTGGAACACTGGGCCGAAAGAAACCTCATGAGGTTCAACAAAGACAAATGCAAAGTCCTGCACTTAGGACGAAAAAATCCCACGCACTGCTACAGGCTGGGGACCGATCAGCTAAGTAGCAGCACTATAGTAAAGGACCTGGGGGTTATGGTGGACAGGAAGCTGGATATGAGCCAACAGTGTGCCATTGTTGCCGAAAAGGCCAATGGCATATTAGGCTGCATCAGTAGGAGTATTGCCAGCAGATAGAGGGATGTGATAATTCCCCTCTATTCGACACTGGTCAGGCCGCATCTGGAATACTGTGTCCAGTTTTGGGCTCCCCACTACCGAAAGGATATGAACAAATTAGAAAGAGTCCAGTGGAGGGCAACGAAAATGATTAGGGGGCTGGGGCACATGACTTATGAGAAGAGACTGAAGGAACTAGGCTTATTTAGTCTACAGAAGAGAAGACTGAGAGGAGATTTGATAGCAACCTTCAACTACTTGATGGGATGCTCCAAAGAAGAGGGAGGTAGGCAGTTCTTGATGGTAACAGAGGCCAGAACAAGGAGCAATGGTTTCAAATTACAGCTGGGGAGGTCAAGGTTGGATATTAGGAAAAACTTTCTCACTAGGTGGGTGATGAAGCATTGGAATGGGCTACCTAGGGAGGTGGTAGAATCTCCATCTTTGGAGATTTTTAAGGCCTGGCTAGACAAAACCCCGGCTGGGGTGATTTAGTGGGAGTGGTCCTGCTTTTTAGCAGGGGGTTGGACTAGATGACCTCATGAGGTCCCTTCCAACCCTTTTATTCTATGATTCTATGAAAGGTAAGGAGCTGGTGTCAGCAGGGGAGATATTTATTTTTCCTCAGCAAACTTTCGCCCTGCATTGCAACCAGATCTACATGTTCAGATTGTAATAGGCCTCCAAAAAGACAGAAGTAGGGTCTTGGGTTTGCCAATAATTTATATTTATATTTCATAGAAAGGAAAAGTTGATCTAAGAAATCTAAAAATGTACATTCATGCTACTTTTGATCAGCTAAGATGGGAAATGAATACATGCAGCATGGGAGCATGATCTAACTTCTGTAGCAAAGAATAATAGACATGCAATCAAAAAATAATCAACTTTACTGGTAAGGTATCTAAGGGAGTGGAAATCAAAGGGGCCCTGAAAATTTTGGATTTGGAGGCGGAAGTTTGAGGACCTCCCATAAGGGATGAGGTAAGAATGGTCCTTATATTGGCCTGGGAAAGAACTGTTTATTTTATTCAAGTAGAAACTATTGATTAGACATTACTTTTGGAAATGTTAACATGGTCACAAGCTGATGTAATGAACTCAAGGACTTGGTTAACAGGACAGGCAAGTGATTTGGTCGAACCATCCCCAGACAATAGAGGGTGTGTGACAGGCTGCTCCCCATATCTGGTGTGGTGTGCCGATATAGCCCCTTGAACCCCACTGCTGAACCCCAATTCACCCTGCCCTGCTGAGGGCACTCACTCCTGAGTCAGTCCACACCAGCCAATAGCGTGTAATTGGTCCCAGGCAGTGTGGCTGTAAATCTACTAGCCATACATGACTCGGTCTCCAAGCGAGCACCTCCAATCACACATTCCACACCGGGAGCCATTGTCTTACAGGGATTGGGACCCACGCCCAATCACCTTAGTCTCAAATCCAACCACTTAACAAAGAAGTGTATTATGCCCAGCATCCCACGTTCACACACTCTAAAGACCACAGAGCGTTAGATAAAACAAATACTAGTTTATTGATCAGAGTATGATTTCAAGTGAGAAAATAGCCAATCAAGGTGGAATCATACTATAAATGAGTCAGGAGTGACCACTATCAAATAAAATGTATAAATCACATACTAATTTAACAACTCTACCTAATCTGACCTCATAGTCCAAGATTATGCGCAAGGTGTTCGGCTGTTCAGTGTTTTACCGCCGTTCTCTGCCTATTACAAAGCAGGGCCCAGATCTTGCTGGAGGTTGCAGAAAGATGGACTCTCCCAGGTGAAAGCCTGTAGCTTCTCCCCTAAATGGTCTATGTCTGTGTTTTTACAAACTCCTGACAGTCCTTTCCCTCTGTACTGTTGTGTCATTCTCTTCACTTCTACCTGAGCCAGGGAGGGCGTCTGCATTTCCTTTGTCATGTAAGGCTCCAGCCTCTATGCTAGAGATAGTCCTGAGAGTCTGAACCCTGTAACATGCTTCACATCTGTACACACATGTTACTGTATGAAACATGGCACCATGGTAATTATGTAGACTATGTTATGAGCATTCACAAAGGAACCTGGTATGGCATCTTTGGCATCGAATCACATAATTACATTGCAAAACTGAACAGAAATTTACATAAATCATGCCCTAAGTGTGCACAAATGTGCATACCATCAGACAGATTATCATGTTAACTAATAAGTAGTTAGAGGGAGCATTAATTTCTACAGCTATAAGACTTTCTATTCTCTTTATGTAAATTAAGGGCAGCTGACCCCACAGGACTTTGTAAAATATTCAGAAGAGATGTTTTGGATGTACTGTATCTTAGAATTTTCTTTCTCTTACGGTTTGAGGAATACCACTGAGCAATTTCATACAGTCAAACCCAAAGAGATGGGACCCTTCTGTCCAAAGGAGAGTTCAGCCCCTGGGGCCTGGGGTCCTTGTCCTTTTTATTTCTGCTACAAACTGCCTGCAGAGCTCCAATCCTTGTCTTTGGACATGCCCTCCATCTGCTTTGCTTCTTGAGCCAGCTTATATGCCCCAATAGCTGGGGGAAGCAGCTGGTCTTAATTGGCCATTTGCTTTCCTCAGCAGCCACACCTGCGGAGCTCTGCTGACTGGCTCCTCTCCCAGCTCAGGCAACTGGAGTGGAGTTAGCTCTGCTCCACTCTGCTACTTTCAAAATGTTGCCTTTGAATAATTTCATTGAACTCATACAATCCCCTTTGTCAGTAATGCCTGTATCTTTTATGAAGTAAGAAGTTGCTTGGCCTCTCCACACTGACAATCTCTATGCAGACTTCTCAGGATTCATCAAAAATATAAACAAATGGTTCATGGAATCAAGGAGGAGTTAGAGTACTTGAAGAAACTTTAGATTTATGTAGACATTATTTACAAAACAAAATGTACCATTGCCAAACTGCTGGTCTCAAGGCAGATGAATCATCTGACCTTCCATAATTTCCATTATAAAGTAAACAAGACACTCTATCCAATCCATTCTTTGTCACCCTCATTGACTTCCTCTCAAGCTCTGGGTTTTGTTTGACTTTGCATATATTTTTCAAATTTTCCACATTATGTCTCATTCTTCCCCCTCTAGCCTTTAATTCCCCATGCTTCCACCATCATTTGGTTTCTCCAGTCTTGGTCTCCTCTGACCTTTCTCCATGAAACTTTATGGGTTGGTAAGTCATTTTTTCATTTGTTCTGCGGGGCTATTTTATACATGGCTAGAGATATCTCTTCTGGCCAGTAGCTTACTTTCTATAAATCTTGCTTTTAAAACCTTAATATTTTTGCTTTTAGTATGGTTTATGATTAATATTAATTGTATAGTATGGTAGTTTGTATGGAAGATGCTAAAAGAGGGAAAACTTCTGTATTATACAATATAATTTATGCCTCTATTATACCTGCCACCTTAGGAACACCTTTGCTTCTGTTGGGTTTATCATATTCATTATAATCTGTAAAACAAACAAGAAGTCCTGTGGCACTTTTAAAAACGAACAAATTTATTTATCACGTAAACTAGAGCAAGGGAATTAGATCTGTGTGATTTTGTGCATTGCAGCCTACTCCAAATATTCTTAAGATGTGTTTTACAATATTTAAAAATAAAAAATCAAAAGATGTTGTGGATGCTTCCTCTCCTAGGCTATATCTACACTACAAAAGTTAAGTCAACTTTGTTAAGTCGACTTAAAGTCAACCTTATTAAAGTCGACTTTACAAAATGGACTAAGTTGATTTAGCTTTAAGTCGACTTAGTCCACTTTGTTAAGTTGACTTAATAAAGCCTACTTCAGGGTTACTCCACGTCCACACTGTCCTTAAGTAGACTTAAGGAGTGGTAGTAACTAAATTGATTTAATCTTTCATTAAGTCAACTTAAGGAATTTCTTAAGTCGACTTAAAAGCTTAGTGTGAATGTGGCTTAATTTAAGTTGACTTAAGCCTCCTTAAGTCGACTTAAATTGCCACTGTAGATGTAGCCCTAGTGTTAATCAAATCACATCTCTGCGGGATCTACTCCAATTACTACCATGCAATAGTACATTTAAGAGTAGGTCCTCTTAACTTACTTTAGCTTCTTTTAATGTCAGGTGTTAGCTGGCAAGAGGAGGAGAGGCACAAATATGTGATCATTTCTGCAAACGACTGATATCTGACAAACTATAGTTTGTAAGCAACTGCCCTAACAGCTGGTCACATACCACACAGTAGTTTCATGTTCCATCCTCCTCTCAAATCTATTGTTAGGGTTGGACATGCGGTGGATATGGAAGTTTCAGATGGGACATACAGTCCAGCACATACTCCCTGCTTTATACAGTAGCTTCTATGCTGTGGTGTTATCCTTATCTTTCTGAATACAATCTAAGAGGTTGGGGAAGGTTTATGTGACCCTAATGTGGGTTTGCACTACTATATCTTAGTAGATCAATGATAGGTGGGTTACAAAAACTAAGCATTCCATGCAAGCAATGTTCCCTCTAAGCTGATGATGCAGCTGAGCAAGTTACGATACTCGTTGAGTGGCAATTTGTGAGGCATGGTGCCGCATGGGCAACAGTTTTTTGGCACCAGTGGCATCAGCATGCCTAAGTAGCTTAATTCAAAAGAAATTCATAGATGTCTTTTCGTTCGAACTTTAGTAAAAATGTTAAACTGGAAAACTGTAGTTTTATTAATTTACTAAACAAATGTGAGACGATGACACTTGCTGCCTATCTAGCCTCTACCGTCATCTACACCTCACAGTTTTTGTTGTCTGTATTTTGCCATGTGGTCATGAACGTCTTTTGTGATGTGAATGGGGATAAACTTCAAATTTCAAAAGGCGGAGGTCAGGCTGTAGAAAAGGGGAGAGACATGGGGATCAGGCTGGGGAGAAGAGATGCGGGAATCATGCTGGGGAGAAGAAGAGACGCAGGGATCGATCTGTGTGGGCATCTGTGATAGGTGTGCGATGGCTACTGTGTGGCCATGCACACGCACAGCTTAGAGGGAACATACCATGCAAGATGACATGCTTTTATGAACTAAAACACAGGATTTTCAGCCCAGAGTACTGTAAATCTTCTGTCCCAATGCATCTAGGAGGAAAGAAACAATGCTGAAGACATTTCACCACTAATCTCTTTCAAAAAACCTGATTTGTGTGCTTTCTCAATGCACTGTTTCGCTTATCTGCTCAGATTTTCTTTTCCTATATAATTAAGAAAAATAAATATTGAAAATTGTGTAATTCATGCATTGGGTCATTTTATGCTTGGCACTAGTGCATGGACAAGGAGTAGAGATAGTAATGTGTGAAGAAAAACTCTCCATTCCCTTGTTCCGTTGACTTTTCCTGCACAAGGGGTAGATATAATAGCAATTTGCACACTCAGGAGAGCACAGGAACTGGCACTCGCAGAGGATGCAAATCAAAGAGAAAGACTAAGAGGTGGAAGAATGCACTTGGAGTACTACTGGGAGCAGGTTGTACCAAGTCAAGGGTCAAGGTAGCATGTATGCTTCATTGTAGGTCTGGGCGCACCTTTGGCTGTGCAGCTCTGATTTGGCCTTAGCTTAAGCCTTCATGTTAATTATGCAACCTGGAAGCGGGAGAAGTCAGAGCATATTAAGTCTGTACCATACTCAGTCTAGACAAAAAGTCACAGAATTTCACGTGTACTGGATTATAGCATCTGAAAATGACCAAGCAGTAACTTTAAAATAGCCTCTCACAACTCATTTTCTAGTTCCAGTTTCATCCTCCATTCTAATTCTTATTACCCTCTTTATCACAGAATAAAGCTATTACCAAAATGCTAATGACTGAAATGCTCATTATGGAGTCTTGTGCTCATTCCAGTGCGGGGGGAAAAAAGCCCTATAATGAACATGAAATAGCAATAAATGGAGGGGTAGAAAGTCTATTTTTATCTCAATACTAATGAGATCTGAAAGTGGTATGAAATTACTCCACGGTCATGAAAATGTGAAGATTGTAAAGTAATTTCTACCTGGAATGCAAAACTGAAGATAGTTATATCCAGAACATTATTACAAAAACTAGAATAACAACAGACATGGCTGAATCTCTCCTGGTGTCTGATTATTCCTCTCTAATACTGAATGAGAGTTTTAGACAGATATGACCATATTCTACCTTCATTAGGTTTTCACCCCTTAATGGGCAGGAAAATTAACAAGTTTTCATGCACACTGTTTACTCTGAGTTTGGCCGGGAGGCAGGGTTTGGCCCCCTAATAGTGTGGATCTTCTGATTTCTTCAGTCTCCTTACTACTTGCCAGCCCTGCCAGCTGCCATGGTAACATAAATCCTAAAGGAAACCTGCCAGGCATCCTACTGTCTTAGGCTATGTCTACACTGGGGTGCCATCTAAAGTCAATGTTAATACATCAACATAAAACCAGAGGAGAGTACCCATAGGACACTCTTCCTCTGGCTTCTTCTGGCCTCTAGTGTAGACACTGGGCCAAGGCTGCCGCCAGCTCCCGCAGCCCTGGGACTGGGGCTGCTGCCAGCTCCCATAGCCTCCTGGCTGGGGCTGCCAGCAGCCCCAGCCCCAACCCTCGGGCTCCGGGAGCCGTCAGGGGTTGCCGAGCCAGCAGCTCCAACCCCACGGCTCTGGGAGCTAGTGGCAGCCCCAGCTTCCGGGCTGCAGGAGCCAGGGATGTCGAGCCCCCAACAGAAGCTAGGGTCTACACTGGGGTTATTAAATTCGCCTTTAACCCTACACCTACTGGAGGTGTGGATTCATGAGGTTGATTTCTAAGGCATCTTAATTCAACCTTCCAACCACATCAGTGCGAACGCTGGCTGTAGAAAGTCGAAGTAAGCAGCGTTCGATCGACCTAACCCCGCAGTGTAGACCAGGCTTTGCAGTCCTCTGCTCCTGAGTTCACTAACTCATGGAAAGAGAAACCCATATAATAAAATTCTGACTTAGTGCACTGATGCTATTTGGTTGCCACTCTGTAATACCTTGATCTGCCTAATATAGGTCTTGCCCTTCTATCTGAGCATCTCTGCCACTGGATGGGAGACAGATTAAATAATATTATGGAACCAGTGCTTCCCTTCTTCTGTCCTCCAGGCAAGATCTGGGTATCTCTGAATCTTTTTTGTGACTGCTTGTGTTATTCTCACTTTTGAGGGCAAGATACTATGTCATCATTTCTTAATGTTTCTTTTACCTGGTACTAATCAAGGCTAAAGATAATTATACTTTTTAGTTATTGTACCAAAGTTCAATTTCAGTCTATTCTGTAACCTCATGGCTACTTATGATTGTCTGTAAATGAACACACCAGCTGCAGGTTAGAAACAACTTTTTAATTATTATTATACTTTTCCTAGAATGAGAGAAACTTGAGACTACTATTCATGGCAAAGTATTAACTCTACAGGAAGTTTCACTGAATACTGTTTGCCTATCTATCTTATTCATATGGCCCTCATTATCATCATATCTGAGCACTTCACAAACTTTAAGGGATTTAGTCTCACAACAATCAAATTAGGGTAACTGCTATTATTTCCCTTTTGCAGATAGAGACCTAAGACACAGAGGCTATATCTATACTAGAAAAGTTAAGTCGACTTTAATAAGGTCGACTTTAAGTTGATTTAAAATCGACCTTATTAAAGTTGACTCAACAAGTGGCAACACTTTGTCGACTTAGTCCACTTTATTAAGTCGACCTAACTGCCCTTAGGTCGACTTAACAAAGTGGACTTATGCATCCACACTGGGCTTAGGTCGACCAAAGAAAGGGTTAGGTTGACCTAAGGAGGCTTAATGTGTGGTAAATGTGTGGTAGTTATTAAGTTGACTTAAGCTTTCATTAAGTCAACTTAAGGAATTTCTTAAGACAATTTAATGAAAGCCTAGGGTGGACACGGCTTAATTTAAGTCGACTTAAGCCTCCTTAAGTTGACTTAAATTGCCATTGTAGACGTAGCCAGAGAGACTAAAGTGACTTGCCCGAGGTAATGCAGGAAGTCTGTGGCACAGCTAGAAGCTGAACCAGTTCACCTGGGAATACTGATATTTCACAAGAGAAAAGGAACATATTACACTGAACCTTCAAAGAGTTCTATATATTAAGATCTTACAGAAAGTGATTCCATCATCTTGCAGCGCTCCTTAGAACACAGCTCTGATAACATGCAATAATTTACAGAAAGATGATGTCTAGCCAGCTGCTCTAGTGTCAACATGTTGTTCTGCCCCAGGGAATCAAAGGTCAGCTTGCTACATTTCAAAATCCCTGTATGAGCAGGGGTGATATGTATTATGAAAAGGAAATCAGTCTCTGGAGGAAGGAGACATTCCAGGTCACTATTCAGTGTTTCCCCTCATATAACTAACGGAGCATATCATGGGCTATAGTGAGAATAGCATCCAGCTGCTCTCTTAAAAGGACAGACACCATGACAAATGGAGTTAATAGCAGAGCAAAGGAATATTTCTATTCTTTTTTGCTTTCTCTGAAAATTTCCATTCCCTTTAGTTTCCTCTGGGATTAACACTGTAGCTGCAAAACTATTCCCTATTCTGATCACATCTATTGTTTCATTTATTTGCACAAATACCTTCCTGAATGCTCATGGCAAGTCTTTTAATATTCTCCCACCATGATCTTCCGCCTTACTGTTGTCATCTAATAGTTGATAGTTATTGGTAACTCCTGCAGACCTGCAGCAGGTTACTGGCATTATCAAAAGCTTAGACCAAGGGTTCTCAACACCCAGCCCACGGACCAGAAGTGGCCTGCAGAGCTTTCTGAAGTGGCCCATGCCCTGCTGGTTGGGAGTTGGGCCGCAGCCACCCGTTCCTGGCTCATGGCGCTGGGCTCTCCCCGGCTGGTCGGCAGAAGCAGGGCTCCTAGCAAGGAGGGAGGGAGGTGCTGGCTGGCCAGGAGGAGTCAGGAGTGGAGCCAGGAGAGAGCTGGGTGGGCCAGGGCCATGGCCAAGCAGGCGCTGCCCAGGTGAGGGCTGGTAGGGATGCCCCATCTCAGTCCTGAGCAGGGCAGGACACTCTAGGGGGAGGGACCCAGACTGCAGCCAGTCTGCAGGGGGCACTGCGCTGGGACCAATTTGGGCTGAGCCAGACCTGGTGCTGCCCTTCATACATCCGGAGGAGCAGAGCAGAGGTGCTCACATCCGCCTGGGGCCAGGCTTGTGTCCAAGCCACACCATAAATGCTGGGAGAGAGAGCTCAGACCAGTTCCTCAGGGGCCCACTAGGCTGGCCTGGAGGCGGGGGAGGTTCTAGATGTTTATGGGCATCCAGCCCTTTTTAAAAAAAATAAATAAATAAAAATTAAAAACTTTAAAATGTTTAAAAAACCTTTTCAGCTCAAGGGCCAAAATTACAATTGTTTACAAACCTGAAGGGCCACCAGTCTGTTTAGTTAAATAAATAAATAAATGTATGTATTTAATTAATTATAATTAAAACTTATTTTGAATTTCAATTAATTGTAATTAATTCAGGGTTGTAAAAATTATATTTGTGTCCCTCAAGCCAAAAATGTTAGAAACCTCTAGCCTAGAGTCTCTGCAGTCTTCTACTTTGTTTATAGGAGAGAACTCTAGATTTAACCTAAGCCATGGAAGAGAGGAATACATATTATCAAAAGGTAGTGGCCCAGATTCTCTGTTCTTGTTCTGGGCATTTAACACTCTTAGGTCCAGATTGTGCCTCCTAATTGTCCAGCTGAGAATTTCCCCAGTGTAGATCACTGTAACTTGTTCCTGTGCAGCTGTTCTTCCACAACTTGGTGTAGGGGATAGTATTGAATATGCCTGCTCTGGCCAATTCCTACTTGGCATATGGCCTGTTAGAAACCATAGTAAGATGTACATTAAAGCAGACCCTAAGCAGCTATCATGTATGCCAACACCCATAATGATACACCATGGGAATCGTGATGGGATGCAATTTACATCCTGATAGCACACAGTCCCCCTCCCTCATCCTGCCAATCATGTCTTTTGCAGAAAATAACATTAGTCAGTGAGACTAAAACTGGCCAGATTGTTGGTTGAAAATAATAATAATAATAATAATTAATTAAAATCTGTGCAAATCTACTTCTGTCTTCCTGTCAATCAATCATTTGTAAATAGCTTCTGATTGCTGCAAATATAACTATTTTGTGTGTTTCCTAGAGCACTTTTTGGTTTCCTCAAGCACTCTGAGATACCGGATTGGCTGTGTGGTATTAGTTTTTCTTGTATCCAATTAAATCATATTTTTAAAAATAGACTGATCACCTGACTGCTCAATATTGCTTTTGTAAATATGTAACTGTTGTAGTTGCCACAGAGATTATTTTAGGTCACTACTGATTGTGGAGGATATCTAGGTGATTATGACTGGAAAGGGAATCGGGAGTGTGAATTGTGCTATGATATTGTAAGGCAATGCTCCAGCTTCTGCTGTGGATTTGATTTCTCATTGACCTGAACACTATGTAATAATTCAAACTAGCACAAAGTGAAGTCAGGTCTACACTACTGACTCACGTCGGCATAATTACATACCACAAGGGTGTGAGAAGTTCACACTTCTGAGAGATGTAGTTATTGGTATAGACAGTACTATGTTGGCAGGAGAGCTCATCCCATCGAAATAGCTACTGCTTCTCACAGAGGTGAATTAAGTACTATGCGCAGTGGAAGAAGCTCTTCTGTCAACCTAGGAACATCTTCACTTATGTACTACAGCATGGCAGCTATGCCGATGCTCCATCTTAAGTTTAGAGCCGCTCTGAGTGTAAAATTCTGTCGAATTAGACTGATAGCATTTAATATGTTTGTACTCTGCCCAGATGCTAATGACTGCACAATGTGCAGAGCAAAGGAGAAAAACACCTGTGGGTGGCTGGTTTATTTATTTACTTGTGTTTCTTGAAAAATAGTATGACAACAATAGCACAAGCTAGGAGTCATACCGGGAACAGGAACAAAAGGCATGCTATCATACAGACGTTTATTTGATATCAACTGCTTAGAAGTCTCCAAGCTTTCACCTTTGTTAGCAAGTTTTATAGTGTTACCATAGTGTAATTCCATGCCCCATTCCCCATTTCTTCCTTCATGCAAACAAGGGTTAATGACTTAGGCCTTGTCTACACGATCACCGTATTGCGCGTTAAAAATCATTACCGCGCGTTAACTAGCACAGTGTACAGAGGTGCAACGTTGATGTTGCGCGATAAGCGCCTTGTTGTAGCGCAATCCAACAACCACTCCGACGAGAGTGGTAACAGCTGTTGCGTATCATCTGTTGCGCGTTTGTGCTCGTGTGTACGCTTACCGCGCAATGATCGGCCTCCGGAAATGTCCCATCATTCCCAAGTCGTCCTCTCTGGACTTCCCCCTGCCCGCTCTTTGGCAGTGACGAAACTGTCCCCGCCCACAGTTGAATCCCGGGATTTTCAAATATTTCGTCAGTTTCATTTCCTGGTCTTTTCCTCGTGAAGTGCATTGGAGTGCAGCAGCGTTTCCAGTAGCAATGGTGACCCGTCGCGGAAGACGTGCACCCCTTTGGTCCACGGCAGAGGTGCTTGACCTGATCAGTATCTGGGGAGAGTCCGCTGTGCAAGTGCAGCTTCGCGGCAGCAGATGAAATTACGACACATTTGGCATGATTTCTTGGGCAATGACGGAGAAAGGTTATGATAGAGACACATTGTAGTGTAGATCAAAGGTGAAGGAGCTAAGAATCTACTATCAGAGAGCGAAGGAGGGAAACCGGCAATCGGGATCAGCGCCCGCTACATGCAGGTACTATCAGGAGATCGGAGCCATCCTCAGTGGTGACCCCACAACAACTCCAAACACCACAGTGGACACATCTGTAACCACAGATGAAGTCAATGCCACAATGGAGTTGGATGAGGACCTTGAGGAGGTGGTGGGGGAGACGGAGGAGAACCCGGGGCAAAGCGACGCAGCGTGTAGCCAGGAGCTGTTCTGCACCCCCGCTGATATGTCCTCTCTAGAAGACATGAATTGCAGCATGTCCCTTGAGTCGGCTGAGGGGGGCTCTGGTAAGTTTCTGCTTTGTAATGCTAAAAGTCTATCTCACATTAAAATATCACTGTGCGTTGCGGGGGTGCTTGCTGTGTCTCCCAGCTGTGCACGCTCCTTACTCCCCATCCATGAGGAGGGCATCAACACAAGCAATGATTGTGAAGTAATCATCTGTATGTAGGTCAGTAAATGATTCTTCAATGTACCTCCAGAGCCTAGTACTCAGATTGGATGGGATGGCATTTGTGCCAACGCTCCCAAAGACGGACACTTTGCCCCACCAGCTGCAAAGCACAGCCCTGGGAACCATGGCCGCAAACGCTGCTGCAGCATACGGTCCCGGCTGACTGCCCGCAGCATGTAGGAGATGTATTCTAGCAAGCAGGGGCACTCTGAGGAGAGCGATATCTGGTTCCATCTCTGTGCCCAACGCTGATTATTAGCCCCCAGTAAAGCTGTCTACTAGGACGTACCTTGTCCGCTTCAGCAAGGCATAGGGTGTTGACCGCACTGTACCTTCCAGAGTAATGTGCTACTGGAAGTTTAATTTTCTTATCCTGGCTATGTGTAAACAGCAGCTTGACAATTATTTGTTTTTTTTAGAACAGACCTTGAGAAGGCCGTTGTCTACCCCCGCTGCCCGAATGAGAAACATTCGGCAGCGTGCACGAAGGAACAGGGAGGATATGTTTCAGGACGTGTTGAAAGCTACACAGGAGTCCTTGAAAACTGCACAGGAATCCTCTTCTGCGACCAGAGCATTCAGAGCTGAGTACCAGCAGATGTGGAAAACACAGACCGAGGAACTGATAAGCGTGATGAAGGAGCAAACAGAACTGTTCAAGAGCATGGTCGCTTTGCAGTCCCAGGCAATTAATGTTAGGGCTCCACTACAGACACTGCAGCTGCGTCTGCCTCCCACCCCTCGTAGTCCCTATAAGAATTTCTATGAAGTGCACCCGTCCCACCGTAGCATTCCAACAACTTGCTCTCCCCCCCCTTACTTTCTAGAGCCCCGCAGCTACACACACCTGTAACCCCAACCTTCAAAGTCTGAATCAAAAACAGAATAAAATCATTTCATTAAGGCTTTATTTTCACACATGGGTACTTTCACAAGGTGCAGCAGATGCGTCCTAGAAGAAAACTAGGGGAGGGCGTGACTGAAATGCTCCCTGAGTGCCTCCCTTATGCGAGAAGCTTCTCCTTTAGCCCCCCTAATACTCCTAGCGGCTGGCTGTTCGTATGCCTCCTCGAGGCGCTGTGCCTTGGTAGCCCACACTGGGCAAAACTTTTCTCCCCGACTTTCACAAATATTATGGAGGACACAACAAGACGCAATCACAGCAGGGATGTTGTCCTCTGACGAGTGCAGCCACCCATACAAACAGCGCCAGCGGCCTTTTAAACGGCCGAAGGCACACTCCACAGTCATTCTGCTGCGGCTCAATCTGTAATTGAACCGCTCCTTGCTTTGATCTAGGTTGCCGGTGTACGGCTTCATGAGCCATGGCATCAGTGGGTAGGCTGGGTCTCCGAGGATAACTGTGGGCATCTCCACATCCCCCACTGTAATTTTTCTATCAGGGAAAAAGGTACCCCCTTGCAACTTCTGGTACAGGCTGGAGTTCCTGAAAATGCGGGCATCATACACCTTTTCCGACCACCCAGCATTGATGTCAGTGAAACGCCCTCTGTGATCCACAAGTGCTTGCAGCACCATGGAGAAGTAGCCCTTCCTGTTGATGTACTCGGTAGTGAGATGATCCGGTGCCAAAATAGGGATGTGTGTGCCATCTATGGCTCCCCCGCAGTTCGGAATCCCATGGCAGCAAAGCCGTCCACAATCTCACTGACATTCCCCAACGTCACTGTCCTCCGTAGCAGCACGCGATTGATGGCTGTGCAGACTTGTGTTAGGGCTACTCCGACGGTGGACCTCCCGACTCCAAACTGGTTTGCAACCGACCGGTAGCAGTCAGGAGTCGCCATCTTCCAAAGAATTATCGCTACATGCTTTTCCACAGTGAGGGCTGATCTCATGTTGGTGTCTTTACGTCGCAGGGCAGGGGCCAACTCTGAGCACAGTTCCAGAAATGTTGCTTTCCGCATTCGAAAGTTCTGTACCCACTGCTCGTCATCCCACAGCTGCATAACAATGCGATCCCACCACTCGGTGCTCGTCTCTCGCAACCAGAAATGGCGTTGGACCGTGTGCAGATGGTCGGTGAAGGTGCTGAGCAATGCGGTGCTGTTGCTCTGCATGGCATCGATCAGCCGCTGCTCCTCTGTGTCATCCTCTGGATGGGAGCTAAGAACGTAATGAGCAACCATCCGAGATGTGTTCAGCATGTGGAGGGCGAGAGTGGAGACCAGAGCAGGATCCATGCTGATGCTGATTTTGTTTCTTTCCAATGGCGCGCTCCGTGCAAACACTATTGAAAATAGGCGCCAGTTGCTACTGGCAACGCGGAAGACGCTAGGGAAACGCATTGCACCATGGGAAACATCCAGTTTATCCATGCTGCTATGTGCTCCTTTCCTTCATCCCATGATTCCAAGCGCGTACTCAGGGAAAATGGAACGCTGGGATACGTGCCCAGAATTCAGTGCGCTAATGCGCATTACAGCGAGGAATTCTGTGACGGAACAAGGAGCGACGTGTGTACGCGCTACACCGCGATAAACATCACGTGTTTCTTATAGCACAGTTCAGAAGTTGCACTATAATCTGATCGTGTAGACAAGGCTTGAGATGGTGAATGTGGAGAACTCTGTCTTTGCTTCTCTCATTTAATTTTATTTTAACCATTTTATTCTTAAAATAAAAGTCCAAATATTCATAGGTTCCAAGGTGAGAAGGGACCATGCTGATCATCTAGGTTGACCTGCAGTATGACACAAGCCACAGAACTACTACATACTAATTCTTAGAGCATATTTCTAGGGGGGGGGGGGAAATCATATTTCATACATTGTCAGTACATACCATTAAAACCCAAAATAATTGAGACGGAAATTCCATCTATCTAGAGTCTACAGTAGAGTTGCCAGCTGTTCAGATTTTCACAAGCTTGTCCCTGTTTCGAGGTAGCTGTCCTGGGAAATCTGTAAGGATGCACGGCACACATTGCCAGCTATCCAGTTTTATGGACTTCCCAATGCCCCAATTGTTTTCTACTTCAAGTGACAGCCTTACTGTAAGGCATGAATCTAATCTAATTTTTGATGCTATAAAACAGGAATAACTGCTTTCACTAGATTTACATAAGCCTGTAATATTTGACAATGCGATCAGTATCAAGTCTCATGTCCAATTTGATGAAAGTGAAAAACTTGACTGAGGCATTTCCTGCTTGCCTACAACTTCATATATCTCCTTTAATACTTCTAACTGTCCACATACACAGTGAGGCTAGGCAGCCATAGCTAACAACACTATACAACACAACTCCTCTGATATAACCGAACAGGTGTTTTCCTCATGTAATGATTTAATTCAACTGACTGCAACAAACTCAACAAAGTTGAGAATCTATGTCCTGTAATGCACTGTGTAATGATAGCTAGGTTTCTCCATAGCACTGCCTCGTGTATTCTATATTTTTAATCTAACTTTAGCTGGGCAGGATGAATACCGGAAAAAGGGAAATATTATGACCTTGAGTAGATAGGGTGAGTGTAACTCAGTGCTTTGTACTAACTGCAAGCATTTGTTAAATCAGAGACCATCTTTCACCATTTCTTACCTTTCATTTTATAGTTCACTTGCAAGATTTAATCAGCAAATGGGGGTGCAGTCACACTCTGTTCTTTAGACTGTAATCCCTTCAGGGCAGAGGTATTAACTCTTCTCAGTGTTTGTATAGTGCCTGTCACAATAGGGCACCAATCATGACTAGAGCTCTTGGATGCTACCATGATATAAATACTCACTACTGATGATGATGATTGCACCTGAACCTGCACAGCTGCTGCCTTTGCCTGGGAAAATGACTCTAGACTGAAAATAATCCATGGGGAAAGGATTATCCATATATAATACAGAGAAATTGATAAATGTTGACTTCTAATCCTCATTACTTCAGCATCCAATTACTTATCATTGCAATGTTTTCCTACGACCCTATACAATGATAACAGATAAAGAATTCTGTCATAGGAGTTGGTCCCGAAATTTGTGAAATTTAGCCTGGAAAATAGGTTAAATGGCTTCATTATTGAAGCCTCCATATTCCACAGTAAAATATGCCTGATGTATCGACATACCCTCCCCACCCATTAATTCAATTATGTTAATCCCAGGGCCATGGACTATATAAGAGGAAGTGTCTAGTGGTTAGAGCTGGAGACTGGAAGTTAGGATTCCTAAGTTCCTGTCTCAGCTCTGTCACTGTTTCATTATACAGCCTGGACCAGTTTATTGTTTGGAGGTTCTAAGCATCCAGTATTCGTGTTGTAGTTCCTGGGATGTGTGGTTGCTCAGCACTCTGAAAATATGGCCTTTCATTTTCCTGTAATGTAGTTCATTCATTTGTAAAATGAGCATACTTTTTGTTTATATCAAAGGGGTTTTGAAAGACTTTCTTGATGACTGTAAAATTGTTTGAGAAAATATTAGAGGTGCATATTATGACTATTATGTCATTATATAACAATTTCCTTATTGATGATAGCCTCCTTGGACAGAACAGATACGAGAAGATAGAGGAGTCAAGAGATGTGATGCTGGCCACTAGGGGACCCATACTGAGATTGCTTAAACAGGGCAAAATCAAAAAGAGTGGGGGACACAGACCCCCAACATGAGTGGTTTTTCTTCCATATATCAAGTCAGCAACAAACAGCTTCTGATTACCTCAGTGTTTATTCAGAAGACCAAAAAAAAAAAAAAATTCTTTGAAGCCATTCAGCTCTTTGGCTACCAGGTAGGTAGCTAAGTCAAATTTGATAGAGAGCTGAAAATCCCCTCCCCCCCCACACACACAATTCTACCACTTCCCAAGGACTGGACACATTACCAACCAGGTTAATGAATATTTCAGATCTTACCCAAATATACACTTAAAGCCAATACTTATAAACTAAACTCTCTCTCTCTCTCTCTCTCTCTCTAAACTATTGGTTAAAAGTTCATTATACATACAGATGAGAATAAAAATCATAGGCCAGTTTTAAAGAGATGATAAACTGAGCTGCAAAGTTCTTTTAGGATCAAGTTTGTAAGTCAGTGGTGAAATAAACTACTAACTTTCAAAAGTCTCTGGAAATTACTGTGACAAATTGACGGTTGCTAGCTCTTGTTTGGAGCTTTTTTGTTGGAAATCTGGTCCAGAGAAATGAAGCAGAAAATGAAGACCAAGTAGTCCGTGCACGAAGTCTGTATAATTTCTTCCATGAGAAATAGCAGGTTGGACCAGAAAAAGCTGGGATCTTAGACTCATGACTCAAACCTACCCTGTCCAGGTTTAAGCAGTGCTAATATAAACAGGACTCTAGAGTCTTTTATAGATTCCTACAGGCTATAGGTTATAGGTACATAAAGACACACAGTCATTATTTACTTCCCAACTTCTAACAATATAAATTTAAACAGTCAACATCTTAGTTATTTTACAATGAAATCTCTAATTACCATTTGTATTTCCTGTTAATATGTTCTCAAAGCTTCTGTTTGGGTTATTCAGCCGTCTCGGCTTAATACTTCTGGCCCGGTGTCACAATAGTACTTAACCACAAATCTGAATTAATAAATAGGATGAACTGTGACTGAACAAACCAGTCCGTACCTCCTGTCTCTGTGTCTCTTGCTTCAGGAGCAAATATGGAAAGTAATGGAAACACTTATTTAAAACTATTTTCAAAGCAAAATAAGAGTCTGCTTCTTGGGAATTTGGTGTTACTAAAGAGCAAGAGGAAATATTCATAGTTTAGTACAACTTTCTGAATAATACTTTCCCTCCATAGTTCTGGTTGTTGTAATGGATCATCCTTTTATGTGCTCTTCTTTTACTAGGTGGTGTTGGAGATGATTGACGGGGGCTAAAGTAACAGGTACTGCTGGGGAACATAGGGCAAGAGCAGAGGGAGACATGCATGAAAGACCAATGCTCTTTCTGGTATTGGTAGAGTTCAGTTACTTTTACTTCCACCTCTTTGTTGGCTGGTGAAATGAGGATATCAAACAAGAGTGCTTAAAGTTAGGCAGTAGGAGGAGATGGTGTCCAATTCTGAGCTTTATCACCAGTAGATGGAACAACCTAGCACCTGCTTGTAACAGAATGATCTATGCTGAGAGTCTTTCTACGTGTACTTGCTTTTTCTTCAACAGGAAGATCTGTTCACTTCCTTTCCCCTAAAGGGAATTACAAATTTAGGGGTTAATGTCAGTTATGTTAAAACATTGATCATTTTACTTTTATTCTTAATTATTACTTGTGATTCAACTTCATTGTATTAATTTTCTATTCTAAGTGATAGTGAATTATACTTAACCATTTATCAAAAAGGGGTTATACGTTTCTTAGAAATACTTGCAAAATTAGGAAGCAATGATTAATATTCTATTTGTCATTTTGTTCTTTTAAAAACAAGCATCACATGGTTAATAATCAAACTGTAGAAGTCACAACATCATGCAAAGTCAATGAATTTTGTCCATGAAATAACTGTTCAAGTGCTGGAGATTTGGAGTGTAAAAAGTAGAGCATACATGATCTATTTCTGAATCTGTTAAAACCTTTCCTTTTCTTTGGATAGATGTACATAATCTCTCCATACATGAGAAGGAAGAGATTCTGAAATGGGACAATGCCTCCCAGAATGGAAAATTTGAGTTACATACAAGCAGTTCAGATTATTCTCTGAGGCTATGTCTACACTTGTTAATTTAAGTCAACTTAACAAAGTCGAATTTAAGTTGACTTAGCAGGTCTACACTCAAATTTTAAGTCGACTTTGAGGGGACCTTGCCAAATTGACCTAGAGCATCCACACTGAATGCCTAGGTCAACTTCTAGGGTCTAGGTGGACCTGGGACAGGTCCATGGTGGTGGGGGGGCACCCCTTGCCAAGTGACAGGGGGCTCAGCCTTTGCCCCATTGTACCTTGGTACAATGGGGCAAAGGAGGACAGGGACCCTGGCAGGGCATAGGGGCTGGGTGGGCAGAGCTCTGCCCTGACCTTTGGGGGGGGGGGCACGCCAGGCTGTGGCTGTGCCAGCCATCCTGGCAGAGAGGGCAGTGGGGAAGCCCTGGAGCCCCCTAAATTGACTTTAAGTCGACTTAGGGCTAATCCACATCTACACTGGCTAAGTTGACTTTCTAAAGTCGACTCAGCCAGCAAAGTTGATTTAAAATGAGGTTTTACAAAGTTGACTTAATTTTTCCTTAAGTCGACTTAAGCAGCTGCTTAAGTCGACTTAAGGAAAGTGTGGTGTAGATGCACAGTAAATTAAATCGACTTAGACAAGCTTAAGTTGACTTAATTTACAAGTGTAGATGCACCCTTATTTATGCCATGTTGAATTAACATGCAACAGGAGTCATTTTTTGCTCTTGAAATATTTTCCAGCTGCGTGGTGAATAAACTTCTGCAAATAGAATAGAACAGAACTATTTTCATTGATATTTTAATGTGAATGTAGTGTTTATGGAAGGTGGCAAAGTTAACAACCAAACTACAGACTCTACTTTACCTTAACTATGTGCCAACTCCTTTCTACTTAGGCAAAGAGTTTCAGCCAGAAAAAAATGGAAACAGTTTTCCAAAAAAGTCAAATGGGTTGGTTTTGACTATTTCAACTTGAAATATTTCCCACTTCTCTTTTAATAACAATGTTTCCTTTTGATATGTACCAAAACTAGCCATGCAAGCCTTTTCACACTGTCAGTGTACCTCCACACTGAGTTAAACTGATCAGTTCCAGAGACAACAGAGTAATAGTCTTCAGAGCCATTGAGTCCTTACCCAACAGTCTGTTATGATGATGACCTTTGGAATATTGACACCCTATGGTAAAAGTGAGCAATTTTCATCTGCATTCTAACTGAATCCCCAAACAGGTAAGAATAGAAAGAGAATGAAAGTTGATTAGGATTTCCAGTCTGTTTTAATTCTTAACTTCACTGCTTAAAGAGGTGTATTAAAAATAATAATAATAATCTGTGGCTAACCAATTCACAAGTTGTCTTTGCTGTGTTTTTACCACATGATAACATTTAACATTTTACTCTGAGATAAATTCACCATGCAATAAATTCACTGGGATTCACCTCACCTAGTGGTAAAACTGATGTGCCTTGTCTTTGCTATGGCTTTTTTCTTCGGACAGTTAACTCCTATTAGTTATCCTGAGCTAAAAATGCACGTTTTTTTAGCAATGAAATTAAAGCATAGGGTTAGATTAAATTGGAACTATTGATAAGTGATATATCTTGTCAAGTGTTTCAAAGATTAAAATTTTGGGAAAAGCAAATTTGACAGTGATAGTTGCATATATAATTTAATTTAAAAGTAAATGTAATTCTCTTACAACAAACAGTTTCTTGGATATGTAACAATAATTGGGATTTGCATTGATTTACATAAGCATGTTGAAAAGTTTCCTAGAAAATTGAATGTTAAAACCAATTTAATTGATTGCTGAGTGAATTTAATTTCAGGTGTTGATTATTAGCAGAGTGAAAATTCAAATGACTGAATGTGTACAATAAGTTACTTTCAAAATACAAAATGCTTCTGATATTTTATTTGCCATTAGTTAAGGTTCTGATTTGCTTTTTGCATACTATTAGATTTCTCTACTAGAGACTGAGAACAAAATTACTTTTGGCCTAAATCAGAAAAAAATATATTTAATATTCATGAACCTTTTTATTCCTGTTAGTGTGTGTGTATGTGTGTGTGTAAAATGAAAAGTTTCTGATTTCTCTTGAATTTTGAAAGCCTTCCATTGACTTGAGTGTGTTTTCCATCAGACCTTCCACAGAGTACCAGCTGATTGTGGTACCACAGCTGCATAAGATTTTGGCATACCATAATTCCAACGTGATTTTGATTTTCCCATGGAAAGCTCTTGGAAAGGCAGTTGGCCTTCCATAGTTATGGTTGTAGCTAAGTTTCTGTTTGAAGTGGGATTCTTTCAGTCCCTCAAGTTTAAAAACAACAACAACAAAAAATCAGATCAGTCTGAAAATTCATCGATCAGACCAGCAGATGAAAAGAGGAGGCGAGGGAGAGGGGTGGGTGAAGAAAACATCTGAAAAAGAGATTCTATGCTAAAAACTGACCTCTCTTCAAAAGTGCAGAAATCTTCTAATGCTTTTTTTCATGCCCAGGGATAGGAAAAACGTGAAATGTATTTCACTGGATTTATTTTGCTAAGATCTAATGCATGTTACTAAAAATGAAGTTTAAAATTTGTAGAATGGAAAAAATTACACCACATTTTAGTACCACAATAAGACAGTGCAGTCAACCCCATGATAGATCACCAGTAGTGTTCAGACTCTTGAACTGCAGCCTTGACATTTTCAATTCTTCTGGACCATTCAGGAACATGGGAGAAACTGGCAAAATGATAAACAAGGAGTCCTGTGGCACTTTTAAAGACTAAAAAAAAAATTATAACAAATTTATAGATAGATAAATAAATTTGTTAGTCTTTAAAAGTGCCACAGGACACTTCATTTGTTTTGTTGAACTAGACTAACACGGCTACCCCTTTGGAGCTTGGCAAAATTATGTTTGTTTGTAACACAGGACTTCCAGTACAACAGCACAGATCTCTTTTACTTGATATAGAGATGTAACTTCTTTATTTGGTAGCAGTATTCATCTCTTATTTTCTTATATGGACCAGATGCTAGAGAGAGACTCGTATCCACTGCTTCATCGCTATTGATGCTTATTTTGCTCATAATATGCTTTAGGGAGTCTAACCACTTCAGACAAATGCAATTGATAAGCCTCTGCGTTTCACAATACTTATTTTCAAATCAGTCCAAATGCATCTACCAAGGGAGGGGGCAAGTTATCGGTCATTTCTTTCCACAGATGCAACTATGAACAACAGAAGTTCAATAAAACAAACAACAAGAGTGCTATGGCATTTTTAAAGACTAACAAATTTATTTATTGCATGAGCTTTTGTGAGTGATATCCCACTTCATCCCAGAAGATATCATGGCACACCTATTGGCTGAACTTTGTACTCACCCACAGCCATTTCAGATTTGGAGATGATTTATACCTTCAAGTCAGCGGCATTGCTATGGGTACCCACATAGCCCCACAATATGCCAACATTTTTATGAGTGACTTAGAACGTTTCCTCAGCTCTCATCCCTAAATGCCAACCATTTACTCATGCTACACTGATGACATCTTCATCATCTGGACCCATGGAAAGGAGACCCTTGAGGAATTCCAATGAAATTTCAACATTTCTACCCTACCATCAACATTAACCTGGATCACTCCACACAGAAGATTCATTTCCTGGACACTATAGTACAAATAAGTGATGGACACATAAACACCACCCTATAGTGGAAGCCTACTGACTACTATTCCATATTTATATGCCTCCAGCTTTCACCTGGGATGCACCAAATGATCCATTGTCTACAGCCAGCTCCCCAAGATACAACTGCATTTCCTCCAATCCCTCAGACAGATACCTCCAGGATCTCTATCAAGCATTCTTAAATCTGCAATACCCACTTGGGAAAGTGAAGAAACAGATTGACAGAGACAGATGGGTACTCCAAAGTCATCTACTACAGAACAAGCCCAACAAGGAAAATAACAGAACTAAACTGGTAATCACCGACAGCCCCCGAGTCAAACCACTGCAACACTTCATTAAGGATCTACTGCCTATCCTGTAAGACAATCCTTTGCTCTCCCAAGCCTTAGGGGATAGGAATCTCATTGCATACAGAAAGCACCCCAACATTGAGCAAATACTTACCAGCAACAACACATCATACAACAAACACTAAGGCAGGCACCTATCCCTGCAACAAACCCTGTTGCCAATTGTGCTCACATATTTACTAAAGTGATACCATCCTAGGATCTAAACATACAAGCTTTCCCATCAGGGGCTTATTCACCTGCTCATCCGCCAATGATATATATGTAATTATGTGCCAAAAATGCCCCTCTGCCTTATATATTAGCCAAACTATACTGTGTCCGCGCAAAAGAATAAATGGGCACAAATCAGATATCAACAATGGTAACATTCAAAAACTAATAGGGGAACACCTTAATCTCACTGCACATTCTATGAAAGATATGACAGTTAAAGTGCTTCAACAGAAACACTTTAAAACAAGACTCCAAAGGAAAACTGCAGAGTTAGAATTCATCTGCAAATTTGACACCATTAAATTAGATCTGAATAGAGTTTTGGTGAGGGTCACTCATTACAAAAGTGATTCCCCCCACTCCACCCCCTAGCTCCCCACCCCTTTTAACATTCCCACCTTCTTACGTGGTGGTCCACACTGAATCAAAACAACTTGCTTGGTTTGCTGAAAAAATATGAATTGATCTTGTGACTTACCCTTCTCTGCATTTATATATTCCCCTACATACTGTAGTTTCCATTTCATGTGTCTGATAAAGTGGAATTTTACCCACAAAAACTCATGTGATAGATAAATTTGTTAGTCTTTGAAAGTGACACAGGAGAACTCTTGGTCACACCCAATCCCAGGATCCATTTGCACTCAGTCTCAGGGGCTGTTTGTAATCAGGATTTTAAATTTACAGCTCTGTCCCTATCTGTGATGCTAATAACACATTCAGTTTGGTCTTAGAAATCCCTGAAGTATTCTCTTTCCTTCACACCCACACACAGAGACAGGGAAAGCATCAAGAACAACTAGAGAGCAGACAACCATCTTCACTAACCTTCTCTTAGTGTATTGAAAATACTGATTGAATTCATCTATGAAGTTGGAGAACTGATTATTTGCTGTGAATCTTTTTTTTGTGTGTGCTTTAACTTTATCACCATGTTATCTATTAGAGAAGGGCACAGACCAAATCTTCTATCCCAATACCATAGATCTTTAGGAGAAGGGCTGAGATCCAGATCTGGATCCAAAACAAAGTTGCCAAAAATTTTAATCAGGGTAATACTGACTTGCAAATTGAGTTTTCAAATTATATCTAACAAGGCAGTCTTTGTACAAAGAACACTATAATATTGTGTAGGGTGTGAATGCAGGGGTGTATTCTGTCATCAGTATATAGTTGCTTTATCTAGAGTAAGTCTTTTAATGTCATTACTTGCCCACTCTCAGCTCCATTGGTGCTGAATAAACTAAATTCCAGGCTGGCTGGGCCACTATTCTGCAATCAACAGAAAAAGGCACTAGAGCTAAAGGATTTGAGCCTGTAGAATGACATTTCATCTCATGTTTAGGCCCTTTGTAGCATGCACGCTCCCTGCCCTGCTTGCAAAGTGCTCCTGCTGCACCCAATTTATGATGAGACTGGTATACTGACTTGTGACTCTTTTAGGGCATCTTGATTATTTTACCCCTTCTTCTTTCACTCTTAAGAAGGAGCTATATCTAACTTATTGAATACTGAGCTGTGATTCTGTGTCAGAACTGTATGAAGGCTGGTTCCCGAAATCCTTCTGTAAGGCAGACATTGGGATTGATGACAGAAGTAAGGGTTGGAAGATGCAGTCACAGATTTTACAACTGGCATCCACCCAACTTGTCAATTTAGCAGTGCAGCTCTAACTGGGTGCCATCTACAATTCCTGTTCAATGATCTGCATTGTAATTCGGCAGCAGAACCAAACATGTAGGAGAAAACTCCAGTTGTGACTTTTCTCTTGTAATTATGATCAATTGAAACTCAGGGTTTTAATAAGCATGGTGGCTGGGGAGAGTGTGTTGGATGGAGGGGCTGGCTCTTGAGGATGTATCAGAGAATCAGAGTCTGTGCTGGAGAGCAAAGAGTGAGGCCTTGACTGGTTTGTTCTTGAAGGCAATCTTAGGAGCTCTTCCTTCTTTCTCCTGTGCCTGATTATAGAGGCTGGAAAGAAAATCATACCTAACACCCCCAATTCTTGACACATACTCTCTGTCTTAGGGACAAATTTAATTCTTTTTGGCATTTTCTAGGGAAAAAGTCCTCTCCTTTCACATGCATCTCCCTAGCTTTCTCCACTGTAGGAGGGAGCCCTTTGTGCTATGGCCTGAGATTGGTGCTTTGTTAGGATATTGGTATCACCATGACTTTTCCTTAGCTGAATTTTTAGCTTGTACTCTTTAGCATTTGAACTTGATGTCCTATATTTCATCTGGAGATCTGACACTCGGAAGAGTGCCAAAAGCAACACATGCACTACATTGTGGAAGAAACCATGATCCTCCCTCTATCAGTTCTTCATTCATATCTGAACATCAATGGCAGTTAACAACCCTGATTTGGGAGTCTGATTACTGTAAATTGGATATGTAGGTATGGTACACTCCCTGAATGAGGTACATATCTTACATGTATATTTGAAAAGGCTGCATAGGTAGCTGCATTCTTGCATAAAAAAGAAAATTCTTAAGAACCGAGGCTTTCTGGAGAACCAAGTCTTCCTTTTGTGTGTTACCTTGTGGTGGGTGATATCATTGACTAGACAGATACATGAGGGTGGGATGCCCATTATGTTTGTGGATTCCCCTTTGACTCTAGACTACCACCCTAGAAAAAATGTTTTCTCTTCTCCAGCCAGTAAAAGAGGTGTGATTGTGATACTGTTCTTGAGAGAGTCACTTCCAGGAATGTACAGTTGCTGGTGGTGGCATGTTCTTACCATACTGTTTGGAAGACTCAATCTTGAGCTATAGGATCAAATCATGGTAAGACACAGGCTCTCACAAAGTGAACAAAAGCAAGTCATCTCTGGCACCACGGTCCTCAGACACTCAACCAGCTCTGGCTGTTGGGAAGTATAGGGCAAAGCCAATTCCCTTAAATTTTGCTGAGGTGGGAAACAAGAAGTTAGCTCCAGTAGGCCCTAGGGTGCATCTACACTTGTAAATTAAGTTGACTTAAGCAGGCTTAAGTCAACTTAATTTACTCTGTGTCTACACTTGAGTTTCCTTAATTCGACCTAAGCAGTTGCTTAAATGGAATTAAGTAAGTTAATTCGAATTAGTAAAACCTCGTTTTACTTTGAACTAACCCTTAATTCGAACTAGTTATTTTGAATTAAATCAATGTGGCCATGTTAGTTTGAACTAACTGCTTAGTTCGAACTAACCGGCACATTGAGTTTAATGCAACTGACTAATTCAAACTAAGCAAGTGCCATGCATGGCACTTGCTTACTTCGAACTAGCATTCTAGTGGGGCCATGCTAGTTCGAATTAAATTAATTCAAACTAACTAAAATTAGTTTGAATTAGTTAGTTCGAATTAACTAATTTGAACTAACTTTGATAAGTATAGACATAATCTACGTGCTTTATTGCCACCTTTGAGCCACTGTATATTTGAATGGCTTTCTATCTGCTGCTCTTTATCCAACAACAAAGGAAATGCGAATAAACAAAAGGGGCTCAGCGGAGGTTAAATGTGATCATTCTTACAATCAAGACAAAAGTGTGCAAGTCCATGTTGCACTGTTACTCTGCTAGGTTTTTAACACACAATACAAGGCATGCCACTAAAAGGCTCACCAACTATTTAAAGGGATACCACTCAATTCCAATACACTGGAGATGGATATTTCTGCGCTTAGTACTACTGCTCTTGGAATTTCTCTCTATTTTGTATGTGTGACTGTTCACTGATCTCATAACCTGTTAGTGCCTATCTCCATCAATGCATGTGGTAGTGTATAGTACATATTGGCCGATCTCCGTGGACCACCCTGCTATCTTTGACTAGCTCTTAGGGTACCAGTGTTGTGCTC
This sequence comes from Pelusios castaneus, assembly GCA_007922175.1. Classification (NCBI taxonomy): domain Eukaryota; kingdom Metazoa; phylum Chordata; order Testudines; family Pelomedusidae; genus Pelusios; species Pelusios castaneus. The sequence goes on from ML685780.1 coordinate 5,644,201, forward strand.
ATCCACTTTGATCATTTGTTCCCTGGTTTCCAAGGAAAGGCTGATAGTGTTTTTATCATCCAGTTCACGTTACTCACAGTCACGGAATTTCCCACTCATGACATGAAATGTTGACAAAAGTGACCGTTCTTTTTCCTTAATTTGGAATTCTTCTTGTCTTGTTCTTCTAATCTCAGACTATGACGACCCCTAGGTTTGAGCTGGCTCCCTCCTTGCTATTGGGATTGACTGAACTCTTTTCTGGCTGGGCTGGCTTTGTCCCAGCATTTGTCTTACTGGCTTGGTTGGCTAGATACTACCTAGGGTGATTGTATGTGCCATGTGATATCATCTTAAATCACGGGTGTCAAACATTCGGCCCACAAGCCTCTTCTATCTGACCCATGACCTTGCTCTGTGGGACCACACACTCTCCCTAACAGAAAGAAAGAGAGAGATTGTGATATCACTTACCCAGTGCTTCGCAATGCCACAAGAATGACAGGCATTAGAGTGCTGGGTATGCAAAGCTGCAGTCCGTGATACCACACTCTCTCCCCAACAGAGAGAGAGTGTGAGGTCTCGTGGAGTGCAGTTTCGCATACCCAGCACTCTGTGATGCTGCAAGAGTGCTGCAGTATTTTGAGTTATGGTATGTACGGCCCACTTGAAGTACATTTAAGCCATAGCAAATGAGTTTGACATCTCTGCCTTAAAAAGTTTTTGTGCCCTCTGCTGATTCTCACAAGTTTCTGAGTTTCAGGAGTTGACACAACCCTGCTGGAGTATCTGTCTGTTCATGTTGCTAGGGCTTACAAACTGTGATTAGTTAGTAAACATGGTTATTTGGATGCTAGTGTGTCCTTTATATTTTATATGCTGTGTAAAAGACAAAAGGACAGAGCAAATGATAGATAGGATCTCCCTATCTCTCAAACTTTCTCTGCTGTGGCTAGATTCCCCCAGTTTCCTTGGCTCAATGCTAGTTAGAGATTATTGTTCTCTCAGCTGGCTAGGGCCACTGGAAGGAGCATCTGTAAGACACTTGAAAGTATTGTGCTGTTGTTATTGTTCAGTAAACTGACTTTTTCTTTAGCATGGGGCAAGAGAAGCCAGTATAGCCTGGCTACTGTGTGCCTAAACTCTTTTGCATTTTCTTCTTGAGGCTGCACAATTTTGAGTTTATGACAAGGAGTCTTGGGGCAGCTTAGAGACTAACAAAAAATTGGAGGAGGGGGGCATGAACTTTCGTGAGCTGGAACCCACTTCATCATGTGGATAAAGTGGAAACTAAAGTTTGTTGGTATGTATATATACATGCAAGAATGAGTAACAATTTATGATGAGGGCAAGTGCTAATGAGATCAATTAGATCAGGGTGGAAGAGGCTTATTCAAAACACTTGACGATAAGGTGTAAATTGCCAAAAGAGGGAACATTATTTTTTTGTAGTGAGTTAGCCATTCCCAGTCTCTATTCAGACCTATCTGATAGTCAAGTTTGTGTATGAGTTCTAGTTCTGTAGTTTCACATTGAAGTTTTCTTTCTTTCTTTCTTTCTTTCTTTCTTTCTTTCTTTCTTTCTTTCTTTCTTTCTTTCTTTCTTTCTTTCTTTCTTTCTTTCTTTCTTTCACAAGTATGGCACCTTTCAAGTCTGTTACTGAGTATCCAGGGAGATTGAAGTGCTCTCCTGCTGGTTTTTTAATGTTATCATTCTTGATGTCTTTTGTGTCCATATATTGCTTTGAATAGGTAAAGTTTGGTTTAGCCAATGTACATGGCAGAGGGGCATTGCAGGCATATATAACATTAGTAGATGTTCAGGTGAATGAGTTCCTGATGGTGTGACTGATGAGGTTAGGACCTATGGTGTCACTTGAGTGGATGTGCAAGAGTTGTGTAGAGTTGGCAACAGTGTTTGTTGCACAGTTAGGTTCTAGGGTTAGTATTTCTGTTGCTTGGTGTGTAGTTGCTGTTGAATATTTTCTTCAGATTGTGGGACTGTCTGCCACCCAAGTTCTGTGAGGGTGATGGATCATCTTCCAGGATAGGTTGTAGATTCTTGATAATATGTTGCAGAGGTTTTAAATGGGGACTGTAAGTGATGGCCAGTGATGTTGTGTTGTTTTTCTTGTTGGACCTGTCCTGTAATAGGTGATTTCAGGGTACTCACCTAGCTCTGTCAATCTGTTTCTTCACTTCTTTAGATGTGTATGATAGCTTTAGGAATGCCTGATAGAGATCCTGTAGGCATTTGTCTCTATCTAGGGGCTTGGAGGAAATGCAGTTTTATCTTAGGGCTTTGCTGTAGACAATGGATCAATGTGATGTGCCCTGCATGGAAGCTGGAGGCATCTGGGTAGGTATAGCAGTCAGTAGGTTTCCAGTAGGGTGATGTTTATGCGTCCATCTCTTATTTGTACTGTCATGTCCAGGAAGTGGATCTCCCATGTGAAGTAGTCCATGACCACATTGATGGTGGGGTGGAAATTGTTGAAATCTCAGTGGAATTCCTCAAGCACCTCCTTTTCATGGTTCCAGATGATGATGTCATTGATGTACCATAAGTAGAGGAGTGGCACTTGGGGATGAGAGTTGAAGAAGAGTTGTTCTAAGTCATCCATAAAAATGTTGGCATAGTGGTGGACCATGAGGGTACCCATAACAGTGATAGTATAGATCGTCTCCAAACCTGAAATGATGGTGGGTGAAGACAAAGTTTCAAAGTTCAGCTACCAGATGTGCCATGACAGCATCAGGGATACAGATTGTGTGGAATGCTGGTGTAGAAAACTTCTACATCCATAGTGGCTAGGATGGTGTTTCATGGAGGATCATCAATGGATTGTACTTTTCTCAGAAAGTTAGTGGTATCTCAAAGATAGCTAGGAGTGCTGATAGCACAGGTCCTGAGGAGAGAATCCACATAGCCAGATAATTCTGCTGTAAGAGTGCCAGTGCCTGAGATCATAGAGCATCCAGGATTCCCAGGTTTATCGATCTTGAGTATTAAATAGAATATTCCTGATCGGGGTTCTAAGGGTGGCTCTGGGTAGATTTGTTCCTGGGCTTCTTCAGTGAGTTTCTTGAGCAGATGGTGTAGTTTTTTTTGTTATTCCTCAGTGGGATCGGAGGACAGTGGCCTGTGGAATGTGCTGTTAGAGAGTTGTTGAGAAGCCTCCCATTTTGTAATCCAACCTATTCATGGTAACTACAGCACCTCCTTTGTTAGCCTCTTTGATTGTAATGTAAGTGGTGTTCTTGAGGATGTGGATGCCGTTGCATTCTGCATGGCTGAAATGGGCAAATGATGTTGTTTGTCTATAACAGGGGTCGGCAACCCCCGGCACACGTGCCAAACTTGGCACGCGGGACAATGCTGAGCGGCACGCAACCCCACTCAGGTTCCCCCTGATGGCCCTGTCCCCCTCCCCCCGCATGGCCTGGGGCCACAAGAGCTGTTGCTGTGGCTCCAGGCTCCCTGGCCGCACTTCACCACTCCGCCCTGTCGGGGGCAGAGGCTACAGTCCGCGGGACCCTGACTCCACAGCAATGTAAGTGCTGTGGAGTGGGGGTGGAGCCTCCAGTTGGGAGCTCGGCTCTGCGGTGGTCCGGGGGCGGGCTCAGGGGCAGGCGCGGGCTCAGGGGTCAGTGCGGCCCAGTGCGGGAGCCGGGGGGACTGGTGTGGCCCAGCTGTGGGGCCAGCTTGGAGGCCAGGCAAGCCAAGCTCGGGGACGCCGACATGGCCCGGTGCAGGGCTCGGGGGGGGGGGGGCCCCAGCTCGGGGGCCTGGCCAGCCCGGCATGGGGCCAGCGCATCCCTGCTTTGGGGACCAGGGTGGCCCAGTCAGCCCAGCACAGGGTTCTAGGGCCAGCTCGGGGGCCTGGCCAGCCCAGCCGGGTGTGGGGCGCGGGGCTCGGGGGGACCGGTGTGGCCCGGCACAGGGGCATGGGGACCTATGTTCCCTCTAAGCTGCGCGGGTGTGTGGCCGCACAGCGGCCATCGCAACCCCCACGCAGCACTAAGGGACCCCCGCACAGCCCAGCAGCCCCCTCCATCTCCTCCACTCCCTCCAGACCTCCGGGGCTGCGGCTTTGCTGCGGCAGACCCAGCCTGAGCCCGGCCTCTGGGCTGGTCCTCCCTGCTCCCCAGGGTGGAACAGGTGGGCTCAGGGCCAGGACAGGTGCGCGGGCCTGCCTGCCCCACGCGGCCAGGGCAGGTGGTGGCTGCAGCCGGAGCGGGCTCCCGGGCTCGCACCCACCGGCCGCCTCGACTTCCTGGCCCAGGGCCGGCTCCACTCTGCCGACAACCTCGGCTTCCCAGCGCGGGGCCGGGATCAGCCTCCGGTGCCGGGGTCTGCTCTGCTCTGCTCTGCCGGCGGCCTCCTAGGCTGTGGTCAGGTCCCTGCAGCCAGCGGCCTCAGCTTCTTTCTTTCTTTCTTTCTTTCTTTCTTTCTTTCTTTCTTTCTTTC
>ML685780.1:5653132-5704428 GCA_007922175.1 Pelusios castaneus
ATAATTCTGTGTGTTAAAATTAGATCTTATCTGTATATTAGTGGGAAGAATACAGACAGGCAAACGTCTGGGTGACATCTAAGTGTGATAAATACATTTTATCACACTTTGAAACCATACTTGCATTCTTCCCACCAATCTGTCATTTCGGGTTTAATTACAAAGTTCCAAACAACCACTACTTATTTATTTATTTATTTTTAAAAAGACCTTGCAAAAATGTTCTTCTCTCTCATAATGGACCTAATGTGGAAATATGTCCTTGGAGGATAATGGAATAAAACCTTAATATTGTGACAAAAATAGAAACACCTTTAGGTCAGTTTTAGAGGTTTCAAAAAATGTTAGTTATCATTTTACCTCTGCCTCTATGGTCTATTTCGGCTCATAATATTAACAAAAGCTTCTATGCAGCGGGTTACGAATGCTAGCTCTAATATAATGACAAAATAAAATCCAGTAAAATTTCTCTACAACACTTCTAAATTAGTATTCTCTGTAAATGTGTGGCATATGTTGAATTCATGAAGGTGTTATGTGATCTGAAGCTTCTACTGATGCTTGTGTAAAATGACCTATATAACTCACTTGTGAATACTGCATTTATTTCAAGGTTATGCCTGTAATATTTGCATTGTATTTAAAAATTTCTGACATTTCTTAACCAATGCTGAATTTGTTTTCCAGGGTAAGTTAAATTCAACAGCAATTTTCAAAAAGCAGTACCTCAACTTCTAACACAGTTTAACACTAGTTAAATTGAATTTTATACCTGTTTTCATAGTCGACAGGAAAATACACTGTGGAAACAGCTTACCACAGCCATAATCCTTAGCTTTCAATGTAGGATGTGAAAAATAGTCATTTTTACTGTTCATCTGATTATCATATTCCATTTTGTCTACCATGTCAAGAACAGAATTATTAACTTGCTTCCGTCACTGGACCAAACTCTGCCCTCAGTTAAAGCTGCAATATTCCATTGAATACACTGGGATTTCAGCACAGATGTAGCTGAAGATAGAAATCCCCTAATGGACAACTCTATTGGATAACTTGATCACAGAGTATAATTCCTCTTAACCTTTAGCCCACTGGCAAGGGTAGTTACCTGGGATGTAGGAGACCCCTGGATTAATTTCTCCCTCAAGCTGAGGAGAAGAATTTTGAATAGGTCTCTGCCACCTCTCGAGTGCCGAGATGGATTTAGGGACAGGTGACCCAGGTGACTGCCAGGATTTCAGGCTGGGGGGGGGGGATGGCACCACATTCAGTTGCTGTTCTTGTTATTAGTGACAAAAGGGAAAATAGAATGTTTGAAGTAAAATATTTAAGGTATTTCATATATAGATTTATTTTTCATTAACCCCCTAGAATGTTCAGAACATTTTGAATGATGTGTCAATGGCGCAAACATGAAGAGAAGAAATAATGGAACCCAGGCAAGGATCCTTGCACTGAATCCCAGAACTCTCTTTGGGTTCATCTATACTTGTAAATTAAGTCAACTTAAGCCTGCTTAAGTTGACTTAATTTACTCTGTGTCCACACTGGAGTTTCCTTTAGTCGACTTAAGTTGTTGCTTAAGTGGACTTAAGGAAAAGTAAAGTCGACTTTGTAAAACCTAGTTTTACATCAACTTTACTGCTTAAGTCAACTTCTTAAGTTGACTTCAGCAGTGTGGACTCCCTAAGTCGACTTGGATCCCCCGGTGGAACCCTGGCTGGAGAACTGGGGAGGCGGGTGCCTGGTCCCGGCAGAGCCGCGGGTCCTGGGAAAAAGGGAGACGCCACTTCCTTCTGGCCGGGACCATTCAGGTCCCAGCCAGAAGGGAGCCATGCGGTCCCTCCTTGCAGGGACCGAGCGGTCGCGGCCAGGAGGAGGCACAGGAGATCCGCGCTCCAGCTGCCAAGCATCCGGCAGCTGGAGCGCGGTCTCCCGCTCTCCCTCCTGGCCGGGACCACAGGGTCCCAGCTATAAAGGAGCGTGGGGCTCCCTTCTCCCTGGGATCTGAGCAGTCCCAGCTAGGAATGTTCTCTTCTGCCTGGGATCTGAGAAGTCCTGTGCAGAAGGGAGCCAAGTGGTCTGGGGCAGAAGGGAGCTCCACGCTCCCTTCTCCCTCGGACCACTCTGGGGCTTGCTGCCTGGGGAGAGCCAGCCCTGTATAGGGATGGCTCTCCCCAGGACAAGCCCTCCTAGCCTGGGGAGCTGAGGCTCCAAAGGAGCCTCACCTCCCCCTGAACCTAACTAGTTGACTTAGAGAGTCTGGTAAGTCCACATAGTATAGCCCAGCATAAGTTAACTTAGGAGTCCTGTGTCGACTCTCTAAGTCGACTTAATAAGGACTTAATATAGATATAGATATCAGAAGAATAAGCAAGGATTCCTTTGGAACTTTTAAAGACTAACAAATTTATTTATCGTATGAGTTTTTGTGGGAGAAAATCCCACTTCATCAGATGCTTTGAAGATGGGGAGCTAAGTGTCTGGTGAAGTGGGATTTTCTCCCACGAAGGCTCATGCAATAAATAAATTTTAGTCTTTAAAAGTGCCACAGGATTCCTTGTTTGTTTTGCTGAACTAGACTAACATGGCTACCTCTTTGGAACATATCAGAAGAAGAGACAGTTTGGTTATGAGAATGATAATGAGGTGATGAGAAGCACACAGACAAAAAAAAATCAAGAGGGAGTTTTCTCCTCGCTCATTGACACTAATCAAGTGTCCATTGAAGAAAGGTTTGGACAAATAAAGCACTATGAAAAGACCTGGGGGAGGGGAAGATATATCACCTTACTGAGCTGCCAGTGGACAGGAAAACACTTCTGAACACTTCTGTATGGCCCATCACCAGTCACTGAATATAGGAAATGTTTGAATGTCAGTTATAAAGATCTCTATGTTGACTTGTACAATGTCTGTCACATTTGCTACACAGGGATAATTTGCCACTCCAAGTTCTCCAATTCATTCATGATGAAGAGCTGAAGGAAACTTTTTTCCAAACTGTAGATAGATTTGAAGATTCTGCTCACACTGCCAGACACACTCACAGGAGGTGTGCACAGCATTCTGTAGCTCAGGCTCATTAAAAATTATCTTCAATCAATGATGATCAGCATGAGACTGACATCATTTACTATTTTACTTGAAAATGCCGTTGGCCAGCCTTTGGATTTCTCTGATGCAGTGTTTCTGTTCACCAGGGCGAAAATGAAAAAAGCAACCTTTTAAACTAAAGGACTAGGGTTAGCATTCTAAGGCTGTTAGTACTGTAATACTTTTTAATACTGGACCAAGCAGTGTTGGTGCACAGGTCAATTTTTTTGTTGTTAGTACATTTCATTTATTCTTAAATTTCTTAGATTATATATAAGATTGGAGGAAATTTAAATTTTGATTTGGTTATGTATAGCGTGTACAGATACATATTTACAGATTGTAGCATTCAAATTTCTCATCTTATGTGACAGGGATAAATTATGCATGTCAATTGTGCATCAAATTCTTGAAAGGGGCTACAAATGCAATAAAAAATAAGGTATATAAAAGTTTAACAAATGGAAGAGTGGAGGATGCCAAAGTCACTCCTCACCTGGGCACCATTTGGTCTAGGCCTGGCACTGCTGAGCTGAGTGCGCTAACTATATAGACTATGATATATGAGACTATCATATGATGCCCTGACTATGAGATATTTTAACATGGAGCTCCAGAGTCAGCGGGGTGAGGGGAGAGATGAGGGGAAAGAACATAAGCATGAATGGGAATGATTCTATATACTGGATATTAGAAAACTTTCTAGGCATATTAATACAGAATTTGATTAGTAATTCCTTTAAACTATAATACAAAAATGTATTTTCTGCATCCATCAGAAGCAATACAAATGCTTGGAGGAGTCAGGGGTAACGAAGGAGCTGAAAAAGAGGGAGGTAATTGCTTGGATGGAGACTAGGAGTGAACCTGAATGGCGGTAGGATGTGGATGAGAGAAGTAAGAGAGACTCTGGGTTTTTGGTTTGGGGGGCAGGGGTCTTGTGGTGGGGAGAGATTGTAAGGGTGTTTAAGGATCCTCCCCATGAAGACCCTGGCTAGCTTCTTCCATTCAGTCAGTTACATATGCCCCTGTCCCAATGTGGTCCTGCAACACCATTCCCATTTAGTCCCTGCCCCATTCTGTCCCTCGCTAGCCCTTCTGAACCTCTGTCTGATCCCTCCAGCAGCTCTGTATGCCCTGCTCTGTCTTTCCTTCTCATATCCCAGCCACCTACATCTGGCCCGACAGGCATGTTGTGCTCTCTCCCTGTCTGGAGCTGGCTGTTATGGTGAGACATCTGCCATCAGTTCTAGCACTACAGAAACCCCTGACTGGTGAAAGGCATAACTGTATTGGCTTTCTGGCAAAATGTATTTTCTCTGGAGAAAAAATGTGTAAGGAGATATGAATTATGTGCATGCACAGTGGTGCAGAATTGCCCCATAAGTAATATTCCTGCTGGTAATCCAGGATCTTCAGCAGAAGTGTTTTGTGTTCCTCTGAGGTTTTCCTGAAGAGACAGTTATCTAGGTAGACTTAACATTTCAAAAGGTTCATGTGTCCAACTATGTTCTCCATAAACCTCTGGAAGGTTGCAGGTGCCACTGAGGATGCCACAGGGAATCTCATAGTAATAGGACCTCAGAAGGCAGATGATAGAAATCTTTTCTTAGTCCTCTTCTCACAGGGATATTTGCTAATCCTTCATTGAGAGCAGAGAACCTTTTCTTCCTTACAGACAATTTAAGGCGTTATCTACTTCTGGCATTGTATGCTGATCTTGAATTGCCCTTTTGTTTACTGTTTGATAGTCAATGCATATGCACACTTGTCCTTTCTTTTTTCATTCCACTCCAATGGGAATCTGAGTCCTTGACAATTCCCACTGACATCAGCTCCCTGTGTCATTTCAGATCCCCAGGGGATATCTTCAGAATCTCCCCCAAAGACTCTGGTGTTGCTCAAGTGGATATGGTGGTTTCTCTTGCCTCTGCAAATCTACCTACCATTCAGGTAGGAAAATGTCAGGTGTCTGTCGTTTTCTGACACAGCCACTGTTTCTATTTTTCTGGTACCGGTTAGCCTCCAAAGTCAGAGACACTTGGGTCTAGTATAAACCATAGATCTCTAGTGGTAACAGCCATGAGGTGAGATATGAGTTAGTCACAGGGACGGAAATCTCCTGGATAGATTTGTTCTTCTTTCTAACTGTAATTCAATTTATTTCTTCCAAGGATATCATAAGTACACCAATCTGCATTAATAGTCTTCCCAGTAAACCTCACTCATGAGAATCAGTGAGGATAACTTGTTCTTTCTCTTCACAACTTACCATGTCTTCTGCAAGACATTTTTTCCCTGGTAGGTGTCACTACTTGTTTCTCCTAAGACTTCAGTACCTTTCCTGTTGATCCTTCTTAAGGCTATTGAGCCTTTGTTTTCTGGTAAGCATCCTTTTCCATAGCATGTATTCACAACATATAAACATAGTTATGACAATCAGATACCCCTAGGGAAGAACATGGGGTCTTAGTCTGAAAGAACAAGCTGATGATTCAACTGATTCCATATAAAATTGTGATATATAAAAATATGTCCAGTAAGGTCTTTTACGAAATTGTGATGTTTTGAACTAGAAGGTGTAGGAGAGCGCAGGCTTCCCCTGGCATGCTACTTGAGCCCTAAGGGGCAACGGAATACAACCACCTTAAAAGCCAGCAGGAAAAGGGACTGATGAGGAGCAGCTGGGAAGCTCCCTGGGCCAAGCCCTAAAAAGGCTCCCTCAATCAAACCTTAGGGAGGATCACTCGTAAAAGCTTAGGAAGGAAGCTGACCAGCAAGTGCCTTAGAGAAGGGCAGTTTGAACCTGAGGGGGCAGTTGACCAACCCAAAGGGAGTGTGGAAGCCCCAGGGAAGGGGGCTTTGAGGCCCCTGAGCCTAAACAGATACTGTATGTAGTTGGTGGAGGAAACACACATAAATAAAGAGAACAGCAGGGAGCATTAAAAGGACATCTTGCAGCTCTTTGTGGGTACAGAGGCTGAAGTCAAATGGGGTGGGTGTTGACTTCATTACAATTGGTTATACTACATATACAGATTGTGGTTATGAACCTATATATATTTATGTACGTAGAAAACTGTGCTCATAACTTGCACTGAAATTGCCAAAATACCTCACAGCAGGAAGGCCCACCTCCCATGCCAGGTGTTTACACAACACCAGATGCAAGTACTGATCCATTTTGCAGCAATGGGCCATCAAAGTTAATATAAAGATATTCAGATATCTGTGGATTTCCATCATTCCCTCAAGAAAAAAATTCTGAAAAACCCTTTAAAAAGGAAGAGGTCTAAAGGGAACAGCAGGTTTTTTTATGTGATGCTGTACGTTTTATAATGTTCTGGGCTGAATTGATTTTGCCTCTGGATTGAAGATTACTTTTATGGTTTCTGTTTGCTTTCCTTTAGTATCAGCAACACACTCTTTCTCATCTTTGCACTTTATGCTCATTGATTTTGTTGTGGGGTAGGTATCTCTCTAAACAATGCAAATAATCAGCTCCCTTAATTGTTTCTGGCCACAGGAAGTAAGAGGGCAATAGTACAATCTACCCAAGATCAAACAGGAAGAAGATGCAAACAATGTCAAAGGTAAAGAAACAAAACAAGCCCAATCTACTATTTTCTGTTTCAAGATCCTATTGAGATGAATGACCTATCCTGTATTTCTGCTACCATGCGTTTCTGTGTTAGTGTGGGAGAGGTCTGATCCAAAATCCATTACAATCAAAGGAAGGATTTTAATTTATTTCAATGGTCTGTGGATCAAGCTCTAACTTATTTGAGATTTCCAGTCCATTCCTGATTCTGGTATCTTCCATCAGGCTTTTTGGCTTTTTCTAATCTCCAGACCTATAAGACTATGACTACTAGTGAAGTGTGTTTATTGAAGATCAGGCAATGCTTAGATCTCTTTCTGTACTGTTGAGTGGAAGATAATTGAAGAAGCCAGCTTTGAAATGTGCATTGCACACTGGTTTTTGCCTTTCTCTTAGGGCTCCATGATGGACCTCAGTAAGGAGTCTATTAATATAATTAGGATGTAAATCAAACCTTTATCATGAAAGTTTTCCTTTCTCAATGGCAGATTCTTCCATCACATGTTGACATTGTTTGCAAAACCACCAAATTTAGGTTTCAGTGTGTAATTTAGGCAGACATAACCTGTATTATTTCCTTGTTGTAAATTTAGGTAGCTTTTTAGTCTATAGCGTCACTTTAAATCAACCTGCCCCTGATTCCTCACTCATTCTCCCTGACCAGTTCCCCCCTTCCTCCTCGAATAATAGAGAGTAATACCAATGTTGGGATGATGTGTGGCATATTAGTATGCCCCCACTGGGCACTTCCCCTTGCATGAGACACAATGAAGCATTGTTAATATTAACTTTTGATGGAGCTCTTTGATCCACAAAGTTCAAGCCATGGGTGCATACATTTTAAGCTGATTAAATTTTGATAAGCCAGGGGAGGAGAATCCATTAAATAAAATGAAATAACCCCTGAAATTAAAATAAAAAAAAACAAAAACCTCCAAACCCCTACTGTTTTCTTTTAAATTGTAGTATCATAAAACTAAAACAAAATATAGTTAAAATACAGAATTCTTTAGCTAGCTGTGCAAATGATTCAGTTAACATTGGATTTGACATGGATTTCAGTGTAGTATTTTTAATAGAACCATATGTCATATAGAATCATAGGATCAGCAAAAAAATTAAATCAACACTTGAAAATCTAAGTATATTTCATGCACAGTACACATCTTATTTATCATTGTAATGTCCAACATCTATTTGAAATATTTGTTAGAGTCCTAAATTGGCAGCTTTACAACTTCCTTGTCACTACCATTTTTATACAGCTATAAAGTGCCTGAAACTTTAGTTGGTATTATTATGAGACTGAAAATGAGAGTGGACTGGAAAATGTAGGATGACATTTTCCAAACACAAAGTATAATGTTATTCAGTTTTCTAAAATGTTTTAACATAATAAAAATGCTTTTGAGTCCTCAGTATGACTTGCAAATGAAATGTTTGCTTGATGTAATAAAAACTTCTGAAGGGACTATCAAAAGATCCTGAAAAAAATGACTCTGCCCACTAGACCTGGGACTATGTACTGTCCCAAAGTATTTATATATTATTTATTATGTATTTTATTATTGTATTGCCATAGCACCTAGAAGTCCCAGGTGTGGACCAGAACTCCATTCTGCCAGGCTCTATACAAACATGGAACCAAAGAGGCAGTCTCTGCTGCATAGAACTTACAATTTAAGTAAATGACATGTAACTATACCTCTAGAACCCAATTAAAAGAATGGTGTAACTGAACAGAATGTTAAAAAGTGAAACAAAATGGCACTGGAAACCATGAGGATATTTAAAAACACCACTCAAAATGGGATTTCTAGTCATTTTTAAACCACTGATCTCTGCCATATGGTATCTAGTAATTAAGAAGGAGATTTTCAAAAAAGATTAGTGTTGGCCTAACTGGTTGACTTTAGTGGTAATAGGCAACTAATACTGAGCACTGACGAAAATCCCATCCTAGACTCTGATCTTAACCACTTTTCTAGTGACTTCAATGGCCTTGGAATCAAGTCCTCTCTGCGTATGGGTGGATGGTAGGTGACTTTTATATTATTCAAAAATCATGATTATATTTAAATTCACTATTACTTTTTCAGAGGGCTGTAATACTTGCTTACAGAATCACAGAGATTTATTGGGAAATACATTGTAAATGCCAATTTCAGTACACAAAGTCAGCACTGAATTTATGGCGAATCCTCCAGATTTGATCAATAACATAATCACACAGAAGAGAACAAATTAAGACCACAATATGAATATAGCGTACAGTGCAGTCTATACTGTACACTGCAGTGTGACCCTAGTGGCCATGCTGGAACATCTATACTCACTTAGGCTATGTACACACGATCACTTTATTGCACAATAAGGCTCCTTATCGCGCAATAAAGCTGCCTGCGTACACACGATAATTTTTCTTGTTGCTCAGCAACACCCTCTTACCACGCAACAGTTAAACCACTCAAATCGAGAGTGGTAAGCATTACTGTGGAATAGCTGTTCTGCAGTAATGCTTGTGTGTATGCTTTTTGCGTGTTAGACAGCCTCCAGAAATGTCCCAGAGTGCCAGTCGAGGGCACTCTGGGACATTAGAGCTGTCAAATATGTCAATTTCACTGCTCTAGCAGAGCAGTGAAATTGACTATTGTGGGAGCTGCCAGGTTTGGCGGCTCCCCTGGACTGAGCTGGGGGCTGGCCCTGCCAGTTCGGGCCAGCCCCCTAGCTCAGTTTAGGGGTTTGGGTGGCGGCAGGGGCTGCGGCTCCCGCTGCCACCTGAAGCCCTGAAGGCCCCTAGCTCAGCCCTGGGGCTTCGGGTGGTGACGCTTGCCCCTGCCGCCACCCGAAGCCCCAGGGCTGAGCTAGGGGGCTGGCTGCGGGCAGTGCATGGTGGGACAGGTGCCCACCATGCACTGCTCTTATATCGCAAAGGAGCGTTCACATGATTGAACGCTCCTTTGCGATATAAGAACATGCGTGTACACGAAAGCGCTATATTTATAGCTTATTGCGGGACAAGTTTGTCATGTGTACATAGTCTTAATTTTGAGAGCTCTTTTATTCCATAGGTTCAGTACTAGCAAATGGGTGGGGCTGACAACTTCAGCATTGGGTCATGAGTCATATTTTAATCCAGGAATCCAAGTCAAACTGCAACAAAAGTTGTGGGTTTCTTGGAAAAACACAGTCCAGCCCAAAGACCCTGTGCCAAAATTCCAGCATATTTAAATCTGTTAGAAAATAACTTCAGCATACAAACTGTCCTTTAACAAGAGTTCTCTGAATCTATCTGACTAAATGGACAACAGTTGCAGAGGCCAGTCAAAGGAGCAAATAGTTTGAGTTCTGTTCCTGCTTCTTTTCTCTCCCCCTGAGAGTAGAGTTGCTGTTAGAACTGACTGGAGGGTAGCAGGATCCAGGCAAGGGGCTACATAGAATCCCTCTAGCTTTGCCTCTCCTTCTTCCTTTCCTAAAAAAACCCAACTGATTCTTCTCTTTCCTTTCTTGTTTGGTTTCCCTCACTCACCTCTCCCTTTCATTTAACACTACTTTGTCTGGGGAAAGATGGGGAAGTGAGAAGCAACTGGTTTCAATGTTCAGGGAATGATTTTTGCAGAGGTCTTCGCTGTCAGTCAAACTTTAGCCATACGTTCAATCTCTCCAAGGGAGCATCTTCACTTGCAAATTAAGTCAACTTAAGCCTACTTAAGTCGACTTAATTTACTCTGCGTCTACACTACAATTTCCTTAAGTTGACTTAATCTGCTGCTTAAGTTGACTTAAGGAAATTTTAAGTTGACTTTATAAATCCTAGTTTAAAGTCGACTTAGTGGCTAAGTTGACTTTATTAAGTTGACTTTAGCCAGTGTAGACGTGGCTTAGCCCTAAGTCGACTTTAAGAGTCCCTACGGCTCCCCCACTGACCTCCCTGCCAGCGTGCCTGGCACAGCCAGAGCCTGGTGTGTCCACCCACAGGGCAGGACACAGCCCTGCCCACCCTGCTCCCGTACCCTGCCCCTGTCCCTGTCCTTGCTCAGTCCCCATGTACTTTAGTACAATGGGGAAAATGCTGAGCCTGCTGGCACTTTTAAAGGGGTGGGCCCCCCTCCCACCATGGACCACTCCTAGGTCCACCTAGCCCCTAAAAGTCGACTTAGGCATCTAGTGTGGACGCTCTAAGTCGATTTGACAAGGTCGACTTTAAGTAGACCTAAATTTACAGTGTGGACATGCTAAGTCAACTTAACAAAGTCGACTTATTTTGACAAGTGTAGACATAGCCACAGACATCAATAGCTTCCAGAGCCAGAAGAGATCATTGTGATGATCTGTTCTGGTCTCCCTTATAACAGAAGCCATGGAACTTCCTTAAAATAATTCCAAGACAATATCTGTTAGAAAAACATCCAGTCTTGGTTTAAAAATTGTCAGTGTTGATGACTCCATCATGACCCTTGGTGAATTGTTCTGTCAAAAATTTACAGCTTCTTTTCAGTCTCAATTTGCCTGCCTCCAGCCTTTGGATTGCTTTATACATTCCTCTGCTGGATTGAAGAGCCCATTATTAAATATTTATTCTCCACACTGATACTTGTACATTATAATAAAGTCTCCATATAACTTCTTTTTGTTAAGCTAAATAGATAGAGCTCTTCGAGTCTATTATAAGGCATGTTTCTGAATCCTTTATTCATTCTTATGGCCCTTCTCTAAACTTGTTCCAGTTCATTAATGTCTTTGAATTTGGGGCACCAGAACACTGCACAGCAGCAGTTACACCAGTGCCAAATACAGAAATAAAATAACCACTCCTCTCCTACTCAACTGTTCCCTGTTTATGCATCCCAGATTACATTAGCTGTTTTGGCCAAGGCATCACACTGAAAGCTCAAGTTCAGTGCATTATCCAGCACTGCCCCAAAATCCTTTTCAGAGTCACTGCTTTCCAGGATAGAACCCCATTCTGTATGCATGGCTTATTTTTTTTTTTTGTTCTCAGATTTATAATTTATCTTTAGAAATATTAAAATATATATTGTTTGCTTACATCCACTTTATCAAACAATCCAAATATTTCTCAATCAATGATCTATCCTCTTTGTTATTTACCACTCCCCAATTTTGGTGTCATCCACAAACATTAGCAGTAATGATTTTGTTTCCTTCCAAGTCATTGATAAAAATATTAAATAGGGTAGGGCTAAGAATGGATCCTTTTGGAACCCAGCTGGAAACAAACTTACTTAATGATGATTCCCTGCTGACAATTACATTTTGAGATGTTAGTTTTTAATCAATTTGAGGTGTGCCATGTAACTTTTGTATTGATCAAAATTTTGTTTGGTAAAAAGTCAAATGCCCTTTGAAAATGTAAGTATATTACATCAACACTATTATCTATATCAGCCAGACTTGTAATCTTAACCCAGAAATATCAATTTAATTTGATATGGTTTATTTTCTATAAACTCATGTTCATTAACATTAATTCTATTATCTTCCTTTAATTCTTTATTAATCAGGCCACATGTAAGCTACTCCATCATCTTGCTTGGGATTGATATATGGCTGAGAGGCTTATGAATACCCAGGTCATCCCATTTACCTTTTTTATAAATTAGCACAGCATTAGCTTCTGGAATTTACCCAGAGCTGCAAGACATTTAAAAAATCAACATTAATGGTCTAGTGAGCTCCCAAGCCAGCTCATTTAAAACTCTTCCATGAAAGTTTTTCGTGCGTGCTGATTTAAAAATGTCTAATTTTAATAAATTCTGTTTAAACTCTTTATATATACTAGTGGGATGTGAATGTAAAACCAATGGTCAGACCAATTGTTCATCTAGCCCAGTACACTGACTTCCGACAGTGGTCAATGCCAGAGATTTCAAAGAGAATGAACAGAACAGGGCAATCATTAAGTGATCCATCCTCCTGTCACCCAGTCCCATCATCTAGCAAGCAGAGGCTTAAGGATACCCAGAACATGTGGTTACATACTTGACCATTTTGGCTAATAGTCATTGACAGACCTATCCTCTAAAATTATCAAATCCTTTTTTGAACCAAGTTATGATTTTGGCTATCATAATATCCTCTGGCAAAGAGTTCCATGGGTTGACTCTGCATTATGCGATGAAGTACTTTTTTTTTGTTTCTTTAAACCTGCTGCCTTTTAATTTTACTGGGTGTCCCTTGGTTCTTGCATTATGTGAACGAACATGCAACACTTCTTTATTCAGTTTCTCTATACCATTCAAGATTTTATAGATCTCTTATATATACATATATATATCTCTTTAGCTAGTTGTGCTTCAAATTCTTTTTTGGCCTGCCTATTTACACTGTTACACTTGACTTGCTAGAATTTATGCACCTTTTTATTTTCTCGCTCGTGTTTGACTTCTAATTTTTAAAGTATGCCCTTTCGCCTCTTAGCCTTACTTTTACTCTTAGGTTAGCCATAGTATCATTTTTAGTGCTTTTATTATTCTTTTAATTTGAGGTATATATTCAATATGATCCTCCATTATGGTATTATTAAAAAGATTCCTTGCAGCTTGGAGGCATTTCACTATTATGACTGTTCCTTTTAACTACTGTTTAACTAGCCTCCTCATTTTTGTGTAGCTTTCCTTTCTGAATTTAAATCCCACTATATTGGGCTCCTTTGGTATTTCTCTCTCCCCCCCCCCCCAAGGATATTATATTTTATTACATAACATGCACTATTACCAAGCAGTTCAGCTATATTCACCTTGTAGACCAGATCATGTTCTCTACTGAGCACTAAATGAAGAATTGTTCTTGCTTTGTGGATTTCAAGACTAGGTGCTCTAAGAAGGCGTCATTAATAGCGTTTAGAAACTTTATTTCTGCATAACATCCTGAGGTGACAAGTGCCCAGTAAATATGGGGATAGTTGAAAGCCACAATTATTATTGAGATTTTTTTATTTTTAAATCTTCTGATCTCATGAGCATTTCAAAATCCTTGTCACCATTATGGACAGGTGGTTGGTAGTATATTCCTACAGCTATACCTATTATTCAAGCATGCAATTTTTATTGATAGAGATCATATGATACAGTAAGCTTTTTACTATATTTGACTCTTTTCTTTCATATAATGTCACTCCCAAACCAACATGGCCTATTTTGTCATTCCTATTTATTTTGTACCCTGGTATTACAGTGTCCTGTTGATTGTCATTATTCCAGCAAGTTTCTGTATAGTATTTAGACTTTTAGTATTTGTACATAGATGCTTATAAAATAAAATGTCGCTTTTTAGTTGCCTGCTTCCATGAAATGTAATTGAATGGGATTGTTTTTCATTGCCTGTTTCTCTTCAGTTTCTTCCTGTACCGTATCAACTTCTATCCTTTTCTTTTTACTAGGTTATAGCGAGTCCCTGTTAATAGATCCCTCTCTGTGGGGTCCTCTGTCTGAATCATGTGCTCTTCCATACCTGTGGCTTTTCCACAGCCCTTTGGGTGTTACCAACATATAAGACTATATAATCTGACATCACCCCTTCCCCCCCTCCAATACAGAATAGAAATATTTCTTCAACACATCTGAGTTGTCTGCATTATTATTGATAATTCTATCATTTCCATCTAGTAATGGACAATATAACTATCGGGATTAGTTCTTTTTTGTTCCCAATATTTTTAAAAAACTGCTTACCACACTTAATTCTTCTGTACTAGGATTTCTCCTTGTGCTGTTTTGCTTCCATTATCAATTTTCTATAATTCCTATCTTCTGATTTATATTCATTACTATCAACTTCCCCATCTTTCATTTTTTATGTCTTTTTAAAATATTTATAGTAGCCTTCACTTCCTCTCTAAATCAAGTCACTTTTTTAACCAGCACAGCCTTTTTCTGCAGTTCTAGGATTATGGCTTTTTGGGGACATCTAGTAAGATTTTCTTAAATGATTTTTTATGAGTAATTCTTCCTCCTAGATGATTTGACTCATAATTATTTTCAACTTTTTGAAATTAGCCCTAATCAAGCACCAAGTATATCTATTACTGGTCTGGACTTCATTCTGCTTGCACAGAATGTGATCAGGTCACAATCACTTGTACCTAAGTATTATTAAGTTTTATTTCTGCAATTTGTTCCTCTTCATGTGTTTGGACAAGCTGTAATAAAGAATTTCACTGTGTTGGCTGCAATACTTTGAATTGGAAACTATCTTCTGTAATATTTAGAAATTCCAAAGATGATTTAGTATTAGCAGAATGAGATGTCCAGCATTTGTCACTCAAACTGAAGACCCCCATAATCCTGCAGTTCCCCTCCCCTTACAAATCATAGTGAAGTAAGAAAGGAGGTAGTCATCCTTTTCCCTATTATGATTTGATGGTCTATAGAATATATCAATTAATACCCCATATTGTGCTCTCTCTGTTGGGACTTTGATCTGTAGGCATTCAAGATATTTTTTTTCTGAGTAAACAGTGACTCAGAAACAAGTAATGACATTTTTGACAGAGTGCCACTTCGACCTTTGCCTACTCAATCCTTTCTTAAATAACTGTTGATTTTAACATCCCAATCACTAGAATCATCCCACCAGTTTCAGTAATAACAACTAGATGTAATTTATTATCACAAATACACAATTCTAATTTCTTTTGTTCGTTACCCAGGCTCCTAGCATTTACATTTCAAGAATTTTGTCTCTTCATGTGCTTTAAGTTCCTTGGCTAATGTTGTTCTCAAACATTTAATTTTTGTGCTGAGTGTTCATATCATACTTTTTTACCCTCCCCTTTTGTTATTAATGTAACTTACTCCTGACTAGTCTAACTAGCCAGTGCCAAGGAAATTGGTCCCCTTCTACCAACATGAAAGCTATCTAAACTGTGCTATTCTTCTCCCCATAGAAGGTAGACTAATGTTCCACAAAAACAAAGCCCTCCATCCTATATCGTTTACCTAGTCAAAGTTACACTTCCAAAATCTTCTGCTGCCTTTATTCCTTTGCTTGTGGGACAGAAAGGATTTTAGAGACAATTGCTTTGGACATTCTTCTTCAGTATTCTTCAAAGTTCTCTAAAGTCATCTGTTATCTGCAAGATATCATGTAATACAATGTCATTAGTGGCAGTATGAAGCATCACCAGTGGCTTCTTGCCCATTAATTTCATAAGTTTATTAAATCTTGCAGTGCTGTCTTGTGGCTTGGCTCCAGGTAGGCAGCATGATGTCCTATTTTCCTCATGCTCCTTGCTGAATGTTCTTCTGAGTAACTTCTTTCTCTCTTGGATGGCTGGAGAACTTTGAGGACAAGCTTGATTGTTCTTACAGATTGGGCCTACCTGCCATCTATATGTGTGTCACATACGTCTCTCCATTGTCTTGGGCCTGGTCTATACTGAGAGCTAAAGTCTACATAACGCTGCTTACATCAACCCTCTAGTGCATGCGTACACATTCATGTATCCATAAAGTCCAAGTTAACAACACGTTAAGTCAGCATCATAATTCCCTCCCTCCCCTCTTCTCCCCCCTCCCCCCCGCAAGAGGTGTAACATTTTGGTCAATTTTAGTAATTCAATATAATGGCAGTGTAGACAGAATGTGAAATTATTGGCCTTCAGGATCTATTCCAAAATTCCCTGTTCTTGCCATTTTGCATTCTGCTGCCATGTCTACCTGTCCATGTTGTCAACTAATAGCTCCTCCCTACCTGCAGCCCCAGGAAGTTTTGAATTCCATTTCTTGCTCAGGCAGCATGGAGAATTTTCACTGGCACAGGTAATGGCATCAGAGCACAGCAAATGTGCCCCAGTTTGGATCCGTCCTGAGATCTTAGATCTCATCAGCTTGTGGGCTGAGGAGTCAGTGCTTGCTCACCTCTGAAGCAGCAAAAGGAACTGGACATTATGAGAGAATTTCACATGGCATGATCGAGAGGGGCCACAACTGGGATACGCAGCAGTGCCGCATTAAAATCAGGAGCTTCGCCAGGTTTATCAGTGGTCTAGAGGCGCAAACAGTCGTTCAGGGTCCACGCCAAAGATGTGCAGGTATTATGAGGAGCTGGATGCCATTTTAGGTTGTGACCCAACCAGCATGCTACCTCAGAACATCGATACCTATGAGGACTCCAGGGAGAATGGGGATGACTCTGTGGACGAGGGGGAGTTGGAGGATGAGGAAAATTGAGTTTGGGAGAGCAGAGTGTTGGTTCTCTTGGACAGCCAGGAGCTTTTTGTCACCCCGGAGCAGCCTGTCCAACCTCAGGATGGGCATCACTCACCGCAATGTGAGGGAAGGCACTTCAGGTGAGTGTTTGATCTGCGCTGTGCTCATTTCAAGTTGTGTTCTAGTAATAGTGGACAAAGACAGCTTGGGGGAAGGAACTGGGCCATCAGTGCGGATAAAGTTGGAGGAAGGTATAGCCATGGAGTGTTGTGGAACACTGCTGGCCAGAGTGTATGAGGGCCATGGGGGAGGGGAGGTTGCTGGAGGGGGGGAACCTGTGTGCTGGTGTGACAGAGCTGTGACGGGGTTGGGGGAGGGAGGCCGTCATCACAGATATGACTTGCGGTACGTATCGCTCCCCTGTCCCAGCAGGACTGCTCAAACAGAGTTCCGATGTGCAAGTGGATGCTTTGGTTATCCTCCGGAGAAATGATCAAAAAGCTCTCATACAGGTACTCACAAATCCTTGAAAGAAGGTTTCTGGGGAGGCTGCACTTCTCTTCCCTAGCATGAAACTCAGCCTTGTCCTGCCGCTTGGTTATGAAAGCTGAAGTCATGAGTGCAGCACACAGCAGGGCAGTATCTGTATCTCACAAATATTATGCATCACACAGCAAGTACATATAAATGTGGGTATATTTTTCCAGACAGCTCAATCCTAGTCAGGACGCTTTGCCACCTCACTTTTAAATAACCAAATGCACAGTCTATCACCATTCTGCACTTGCTGAGGCAGGGGAGCAACGGGTATGCTGGATCTCCCAGGATCACTATTGGCATTTCAACATCCCCAATGCTGATTTTTTGGTCTGGGAATAAAGTGCCCACCTGCATCTTTTGGAAAAGACCAGAGTTCCTAAGGATGCATGTGTCATGAACCTTCCCAGACTGCCCTACATCAATGTCCATGAAGCGGCCCCTGTGATCCACAAGGGCCTGCAGGACCATAGAGAAGTTACCATTGCAATTTATGTATTCATTAGCAAGGTGATCCGGAGCCAAAATGGGGATATGCATCCCATCTATTGCACCACCACAATTTGAGAAACCCATAGTGGCAAACCCATCCACTATGTCCTGGACATTTCCCAAAGTCACTACCTGTCTCAGCAGAAGTTTCATTATGGCCCTGGCCACTTCCATCACTACAGCTCCCACGATGGATTTCCCAACTCCAAATTGATTGGCCCCTGACCGGTAGCAGTCTGGGATTGCAAGCTTCCATAGAGCGATGGCCACCTGCTTCTCCACTGTAAGAGCTGCTCTCAGGTGAGTATCCATATGCTTCATTGCCAGGGTGAGCTCTTTGCAAAGTTCAAAGAAAATGTCCTTTCACATACGGAAGTTTTGCAGTCACTACTTATCGTCCCACCACTTTGTGCTTGTTTCTCGGGCCCAGAAATGGTGATCCACAGACTGCAGATGGAGTGTTACTGCCTGCAGAGAACAGGAATTATTTTGTTCAATGGCTTCCAGCAGGGTGCCCTCAGTAACATCACATGTTTCTGCACTGCCAATCCTGCTGCACTGCTGGAAATACTGCAAAATAAGAAGAGATATGTTTGAAATGCTGTCCATAATACTGCAGAGATGAGCAGGCTCCATGCCTGAAGCAGCGAGAAACAGTGCAAAAACTATTTCCTGTTTCTTTGCAAGAAGGGGTGCATTACAACACAGGAGGACAAGACAGAGCACTTTGTTGCATTGTGGGATGGCTACTCACACTGCAACACATCTATATTTGAATTAACATGCAGCAATGAGGACGCTAGAAGCCAGAGCAAGGAGTGTCATGTGAACGTGCTCCTCTGCTTTTATTAATTTGGCATTTCAGTGTCGACTTTAAATCTCATGCCAGTGTAGATATGCCCCAATGGATCTTTTGGGTCTTGAGAGATATCTTCAAAGTTTCCACACTGAGCACTTGGTATCAGTTTGAAACTTTTAGCTGTGTGGAGTTCCTTATGATCCTCTTCTTTTTTGTCATAGCCTGGCCATCCTCATCTGCCTCCAAATATGTAGAATGCCAACGGGCCCATCTTCCTTGGGTGGTTACAAATTGCTATGTCTCTGTAACCCATATGCCTGAAAAGGCTATCTCTGAGAGACCTGCTGAGGGTGGGTTACTGTTGTTGGGCAGATTAGCAACCCACAACTGGAAACTTCCAGAAGCAGGGAGTGGTAGCAATTTGAGCATGCTCCACAGTGTACCCTGCTGGTATGATGTGATCAGTCAGATGACTGGAGAGCAGCAGCCTGAGCAGACAGCAGGCAGGAGCTGCCTTGAGGGGAGACCATGTGCTCAGTGTTCTGGAGAGGAGCTGAGCCAGGAGTGAACAAGATGTTTTCTCCATGTAAAGGAGTCATTTGTGACAGACCTTGCAGACATGCATATGGGACTGAGGGCTGGTTGCAGAGGAGAAGAGAAAGCCTGCATGTAATGCTACAGAGGATCCCAGCAAAGAAAGAAGAGGACAGCTATTTCTTGCCACTCAAGCTTCCACACTGGAACAGAGACTGTAGCTGAGAGTTGGGTGAACTCCACACAGACTTTGGGACTCTTGGGTATCTTTCATGCAAGGGATTGTTCTTGGTTAATTGTAGTTTGTTTTCTTAGGATAAGGTTCATTTAGTTAGTAGTTAATAAAGTTCATTGTTATGTTTATTGTAGTAGTATTTTAATGTGTGAGTGTAGCTCTGAGCAAGCTTCGCCGTGAGTCCTGTACAGACTGGATCCTGGGTCTCCAGCTGCTTTTCTCCACAGGGGTTGGGGTGTATTTCTGTGAGGCACTGGAGAAGGGCAATTTAATTAATTTTAGCCCACCTGAAGGTTACATCTCCTCTCTGATATTCTCTCTCTTTTTCTCCCCCTCTCCCTTTCATTGGTGGCCATCTCCATTCTGCCTTGAATTTTGGGTACTAGTGCTTCCCAAATGTGGCTGTCTATTAACTCCTTTAGCATCTGTGATTCTCAGTAGTGTCTCCAATCCAAAAACCATTTTCTCCAGCATAGCCACTTTCCTTTTGCATATGAAATCTCTTCTGGTTTCAGGGAGGAAAGAGAACATGGCACATCTACTACATGTCACCAACATTCTTCTGTCCCTGACCATCTTGGTATCACATGCAGTGCTACCATGGATGGAAAACCTCTTGGGTTCTGTCTCTAAGCTACCTCCAAAACTCCTTTGTTCACTGCCTCTGGCAATGGCTCTCAAGTTTAGTGACAGTTTTATACCAAGTCTTCCCTGTTTTGTTTAGCTGAGCTCAGCAATTAATTACTCAGACTGCAAATAATCACACCTTGCTTTGTGTCTTACTGAGTTTCTCATAATGTGTTTTTGAAATCTTCTGCATGTAAACCCACATGTTCAGTATTTTCTTATAGCTGTTGTGTTCTCTTTCCTGATGAATTTATTATCTTTCTGAAAAGAAGTAAAAACAGGTGCTTAAAAATTAGTTCATTCGATTAATGTTGTATCAAATCAGTAATTTTTGGTAGCAAGCTAGTTATACAACAAAATAGTAGGTCCCTCCTACAGATCTCATACATTACTATTTTCTGCTTAGGGAAACCCCAGAGATCATATCATCTTAATTAGAAGTAAAACATGGCGGACTTGTACAAATTCATTCTGTTTTAGGATTAAATGTTACTGCAAGAGAGCATGAAATGAGTGTATCCTTAATGAATTCATATTTGTACTAGTTTTAAACAAGATTCATTTTGTCCCAGTGGAAAATGCTTAAACAGCCAGAAGAACAGCTCATCTGTGAAGCCATTGTTTGAAGTTTCCGTAAGAAAAGTTTTTCTCTGAGTTACCTGCTTAAGAGTAATGGTAGTAGCCTTCATTGTATTTTAACTGCAAGTCTTTCAACTTCAATTTACAAAACTGACATCAAATTGACAAAGGGTGTTCTTTATATATTTTGAGAAGGAAGCCATTATCTCTTTTCTTGAACTATACAAAAGATATCTTTCATGCTAAACAAGCTAATAAATTACTTTTGCCCAGTTCATCTTATGCCATAATCTTTTAAAGGAAGTGACATTTAGGGAGCCATATCTCAACTGCCAACAAGGATGAATGAGTTAAGAATGTGAATTGTTCAGTTCATTTATAAAGGTGTATCACTGCATCATTGAAGCAATCCTAATATTCTGTGGCTGTGTTTCTTGGTATATACCACTATGTGATGAAATGCCTTATATTTTAAGCACATTAAGCTGCCAGTAGCATTCAGTCCAATTTTAGTATTTCCAAATATATCTGCAGTCAGAAGCACACACATATACAGCATATATTCTGTTATTGTTTAGTGCCACACTGCACCATGGAAATAGAAGAAAGAACTGAGAATACAGGGCTGGTTGGTGGTTTAAAGCATTAGCCATATATGAGGACAGAGCTCAACAAAGACAATGCCCTGGATGCAGCTGTGTCTAAAGGAGACAGGAACAATGTGAGCTACATCTATTTAAAGAACATAGCATGTGGCTTGCTCTATGCAAAAAGAGGTCTGCTACTCAGAGTAGAGAGAACAAGGCTAGTCCTATATCATATGGCACTCCCCAGGTGAGGTACATCTTTAGAGGCCCCATTTATTAAACTTTTGAACACTTTATTTACATTGCATTTGTACCCATTTCATGATTTTGATGCACTATTTGCCTGTGGGATTTATCCCTATAATATAAGACAATACATTTGCACACTAGGATCTGCAAATCTGTATTCATTCATCTCATATATAAACAAATTAAAAATCATTTCCTCTAACTTTATAGAAACCTTTTAATGTTGAGAATAACTGAAATGTACTAATATCAAGAAATGAAACTTTGCACAAACACTGGTTCAACCAGTATTAAACTGTGTTACAGTAGAATGTTAACCCTAGTCCTTTAGTGCAAAGGGTCGTTTTTCTTACCTGCATCCTTGTAAATTTAAGCACAGAGATAGAGAGATCCAAAGAGTGGTCAATGGCACCTATATGCCCATAAGGGCACAACTGACAACATTTTAGGAGGTTCAAGAAAAACATAGTTCTCAGAAAGTCTGGATGGTTCCATGAAATTCTGCAAAGGCCCATAACATTCTAGGAGGTCAGTGAAACATGAATCCACATATGGAATACTTAAAATATTTTACTTCAAACATTCTATTTTCCCTTTTGTTTCTAATAACAGAAAGAGCACCCTGAGCCAGTGCTCCCTGACCCAATTCTGACACTCCAGACAGTCACCTTCTCCTAAATCTCCTCAGAGAGACTATATGGCTTCACTGTCACATGACGCTGTCACCTGAGTAGTTTCTACAGCAGCTGTTCCCACTAGTCCCCTGATCCCCAGAAGATAAAATTAAGAGATCATGCCTGGCTCTTTGACAGCCTCCCTTCCCACATATGCACATGTGAGGGTTTAAACACAGTGCAGCCAATGCTACGATAGGTGGTCAGCCTAGATATATTAATTGTACTCCTGCAGGTTGATCAGCTAGATGTTATGAGATCTATTTTACTTCTCTAATTTATTAACACCTTCCTTTTTGTGACATCCTGCTCCCAACTATTCTCAGTGGGTAGGATTGCCCTTTTATAAGAGCTACTTCTCAGTACACCTTTCTTGTAACCCTTTAAATTTGTTAGAACTTAAAAGATGCAGTCCTAAAGTGGCCATTTTGCAGCTGTGGGCTGCTTGCTACATCTCCTCCTCTTCCAACTGTTAATCCTGAACTGTTGTGCTTTCCCTTTCTCATTTCTGAGAGCGCCTATTTTCACGGCATATTATTAACCTGCAAATTATCAGTAGTAATTTTGGGTGAGCCCTTGAAGTTTAAAGTATGGATCTGATATGAAATTCGTAGAGCTGTTTTTCTAAGATGATAACAGCTGTATCTATCTGCCTTATACTGCCATCCAGCAGCATAGATTCTGAGCAGCTTTCATGAAAACAAATAGCAAAGTCCTTAGTGTGTTTCATAGAGTTTAAGGCATGTCTCCTTTTTTTGCGTGATAAAAACATAGTTTTGGTTAGAGCTTTTAAATGTCTTAGATGTTTTTGTTTTGTTTGTTTTGTTTTGTTAGGGGATTATGGATAGAAGGAAGTGTCAATGTTGTGTTATCTTTACAGTAGAAAAACCTTTTTGAAGAGGAATATTTTTCAGTGTTTCCTAATGTTTCCCACTGTATTCACCTGATTTCCTTTGGGAATTTGATCCATAGCCATCTCCTCTGGACTAAAAATGCTTTATTTCCAACAGTTACTCCTTGTGTCTGTGGCTTTGCGATCTGCATAGTCCCAGAGGAATGCAGTGTCTTGAGAGAGAGAGACACACATAAAATATATTTAGACTTTGGTAACAGCTTGTACTTCATCATTAAAAGTTAGAATGGATAATTGTGGATTGAGTGGCACATTAATTTTTCTTTCACTACAGCAGCTACAGACTCATTAAATAACTAATATGGTGGGTTTTTTTCACAAACTATTATGCTTTCCATGCAGAAAAATGTTCATTGCCTACTGTAACTGAGTACAGTTCATTATTTGTTGACAGCAAACCCTATCTACCACAGTACCAACGCCATTTATTTTATTCATGGTTGTATACTGTTAGCCAAAGTACTTAATGATAAAAGCAGGCTCTTTGCAGGCTTCCATTGATCATGTGATAGTGATTTGCACAAATACTCTGTATTAATTCCCATGACAAACAGGCAATGTTACAAATTTTCTAGGCAGCACATGCTTTGACGCCCTACATAAGAAACAAAGTTGTCATACCTAAGAATAAGCAAAATTGCTAATTGAAGAACTATTATAATCAACATGCACCAATGCTGGTTTTTAACAATCTCACATTAATAAGAGATGGGCTGAGCAGATTTTTAAAATTTGTATCACTTACATAGAATATTTTTAACATTGGTCAAAATGTTTGGCACAAAATTTCATCTTTGTTACAAACCCCAATTTTCTGCTTGGATCTGTGGAAACATGCCTTTATTAACCTCTTATGCCAACTTGGGCCTAGCTGCAAGCAAATCTCAGCCCATTTTGTTTGGCTATCAAGACCATGATTTGTCATTAAGAACAATTTGTCATCAAGACCATGACTGGTGAGCAAGATTAAATGCATTTGCATGATTTTTACATGAAACCAGGGGGGAACACACTTCTTTTGACTGAGTGTTTCAGTCAGTTTTTCACGCAAAGCAAAAGTTGACATATAGACTTCTGCAATGCAGAAAGAAAACACTGTTTACATGGACCTCTGTGAAATAAAACTATGTTCCAGGCCATTCTAGATCTTAGCTGTATTTTAATAGTAGTATTTCACATTTAGCACACTCTGAGCAAGGCTCTCTCTAATCATTTGATATACCAACTACATTTTGTTGATGAGTCAATCTGTTCAAAGTTTCACTGAACTGAGTTTATGCCTCAAATGCTATTTTTCTCCATTATTAGTCCTTTGCTATTTTTGTAGTCAGAGAATTGGAACTGGAGAAAAAGTTTTGGGTAGTGGAGGTGGCAGTATACACTGATGTCACTTAAACTATGGCACAGGTTAGCACCTAGGTATGGCATGCGGGATTTAGCCTGTGACATCAACTTCACAATGTTTCCTTACAACTCTGCCCGTCTGCTTGCAAAGCAGTGAAAACTGAAGAAAATGATCAGAACGTTATTCTGAATGTTACAATCTTAATGCTCTGCATAGTTTTTCAACTTTGAACCTCAATGCTATTTTTTAATAGTGGTACTTTATAAGTAGGATTTGAAATGATGGCTTGACAAAGGTTAATTCAGTATATATGAGCATATCAGTAAGGGTATGTTTAAAGCATTTATATAACTTTCAGCAGAGAACTTGGCATTTATTCATATTTTTAATTATTTCATATTAATTGTTGTTTAGAACAGTGGGTGGCACTGTGTCAGAATGCAAACATTTTGAAACAGTGCATCTGAATTAGTGCATTAGCTTCGGTTCTGTTGAAAATGTGACTTATGAGGCTGTTCGGGTGCATGACTGTCATGGTATATGCATATTGCCTTTAACAATCTGACCAAAGTCTTTCACTCTATCAACTATGAGGCGCTGTAGGAAATCATGTCAAAGTTGTTTGCCCAACTAAATTTACCATCTTTTAAAGATTTGTCTTGGACCAGATGCCTGCCTCCATCCTCTATAGTGGTTCTACCTCCAAAGCTTTTACCATTCAAATCCTAACAGCTATGAAAATGCTAATATAAGACCATCTGCCACAGGGCACTGGCATCCAATATCAGGCTGATGACAACCTCTTTAACATCTCTCACCTTTGTGCTAAAACTAAAATAACATTGACAATAATAACCAAACTCCAGCACACATGAGTGTGCCATAGCTGCATATTCAAAGGACGATCTATAAACCCCTTCAACTACTTCTCAGACACTTACATTAGCAAAACATAAATTATCAGCCTGATCCCAGTCAATCATCAGACCTAGCAAAGAAAATTTACATTGACAGAAAGGAACCAGAAAATGTAGAGCACTTTGTTTTCTGTGAAAGATGGCTGCCAGCATAGACAGATACAGATGTCAAGATCCAGCACAGAGTCCATTATACCAGCCTTGATTTTGGCAGACTGTCTCTCTGGGTGTTCAGCAGCCATGATATCGGAATACTTGCTATGGTTTTAGTTTATAAAGTGGTGGTAATTCCAACTTTCCTCAACATCTGAGAGACTTGGGTGACCTATAGAAGTCACCTGAAAAACCTGGAGCACCAGCACTTTCTCTCCATAGTCTTCAACATAAAGTGGGAGGATCACTGTACTAATGTCATGTCCTTATTGAGGCCCTGATTATTCAGCACCATTGGGGGGGGGGGGGGCGGGGCGATGCATGTCTATCAAAACAACTGCTGAACACCCAGCTAACCAAAAGGAAAGGAAATGGGGAGGCCAAAAGAAGCACTTCAAAGATACCTTCAAGACATACATCAAGGGATGTGGCATCAATATCACACACTGGGAGACAGTAGTCCAAGACAAGGCTAACAAGCCAAGACTTGTCAGAGAAGTAATGACCATTTTTGAGAGAAATTGTCTTGCCCTGCTTGTGGAAAAAAACTAGAATAAAGGAGAAAGACTACTGTTATGCAGTAATCATGGCCCAAGCCTGCCTTGCCATACCATCTGAAAAGTCTGCCAAAAAGTCTGTGGCTCAAAGATCTGACTCTTCAGTCAGCAAAGGACTCATAAAATAAAACCTGTGAGAGAGAGATCATCCTGAACCCAAAGTATCACTATCTCTGCCAGTGTGTTGAAAGAAGCCCTTTATTTTTGTGTCCATTTCTCTTGTACCTATACAGTCTTAAAGTGCACAGATTTGCTTGACTATATCTAGCTTACAGTTTACTCTGTCAATTTTTCAGCTGATGAAATTTCAGTTATTGATTTCAGGCCCATTGCATAAGTGGGTGCATTTTTATCTTCCAGTGAGTCTGGGTTTCCTCATTGTGTACAGTCATTGCCGTCACCTCCTTTCTACCTAGGGTTGTATAAAGTGAGGAACCTGAAGAAGCAGTAATGCAAGAGTTATTGATATACTGGAGCCTGGTGCTGAAATAGAGCTTTTCCAATCACATTGGCTACACTTCCTAAAATTAGTTTGAATTAGTTAGTTCGAGCTAACTAATTTGAACTAATTTTAGTTAGTTCGAATTAACTTAATTTAAACTACAAAAAGTTGGTTCCAACTAAGCAAGTTCCATTCAAATTAGCGATCCCCATTCATTTCAATGGCTGGCTGGTTCGAACTAAGATTTTAGTTCCAATTAACATGGCCACATTGGCTAATTCGAACTAGTTAATTCGAATTAAAGCCTTACTTCTAAAGCCCTATTCAAACTTATTAGTTCAAATTAAGGAAGCTCTTAATTCGAACTAACTAAAGGCTAGTGTAGCCATGGCTTTAGTTAGTTCAAATTAAGCCTCCTTAATTTGAACTAACTTGCCAGTGTAGACATAGCCATTGATGTGAAATTTGACGCTTTTCTTCCACCAAAATTTAGCCATAGCCTTTTACAAAATAGCAAGCATGCAAAAGTGAGAAATGTTAGAATTGATGTATCTCTCACAGATACGTTTCCCAGCTTCCTAAATTGGCAGATAGCATTTGCTGCAGATGGTTAAGCAACATGCACGC
This sequence comes from Pelusios castaneus, assembly GCA_007922175.1. Taxonomy (NCBI): domain Eukaryota; kingdom Metazoa; phylum Chordata; order Testudines; family Pelomedusidae; genus Pelusios; species Pelusios castaneus. The sequence continues at coordinate 5,680,272 of ML685780.1, forward strand.
TGACGGAGGTCCCTAGGTCAGAGGCGTTTCATTTTGTATTTGCCACCTTGTATTAATAGCCAAATGTGGTTTTGATGTTAACCTAAATTAACGAGAAATTAATAATTTGTGATCTTCTATGGGGATTTAATTTGTAAGCATGATTTAAAGGTAACCTGGCATGCCTTGGTAAGAGATGCATTTAAACTAAATCACCTCACATTTGTAGACTTGGATGTTATTGAATCTCGCTCAAAGGTTCTGAATTTTTTTTTCTAGGACCCCCTTTGAAAATATTTCAGGCTGTGACTATCTCCCAACAAAAGTGATGACTCTTCCCAGACCATGCCATCCTTACTGGCATGGATGGGGTTGATAGCTTGCAACACCCCCCCACACACACCAAACCTCACACAAAACCCCCAGTTTAAAAATTCCTGATCTAGCTGGGGGACAGTAGCATATGGGAAGAAGATTAAGCAATGACATGTAATCATATTTTGCTTATACCAAATATGTCTAATACCTATATATGCCATATTTCTTACTCAATTATTCAGTTACATTCTGCTTATAATTATACAGGTTAAAAAGTACATTTAGTTCATGGATGAATATCCATTGATCAAGTATGTTTGTTCATTCTAAAATTGCAAATAAAATATCAGTAAAATAAATGTAGAGTTAATTCCCATTTTATAATTAATGAGAAAGATAATTAAAATATAGGACCCTGTTCTTGGGTATGGAAAAACTGTACTCACAATATTAGGTTAGACTAGACTAGAGAATAGCAAAGATTCTGTATACCATCTTGACGCTTCCACCAACCTCTGGGGCTACTGCATGTTAGTTTGGCTTCCAGCTGACTTCAGAACAGCCCTAAGATTCCCCTAAATAATGCTGGCAGTGGGCGATTGATAATCAGTGGTAATTTATCACAATAGCTAGCTGCTTCTTTTAATATGGCATAGCAAGGGGTGCTTGGTCATGATAAAGCCTGGATTAGGTAATAGAAAACTGTTTTACATAAGTTAATTTTCTGTGTATTCAATTTCTGTGTATTATGCTGTAAAGTGACTATTTCATTATATGATTTAAAATGTATCTGAAAGGAAAACCAAAAATATAAAAATGGAACTCCTCTAAATAAATGTAATCGTAGCCCCATCCCAGTTCTCCCTAGCAACCAAAGCTGTTTACTTAGCCCCGCAATCGCTTCACTACTTTTCTCGGAGTGATATGAAGACAAACAGCAGATCCTTAGCAAATACTACTGGCTTTTCATTATGTTTAGTGAAGTTCTATTCCTTACATTTCTAAGGCCCATTAAAGGCAATGGGCCTGATTTGTCTCTTTTTACCACAGTTTAAGCTGCAGGGTTATTTCTGTTGTATAGTGGTTTAACTAATAGGCAAATTAAGATCAATATTTTTCTGCCATTCTGGTTCCTGGGCTGTTTCTTAGTTTTAGTGTTAAAATAGATTTGTTAACTACAAATCAAATTCAAAAAGAGGTTGTGACATTTCCCTCCTGCAGTCTGGACAGGTGTGCTGCTGTGCCCCCCAACTTTCCACCACTGGGCCCTCAACTTACCCCATCTTGCTGTGTCACATACTCCTCAAACATTTCAGTGCTTTAGATAAAACAACGTTTATTGATTAAAGCATGATTTTAAGTGAGTATATATCAAATCAATATTATGTCAGATAATTAATCAGTCAAGTAGATAACCACCATCAAATTCCAAAGGGGTGGCCGTGTTAGTCTATTGTAGAAAGACAACAGAGTCCTGTGGCACTTTTAAAGCTTCAAAGAGAGACTGCAGAACTCGAACTTATATGCAAATTTGACTCAGTTGTCTTGGGGTTAAACAGGGACTATGGATTTTTCTCGCATTACAACAAGTGATTTGACCTCCCCCTCCTCTATGTGCTGTTCCTCAGTGTTTTGAATCCTAACACCTATTTTGATTTGCTGTTACAGCCTGACTTGATGCTATGTCATACACCCCCCTGCATTTAATTTCCTCCCACTCTGTAACTTTCCTATCTTCAAAGCGTCTGACGAAGTGGGATTTTCTCCCACGAAAGCTCATGCGATGAATAAATCTGTTAGTCTTTAAAAGTGCCACAGGACTCTGTTGTCCAACCACCATCAAGTAAAAGAAAACACCACATTCTAAACTAAGATCATTGTTTCAGTTGTGTTCAGCTTACCCACAGGCTTGGCTATTGATGGGTTTTGGCCAGCATCTGCTTTATCTCTTGTGGGCAGGTTTCAGTCCATAAAGTTGCTTCAAAGATGCTTTGTGCTTTGACAGAAGAACAGATTTTGGAAAACAATACTGGGCTTTGCAGAGATGATAAAACTTTTCATTCCATCTTGGATTTACTGTGGTTATTGTGTGTACCAAGTAAAGATTCAAATGAGTCTAATCTCTTCACAGTGTTATAGTTCTTTTAACATCACTTGATCGTCACAATAATTAAATAATTGTCTATTTGTGAGGGAGAAGAGTTGATCATTTTGCATAAGGATCATAGAAATAATTTCTTTTAAAAAAAATCTGTCTCACACTATGCAAAAATATAGGGGGAAATGGTTCTTAACATCAAATTGGATTTATTGGATCTTCAGATTCATTGATAGTTTGTGCAACTGCTACTGAATAAAGAAGGGATTTTTTTTTTATTTGGTGATTCTGATGCTAAGTGCTGGCTTTTTTTTGGAAACTCAGAGTTCTAATAAAGGATTTCCCCCCCCCCAAGGGACAATGAGTTCTGAAGTAGATATTAAAAATTTTTTTATTTATTTAATGAAATTATTCAGGTTTTTTTTTTCTCATTAAGTGCTGCATATTGTAAGTTTTACTAATGGAGTTGGTTAAAATTTTCAACTTTTTTTTCTTAATCATCAAGTTTAATCAGGAATTATTCTTCTGGTAAAATATTGTTTGTAATGAGATTTCTCTGGTTTTTATAGGAAATTTGTAAAGAATCTAAAACTCTCAATTCAAATTGAAAATTTGACAGTTTTTTGACAACTAAATTGTTTTTAAATGTTGTTCTCCTTGTTTGCTGCTGAATTAAAAAGTCATTTTTGTTGCTTTTTGAACTTTTCTTCTCTTTAATTCTACCTTTTCCAAAGATGGACACATTTTGAAAAGTCTGTAGAGAAGTAAGTAGAGAAAGAAAAAGTGAGACAGTGTTTGTGTGTGTGCCCATTTTATTGGACTCAATGGCAAAAATTAAAAATGAGGTTATAGGGAAGAAAATTCAATAGATTCAGAAAATTTTAATTGTGGGGAAAAATGCTCAGTTTTGAATCTTGTAAAATGGAAAGTTCAAATCTGTTTGTTTTTTCTTTCTCCCATTTTTCAACCAGACCTAATTTTGAATACTATAAATAAGGAAGACTATAGTTTTTTTAGTTTCTTCTTAATTACAATTCACTATGCTATGTAGCTGATATTCTTCAGTGTATTGAATTATGTACATGTTATATAAAAGGAAGCCATGTAAATGGGGTCTGTTATAGTGCTGTGTCATGGGGTGTATAGATTCCAAGTTGGCTTGGCAACCAAGGAGTTAATGCAGAAACTACTGGCCAACTCTGTTGGCATCTTCCCAGCAGTTAGCAGAATAAAAGAACAGAGAAGCAGAGGGGCAGGGCAACTGTCAGAAGAGCAAGCAGGCTAGGGAAAGAAGGTCCTGCCAGCAATCTGATGAATAGCTGCCTCAATGTGACAATGCCTCAGTGAATTGTTGACCAGAGTCACAGGCTATAGACACCTACAGTACCAAGGGAGATAGGAAGGAGTTCAGGGTACAGCAGGAGAATTAGTGAGGATCAATTCTGCCAACATGGATTAAGGTTCCTGAGCTGGAATCTAGTGGAGAAGTTGAACATAGAGTCCCTATCTATTCCTTTAAAAATATTTAAGAATCAAAAAGGGTTCCAAGCCTCTTGAGGACAAGGACCAGCTAACTTCTGCCAAACATAATGGGAAACCCATACACCCCAGAGGACAGTAAAAGACTATAGAGATTCAGACAAAAAGGGTTGATTGTCCTCCTCTGAAACCAAACAGATTCTGAGAAATGCTCCATTTAATCCAAAGGAGAGTGTTGATGCACTAGAATACCAGTCGACAATTCTTTTAATTCTTAATGGGTGTTTCAGAAATAACCATTGTTGCATGAGTTAGTGAAAGAATATAATTTTTTAGATCTGTATACAAATCAAACCCAGTACAATGTAAAGGTCATAGAAATTCTGGTCTCTATGGATGCGTCTACACATAGAAATTAAGTCGACTTAAACTTGCTTAAGTCGACTTAATTTAATCTGTGTCTACACTACACTTTCCTTAAGTCGACTTAAGCAAGCTGCTTAAGTCGACTTAAGGAAAATAAAGTTGACTTAATGAAAATTAAGTCGACTTTATTAAACCTCATTTTAATTCAACTTTAGGCTTAAGTCGACTTCCTAAAGTCGACTTAAGCCAGTGTAGACTTGGAGTAGCCCTAAATCGACTTAAAGTTGACACTGCCCTCCCTGCAGGTGGGGGCACGGGGGCCTGGCATGCCCCCCCAAGGGCAGGGCAGGGCAGAGCCCTGCCCACCCTGCCCCTATGCCCTGCCAGGGTCCCTGTCCCCCTTTGCCCATTGTACCCAGGTACAATGGGGCAAAGGCTGAGCTCCCTGGCACTGGGCAAGGGGTGCCCCCCCGCCACCGTGGACCTGCCCAAGGTCCCCCTAACCCCTACAAGTCGACCTAGGCATCCAGGGTGGATGCTCTAGGTCGACTTTGTAAGTTCCCACCTAAGTCGACTTTAAATTTAAGTGTGGACATGCTAAGACGACTTAGTTAAGACGACTTAGCTAAGTCAACTTAGCTAAGTCAACTTAGCTAAGTCGACTTAAATTTACAAGTGTAGACATAGCCATAGTTTTAGAAGTTTCAAATGTAAACCATTTTATACTTTTTGAATTCTAAGCAGGTGGCTAAGTAACATTAACTCACATCAATGAGCAGTCTGCTTCTGTCTATAACTGAGCACATGCTTTTCTTTGATAGCAATTTCTTCAGTGCTGCATCTACACTGAATGTGTTATTGTGGGAACTTTCAGAAATGCACTAGGAGCTAAATAGGCAGTTATGATATGAAAACAACTGTTACTAAATATTTTTGTCTATAAGATTAATGAGTAGAAGTAAACCAGATTCAATTGCTAAATGTTTACACTCTGAAGCGAAAAACATTTACTCTAGCCCATTTTCATCAGAAAATAATATTTAGCACCAAAATCTACATCAGAGAGTACTAATGGGTCATGGCAAATGAATGGTAGGGAAATTCAATGTTAACGGTTTTGATGACTGCCAGCTTTCAGCCTTCCATTCCCCTCTTTTCCTAGTATTCTTTCCTTTTATTTCTCTGCCAAATCATCTATCCTTTTATTCTCTTTGGTTCTGTATTTTCTCCTTTTCCCCCATAAGTCAGTGGGCCAACAAAATGTGTGCAAGGGACAGTAAAAACTCTAAAGAATTTTTTCTCTTTTAACTTAAATGAAACACCTAGCTATATCCTCCTAATGTGACACTGGTATTATACTACAACAGAACCTTAAGCATAGCATTGAATTATAACGAGGTGATTAGAAGTGCTATCAACCCTTTGGGTAATAATAGAAGCATATTGAGGTCCCCAGTATAGAAAAGGAAGGATTCTGAGACACTGATCATATCCATCTTATTATAACAATACCTCATTGCTGGTAATAAATAAAAAAAATACAAAGAAATGAATAGAGAAAATATGTTTTAAATCCTGTATCACCATGTGCTTACCTTGAAAAGAGCATTTGACCACCAACTGTTATGAGCCCCTATGTGAAAGGAAAAAATGGGAGAACATCCAGGATGTTTTCTATTGGTGAAAGGAGTGGGTAAGAGTGTACTACTATGTTCAAATATCTAGAATACTTTGTTTTTTTCCTGTTAAATGTTCCTGTAAATTTTAGCTAGCAGCCCTAGGAAATATCACAAAATAATAAATTCAAAGTAGGGATGACTTGTTTATATTAGCCCCCACTTTTTTTTTTTTTTTTTTTTTTTTTTTTTTTACAAATTCTTTCAAAGTGAATACATTTGGCTGAACAGAACCCTTTGAAACCACATCTGTTGTGTGCATCTCAGCAATTGGGCATTGACTGAACTAACCTACTGCAAGACCAATAGCATTTAAAAGATACATCCAAACAATCTGACTCTATATGGGCATTGCATGTGTTCCATTGCATCAAGGTTGTTTTATTACAGGTTTGATACATAACTATCAATATTGATTGCTTTGTTGGGCATACTTGATCTGGACTGCACAAACTTTTGCAAGGTGCTGAAAGTTAATTAGGCAAACTGTCAATCTTTGCCAAAAACTAAATATAAAAAATGACAAAGGTAAATGTAATGAAATTCATTAGTAATTTCTCTCCAGCAATTTTTTCCAAAGTTCAAAGGATTTTTTTAAAAAAGATCAGTGTATTTCTAAAAATGTTCGACCAAGTAGGAGTCAAAAGCTTTGTTCAACTGTTAGTCGCCAATTTGTTGAAGTAGTTTAAGCATTTGTATTAACATAATTTGTATGTAGTCCTCATGTTGGCTTCAGTGGAACTACTTTCATACTTAATTACTTCCTGAATTATAGACTTAAATTTTGTAATTTAGCTTTCCCCTGGGGCTACATTTTAGAAAGAATAATATTGATGAAAATCTGTGATCCTAGACATCAATCTTTCAGGTCCTGGGGCACATGAAAATTATTATTTGTTTCAGTTAAGTTATTCCTAGAAAAAATGCTTCTATGATTGGGGTCTTGGTTTGGTTGTTTCAATAGTTTTGAATATCTTCTTTGCATGCACAATAAGTATATTATGTTCAAGTCTATAAAGGTAGCAATTTGTTCCCAGTGTCCTCAGAAAAATTTCCACTGCTCTTCCATTGTTGACCAGCATACTGTGCAATCTGTTTGAAGCTCAATAAAGGAAATAGGAGATAGTAACTGTGGATTAGAGAAAGCAACTTGATGAAATGGTGGAGATTAGACTGGCCCATTGATTGAGGGTGTTTCAATCTGCTTGTCATTATATCCTAGTTCATAATTTGGAATTCTGGTTAAACAACAGCTTTTTTTTTTACATTGACCAGTAGCAGCTCTAGCCCAGGATGGTTTTCTCTAGCAATACTTGGTAGGAAGATTATGACCTTTTCTGTCAGATTTGGACCATAGCTATGTCTACACTTACCAAAGTTAGTTCGAATTAGTTTAGTTAGATCAAATTAATTTAATTCGAACTAGCAAATTTTAGTTTGAACTAAGCAAGTGCCATGGCTGACACTTGCTGAATTTGAATTAGTCAATTGCATTGTGCTTAATGTGCCAGTTAGTTCAAACTAAGCACTTAGTTTGAACTAACATGGCCACATTGGGTTAATTCGAACGAACTAGTTCAAATTAACTTTTACTTCAAAAAGTATAAGCGAATTTATTAGTTTGAATTAAGGAAGCCCTTAATTCAAACTAATGAAAGCCCAGTGTACCCAAGGCTTAAATTAGTTTGAATTAAGCTTCCTTAATTCAAATGAACTTGCCAGTGTAGACATAGCCCATGACATTAGGGGCTACTGTCACCCATGTCTTTATCACTTAAAGATGAGTCTTATACAGTGAGTTCTACTTGGAGCTAAACTTCATATTCAAAGTAATGAACTACAACTGCATGTGTAGTAAGAAAATCTTGCTAGGCACACATTACATCTGTGCCACTTGGTCTTCACTGGCTACTGAATTGGGTAGAATTTAAAATGTTGGTTTTAACCTATGAAGCCCTAAATAGCTAGGAGTCTGCCTATCTGAGACACTGTGTCCCTCACTGTGGTGTCTTTTTGCATTTGATATCAACAGGGGTGAACAAGCTGGAGCCTTCTTGGTTTTAATAGGATGGAGGTGTTAGCATAGCATTTTTTATGAGCCTTAACCATTGAATTTACTTCCTCCTTTGGCCTGATATAATCTAAATCTGTGGATCTTCAGGATTAGTGTTCCAAGGCTCATCGACTATGTCTACGCTGGGGAATTAAGGTCGACTTTAAAAAGTCGACTTAGAGACTCCACACTGGACTCCTGCGTCGACTTAAAGGAGGCCTTACTAAGTTGACTTGTTTGGTCCAGGGAGAGCAAGCCCCTGAGTGGTCCAGGGGAGAAAGGAGCGAGGAGCTCCCTTCTACTCGGGACTTCCCATGTCGCGGGCAGAAGGGAACCCTCCCAGCCTGGATCACTTGGGTCCCGGGGACAACTTGCCTGGACCCGAGTGGTCTGGACCAGGAGGAAGAGCCGGAGTCCAGCGCTCCAGCTGCAAGCTGCTCAACAGCAGGCAGATGGAGCTGGGATCCCTGCAAAAAGGGACCTCGGGGCTCCCTTCTCGCTGGGACCACTCAGGTCCCAGCAAGAAGGGACTGCAGGGCTTCCTTCTCACCGGGACCTGTCCTGGCAAGAAGAAAGCCCCCCGGTCCCTTCTTGCCGGGACCTGAGCGGTGCCGGCGAGAAGGGAGCCCTGCGGTCCCTTCTCCCCAGGACCTGCGCTCCAGCTGCCACAGCTGGAGCGCGGGTCTTGGGGAGAAAGGAACACCACACTCCCTCCTAGCCAGGACCCTGTAGTCCCCAGCGAGAAGGGACCCATGCCCAAAGTTGACTTAGGGCTACCCCACGTCTACACTGGGTTAAGATGACTTAAATAGTCGACTTAAGCCTCAAAGTCGAGTTTATAACAGGTGTTATAAAGTCGACTTTGAATTTCCTTAAGTCGACTTAAGCAGCTGCTTAAGTCGACTTAAGGAAACTGTAGTGTAGACGCAGGGTAATTAAGTCAACTTAAGTAAGCTTAAGTCGACTTAATTTACCAGTGTAGATGCAGCCATCTTTTCCAGTGATTAGGCGAAGGATAGAAATAGAACAGGAATGAGCGAGGGTCTTGAAAAGAATTAGTGTAATCGTCTCTTTATTTTTGTTGTTTTATAATCGTAAGATTAAGGTATTAGTCTGATTAGGGTATTCTCTTGTATTGTACAGGTTTGTCTGTGATTTTAATTGGTTCCTAAAAGTATGGATATAGGTGCTTTTTTATATTTAGAAATCTACTTTGCAAACAACTTACAAATATTTCAACATAATTAATATTTTTATAGAAATGATATTGTTTTGCAAGGAAATTGTGAACTGGAAAGAGGGCTAAATTCACTGAATAATTTATCTGGAATGACTTATTTTGACCACAGTTTTCATGACCATTTATTATTCCTGTTGATATACTGCACGCATTCTTATTTGTATTTATGGACACTGCAGTTTTTGAGCCCTCTCTGCTCATAGATCCCTGTTGTAAATGTGTATATATTTTCAGTAGATTTTACCTCTTAAAACCCAAGGGTGTTAATTGTTTGAGTAGGGCCAGAGTCTTTAGAATTACATTATTGTTAAATTATGTAAAGACAAGTGAAACTGGATCTTTAAATGTGAAATATTTGGACTTAATTTAATAAATGGCATTACTGCAGCAAATGATTGTCAGGTTACCTAGTAAGACTGGCAGCAGTAGGCAAGGACTGGCTTATATTTCCTTCATGTGATAGGAAATTCTATAGATCATGTGTATGATAGCCTAACTACAGTAGATGTAAAAATTCACCATAAATTGACATTAATATAGCCAGACAGCATATAATGTAGAGGTGAGAGAACATCAAGAAATTCAGAATTTGATGTTTACCCAAATATGTGGAAATGATCCCTTCTTCTGGTGTAGCCTTCTTGTGAAAGACTGGTAGACTGCTATGATAAATCAGTTAAACAGAAAGTCAGCATTCCCATTACCCCATCCCTACTAACCTATGAGCCCCAGCATGGCTTACTTTTGCCCTTAACAATGATAGGAGCAGAAACTCTATGAACAAGTCTGACCCGGGATTCTTCTCTGGGGAAGATAGAGGATACACAGCAAGTCAGAAAGAGTACAGGCAAGCTGACTACATGGGAAGCTGTTCAGGAACTTTCTGGCAAGCAAGAAGCTGAGCAGGCAGCAGCAGAAGCTGAAGAGCTGTATTTAGAGCAGACTGAGGCTGGCAGACACAGGGCTGAGGAGAAAAAGGTATACAATATACAGGGGCCCTGAGCTCAGTCCCCATCCTGAGCATTAGTACCATCTATGTAAATATAGAAAAATGGGAAGTGTGGGTCTCCAGCAAACAAGATGTACCATGGTCCCAAATTTCTCTCAATGGCATTGAAACACATAATTGGATTTGGGTCTGTGGACAACTTATTGGAAAGCAGCAGAGTCTGGGCTAGTGGGCTGAGCAGAGAGGGTCCTGAAGGGAATTGTTAGGGAGCCAGCAGCTAACTCAAGCTCTTACAAGAGCCCAAAGGGAAAGTTATTCCAGACAAAGCATTCTAGGCATTGGCAATTAATTTGGGAAGTGGTCAGTGTGCTCTCATTGGATGTTGGACCTGTCAGAAAACGCTGCTGTTCTTGTAAAAGACACCTATATGTAGGAAGGAGCACCTTGTGGCTTAGTTCCCCAGTTGGAACAGTTCATTATCAGGAGCTGTGCTGGAAGTGCTGTTGTGGCAGCATGAAGACAAACCACAGGAGGCTGACAGTGAAACATGCCATGGACTTATCCTGGCCAGGAAACCTGGAAGTTACCTACTTGTTGTTAATAGATGCCTGGATTGTACTGGAGGGGAATTGGTGTCCAACATGTATTAAAGGCGAGCAAAGACAGGGTTAAAGAAGTGGTGCTTTATTAGGCTGCAATTTGACTATTCAGGGAGAGGGAAGGGGGCATTCACACTGGTTCACTCATACCTCAGCAAGAGAATTACTATGAGCATGACATAGATGGAGCTGGTGCCAAGGTGGACACAGGAGTGGGTCTGCAGGGTCTGGACTCCGGAGGCGGGAGGGTCTCCGGAAGTTGCGGTTAAGCTGGGTTACTTTGGGTCCTCCGGCAGGCAAAAAGTTATACAGCTACCAAGTAGAAAAATCTTAAAGCAGAAAAGTTCTTTCTGAAGGTTGGCCTGGGCAGCTGTGCCTTTTTTGATTGGCTCTCTGGCAGCTATGTTCTGGTAACTTTATACTTTTTATCAGTAGATTCTCAAAGCATTCTCACAGCAGCGAGCAACTGGAATTTACAAGCCTTGCAGTTTCTTGCATTTATACTAAATAGTGATTTATCCACACTTTCTCACACATTCTGGCTGCAAGGGAGGGAGAAGGAAAAAACAAATATGATAAGCAATTATTGAAATAAGCAGAGGGGAAAAAAGGGGGTGGGTGGCAGCTCACCTACCCAATAGATTGGAGAGGGCAACCTTGACAGGAGGTCCAAGGAATCCTAACACTCTCTAGTGGGCTGCCTCCAGAAGCCAAGTTAGGAACTTGCTTTGACTTGTAACTGATTAAGACACTATCGAGGGTATTTGGAACCTTTTCCTTTCCTGCCAGCCCTACTAATACATGCCTTAACTTCAGCCACATGTCAGAATGGTTATTGGGACTCGCCAGGGCTAGCAACTCTACATTCTAGCTTTTAGAGCACTTGTAATACATACCTCAGAATTGTGGTTTGCCTGGCTGAGTATTTGTAGAGGTTTAAGGTATCACAGCACTGAGCACCTCTAATTATTACACTACTGTTCTGTTTCATAGCTTGTTGGGGAGGTTCGGTTCTGGTGTCTTAGTGGTGCTTTTAAATTGGGACTTTGACAGCCCTCATGACTAAATGAGATACCTTCAGCCAATCAGGAAACAACCAGTGCCAGAAAACTCAGATGATCAATCAGTTTAGCCAAATCAATGCAGCTGAAATTGTGAAAAAGAACAGTGAAAACATACCACATTTTCCACAACCATAGCCAATAGCTAAAATATTTAGCATACATTTGTAAAGTTTTGCTCCTTTTATACTAACAGGATGCTTGATCACCTTGGGAAAAAAGATTTTTTTTTAATCAAAAATAGCTTTTTCATTACAAAAGTCACTCACCTCTCTGTCAGACTTCAGTCAACACACATCTTCACTCATGATCACAATGAGTTTTCAAAGCGCTGTCAAGTGAATTCTTTGTTTCAGATCTTTTGTTACACAACCAACAAGCTAAACTAAACTAAATTACCCTGGAACACTAATACTAAGAAAATGGTAAAGAAAAGGTCAGTATAGTATCTGTACAGTAGTTGCATAGTTAGCCAAACTATCAAAGAAGAGAAAAGGAGAAAAACACAAAAAAGGAAGTCTCAAGAAATGCATATTCATGCTTTGTAAAATAAAGCAATTTACAGAATTATTATTCTCTAGAATTTTCACTGCTATGTTTAATAATTTAAAGGGGTTGAAAAAAGCCACATTTCTACTGCAGTGGGAACCTTTTGTTCTGGAGATACTTAGATTTCAGTTTGATTGGCTAGGAGAAGAATTTTAAAACTAAAGGTTCAATTGAATCTGTTGTACTGCCAGTCCATTTGAACTAAATATGTTAATAAATGTGGATTTGTGTGCTAAATAGCCAGGTCAGGCAATTATGCACAAGGGTAATCGCAATGAGCTCTTCATCCTCTGACTCAGGGAAAAGTTAATTAAAAAGAACCCAGTGACACTTTGTGACACGTTAAATTAGTTGGGTAAGTGACATTGCAATATAAATAAAAATGACCTCTTCTAAATTTCAGAGAGGACTTGCTCTCTTAGTGTCCATCTAGGAGAGCAGGCTACTCCAAAAGAGGAGTGACTGTAGGAAAAGTAATTGCCTACAGAGAGGCTGGACCCCAAAGGAGAGAGGTGCAACATGCTTGCTTCCTGGAATGTGGATCAGGAAATGTTTTCTGAGTGAATTCCATAAGGCTGATATGTTTTCTGTGTAAAGGTTTGATTGTGATGAGACTTGGGCCAGGTCTAGAATGCCATTAATAGGAGATACTCAACCTATGGCCTGTTTTGTGCTGAAGGTCAGACTAGATAATCTGAGTGTTCCCTTCAGACCTGGTAATTTATAGTCTCCTTCCATGATCAGCATGTAGCCTTGATAGAATAGTCTTTCATTAACTATAGTCCCTTCCTGTAGGGTATAGGAACAGTGTAGTATCACTTTAAACATATTAAAAGCTCCCTGTGCACATTGGGTGCGTCTACACTTGTAAATTAAGTCGACTTAAGCAGGTTTAAATTGACTTAATTTACTCTGTGTCTACACTTGAGTTTCCTTGATTTGACTTAAGCAGTTCCTTAAGTCGAATTAAGGAAAAATTAGTTCGAATTAGTAAAACCTTGTTTTACTTCGAACTAACCCTTAATTCAAACTAGTTAGTTCGAATTAAGTCAATACGGTCATGTTAGTTCGAACTAACTGCTTAGTTTGAACTAACCAGCACGTTGAGTTTAATGCAACTAACTAATTTGAACTAAGCAAGTGCCATGCATGGCACTTGCTTAGTTCGAACTAGCATACTAGTGGAGCCATGCTAGTTTGAATTAAGTTAATTCAAACTAACTAAAATTAGTTTGAATTAGTTAGTTCGAATTAACTAATTCGAACTAACTTTGGTAAGTGTAGACATAGCCATTATGTTCTATGTTGTTTCAATCAATTTTGTTCCCCAACTCTTGCCCTTTTGCTATGCACTTTTTTGACAAGGAAATTGAAACTGGTCAGTCTTCTACTATGTGGTGTGTGATTAATTTATGTTTTGAAATTCTATTGTCAGTAGTTTCTCTCCCTTTGTGTACACATCCTATGGGGGGGGGGGGAAGGGTGGTAGAATCTGTGTAATGAAGAGTTATTTCAATGATCTGTTTAGAACACCTTTTTTTTTTTTGAGCATTTGGTTAATATAGAACCTATCAATGTATTCAAATTGTTCCATCCAATGTGCACTGCTACCTTGAGCTTCTTTACAATATATTTTATGTGGCATCATGTTACCTGGCTTTGTTAGGTTCTTATGAATTCCTTCATGATTTCTCTCTAGTCTTAACTAAATGAAATACTTTCCTGAGTTAGTTTAAGTAGCAGCTTTCACATTAGCATGAATTATTTTGTGACTGAATAGGTAATTATCAAAACAAAGACACATTATTCCTGCTGAGTAGCCTGGTATTGTACTCCTGTGCTCAACTTGCATTGCATTTTTTCATGACTGCAAATGGTCACTGCAAAAACTTCAACATTACCGTGATCTCCATTATGAAAAATTTCCATCTGCCAACAGTTGCCACAGGTGATATCTGAGGTGATATACAGTGTCCTACTCTAAATACAGTGTAAAATTGGTATCTCTGATACTGGTATGGTAATTGACTTGATTTTTTTCTCAGTGACCTGTATCTATTGCATTTCTTTTCACAGTTACAGCTTTTGTCCATCACATAGTTGAAATGGAGGGAGGCGGTGTCTTGGTATCCTGCAAAACATCTAGTGACAGGTTTCTGCAGACTAGATGTGTGCATTTGTTTGTCACTAGTCACAAAGGCATCATAATCCATATGTTTTTTTAACCGGGCACTAGATAAGCTGTTCTTGATATACTGTCTGCTTTCATGCAAATTGTGTACAACTGAATGTGAACTGGGGAGTCGTCATATTTCTAGTACCTCTGACAAACTGAGCTGCTGAGTATTGGTCTTGTGCTATTTAGTTTTAGATCCTGCTGCAGTGAAAATTGAAGTCAGTGGAAAGGAACTCATTGACTTAAATAGGCATAGGATCAGGATTTTAATGTATAGTTCCTTTTTAAAAAAGATCCTTCAACTCAAGTACATCATTCTTTTCTATGACTACAGAATCCCTGGTTTTATTTGTATCTATTACTGTATTCCTGCAAATGTAATTTAAAAACAATATCCGAGGGTCTCTGGTCACATATAATTTTCAGAAATTAAAATAAGTAATTACTTTAAAAAACTGATAAAAATGAAAAAGATGAATCAATATTAATGAGCCAGATTCCTTTGTACCCTCTGGCTACTTTACCACTGTTTCATTTGTGTCCTTTGATCTGCCCTGGGATGTACTTACTAGTAGGTTACACAGATCACATGGTGTTATGTGACATAAGAGCAAGAAAGATGCTGCCTGACATGATGTACCAATTTATGGGGTACTGCTTATGATAACAAAGTTTTCTAAAACCCGAAGTTAAAAATATTGTAAAGGATTTTTCTGATCATCAAAACAAGTCAACAAAATAATGACTGTTCCATATTTAGAATACTTGATATTATTTTCTTTACATATGATAGTATGGATATAACAACTCATTTTATCATTAATTTGGGAAATCATATTTGAATGTCAAATATAACATCTGCACTCTCCTTCTAATTAAAAAGATCTAAAGAATTACTGACTACTTAAGTGTCATTTTGTTTATACTATATTCATTATTGCACTGAACATTATTTGAAAGTGTTCCCACTTCAGAGTCTAAGTGATAGGGCCTAAAAGGGCGCTATTACCACAAAGTGTAATTTGCAACAAAACTGTAAAAAAAAAAAAAAAAAAAAAAAAAAAAAGTTTTATTTTGTATTGGATTTAATCACGTTAACTGCACATTATCAATTTGTGAAATCAAGAGAAAAAGTTAGGCATAAAAATGTCTATATAGTAGATAATAGTTTGATACAGTTGTGAAAAGAGGTAGAGTAATGAGTTAGGAGAGATGTTTAAACTAGTGAAAAGTGTTTCCTTTTGATAAATAAATAAAAAAAATTGTAGATTCAGAGTTATATGGATCTATGGTGTTTTCATGAGCAGAGTTGTTTTTTAAAAAAAGATTTAAGAATGAAAAATCAGCTTCTGATGTTGAGTAAAAACTTTTGGGGTGTTAACTTTTCTAGCTTAAAGGTAAATTAGTAAAGAAATGAAGAGAAGTTGAATATATATATATATTAATTGCAAGTAGTCAGTAAAAAGAAGTGCAGTAGAACAGGGATGAGGAGACTTATCATAGGAATAAGTGCAAAGAAAAAAAATCTTTGTTGATAATCCTACAAAGGAGTATTTTACCTTAAGTAATTTGGACCCCTAATGCCAGATAAATGAAACTTCTAAACTGAATCTAACTTAAGACTTTTGAAATCTTCTGTAAAGAACAGGATGACTTTACATTTTTATCCTACTTTTGAAAAAAAAAAAAAATGCTAAATTGATGCTAATTCACTGTCCTGCCTTTCATTGTGTCACGGAATAGTAAGAAAAAGTCTTGAGAGTAGCTCAGCTCCTGACTTTGATTCTTTAAAGGTAAAATTCTGCAAATGAACGTAAAGGTCTATATGTCCCTGTCCAATATGCATGAAAGGAATGGAAAGCATTCTACTCCCACTTTCAGACTGGGGAGGGGAGAAGCAGGTCATGGGTTTGCTTTGCAACCTCTTCAACAGTTCTCTGTACCTCCTATTTGAGCCGCTTTAAGTAGCAGTCTCATTTCTTTGATGTTCTTTATGTAGGGGTTCCCAACCACTGGATTTCAAAAACTGTTTACTATATTTCAGACTATTATAATTCAAAATCTGTTGTGAAGAAAGATGGTCCTGTGGTTAAAAGACCTGGACCAATTCACTAGAGAAAAGTCCAGTTCTGAGCTCTGCCATAGACTTCCATGGAATTCCTAAACAGGTCACTTCATCTGTGTGCCTCAGATCCCCATCTGTAAAAGTAAGGATTAAAATCCTTCCTTTACTCACTCTGTCTTGTCTATGCATAACATCTAGCACAATAGGACCCCTTGGACTCCATTCTGATTTGTAATTCTAATCACTATTATACTACAAACAAATAATAATTGACACATGGTATTAACCCTCAGTAACTAAGTATATGCCATCATAAAACTAATTCCCAAAGTATTATTAATCTACAGTGTAATTTCATCAATTTACACTAGATGGTTCAGTTTAGAGCCATGTCTACACTGATGGCAGTAAATTTACTACTGTCGGTTCTATATTTCCAGATTGATTGAGCAGTCATAGAAGGCGATCAATCTGAAAGTCTACACATTAAGACTACCCTCTCAAGAAGAGCAGTGCTGAGTTCAAGGGAGGACATTTCCTTTCAACTCAGTGCAGTGGAAACACCATGGTAAGCAAGCATTAGGAGGTAAAGGGAGATAAGTTATTCTACGTAGCTCGCGTATCTCCCTTCAACTGCCACCAAATTCCAAAGCCAGTATAGATCAGGCCTACATCTGTAAAAACTAGTCTATGAGAGTTTGTTGTGTTTAAGGAGTGTGGGGAGGGGAGGAGAGGAAGAGGGTTTGTGTACCATGCAGAAAATTCGATGAAAATAGAGCTGGAAGTGTTTATTTGCTCATCTCCGTGTATTTTAAAGCTTTTAATCTTTATAAAATTAACTAACAATGAGACTTTTGAACTATGGATATAAAGTAACCTTTTCCCTTAAATGTAACCAAAAGGGAAGGAGGAAGCAATAATATAAACCAGGTTTTTCTTTGCCTTAAGATGGCCCTGCAAATTTCCATAACACCGTGACAGTGTGGCCTTTTGATCTGATTTAAAACTTAATGTCATAAGAAAATGCCTAAATGTCAAGACATTTGCACTGAATTTACACTAATGCAATCCACTCTGCTTAGTCATCCATGATTAACCATGTACAGGCAAATGAAACAAAACCATATCTCATATTAATTTCCATAAACACTCACTTGCACATTGCAAGCTAGTACATCAACAAGGAACAAAATTAAAAAATATATGTAAATATAATGTATACATATTTATGATGATGATGTATTAATTTCTGGCTAATAAGAAGTCCTTTCTTACACAGTTAAAGCTAATCAGATGAGATCTCCACTTATCTCCCCAGAAGAAAAAAAGCAAGAGCTGTGATTTTCAAAGATTCTATTCAATATTTGGATATCTGATTTGATTAGAAAGCAGGAATCCAAAACCCCTCCAGCTTTTTAACATAGTTTTTCAGTGTAAAACCCCTACAAAATTCTTTTTCTTTGTATTATTGACACAGGTTTAAAGCTCTAAATACATTTAGAGTATGATTTTGGTGCTTCAGAGTGTAAAGTAGATCTGTGGGAGTTACAGTCTTCTGCTTGGCATGTTCCATGTATGTGACAGCATCGTGGATCACATTCTCCAAAAATATCTTTAGGACTCCCAAGTGTCTTCATAATTGAGTTCTGAGATGAGCTTTACACCCTGCAATGAGCCAAGTGGTGAATAGCTGGCTTCATAATTCCCTGATATCTCTCAGCACATTTCAATGGTGCTTGAGGCTTCTTTACCAAGCCCTTTGCCATGACCAGACACATCAGTTAAGTTTATAGACAAAGCTGCATGTCAAATCTAAGAAGTTGTTGCTGATATCCATTGGCCCCATTGAAGGCTTCTCATGGTTTTAGAGATAATAGTGATTCTAGTGATATTCTTCATTTAAGCACAGGGAATAGCTCTAAAATTGAAAGGAACTTTTAAAGTGTCCCCACTGTGTTGATATGTTTACTGTGTCTAAATGGGGAGTAATTCATAATCCCCCCATTATGTAATTTTATATTATTAAAATCATGCCAGTCGTGTTTATCCATCATGCTGTTTCTCTTATATGCATTTTTGAACCACAATGTCTGAGTAGGAGTTGACTAATTGGAATAAGAATATATTTGGAGGATTTTCATCCTATTCCTTTACCTATTTTATTTCTCTGGTGGACTAATGTGAAAAAAGTCAGTAAAGAGAGGTACATGAAGATTAGGTCTACACTTCGGTCTGATTTATGCACGAGTAGTTATATCTATGCCAGCATGGCTAAAAATAGCAACGTAGGTGTGGCATCTTGGGCTTCAGCAATGCAGGTAGGTATGCAAGTCCCTGGTATTCTTGTATTGCTTGTGTCACAATGCCTAGTACAATTTTTAACCATATTGGTGCAGGTATGTCTGCCTCTGCTGCAATCACACTTCTGCAATGTATACACACAAAGGCTTCAATCTTGTAAACAAGTATGAGTGATTAATTATATGTCTGCTAGTAGTCTCGCTAATGTTGACAAACTAGGCATAAGTGTTTGCCTAATTCATACAAAAATGGGTTTAAGAAAAAACGTTTTTCTGAAGCCCAGATCTGGAAGACCTTAGCTCACACACTTGTTTTCTTAGCTGACCCAAATATCTCTCTGCCAACTTGTTTTCTATTTTTGTTTGTGAGAATTGGGCTCTTAAAAGCATTGTTCGTAAATGTTGTTTTTGCATCTTCCTTTCCTGCTCCTCTAGTGAAATTTTGAGTGAGTATCTGGATGCTTGCAAAGCATGTAATTTAAAGATATCAGCAGACATGGAGCCATGTTGCCAGTAATTTTGTCTGCACAGTGAAGAGTTGTTCTATTCCTCCCATGGATCCCTGAGTCTCTTCATATTTTTCTTCTTTTCTAACTTATAATCTTTTACAAATTCTTTTGATCAGGAAATGGGTCTCTGTTGGTTTAAGCATGAAACTTTTAAGGTTTTCTATGCCACGTTTAACAGGATAAAATAGGATTGTACATTTATTCAGATAAAATGAATATCCATAGTTACAGTAGTCAGATTTAGAGAGAATTGGAATGAATTTAAACCCTCAAGTTTCAGGGCTAAGCCAAGTTGAATGTAACAACAACTATCTTGGGTCAGACCAATGGTCTGTATAACCCAGTATCCTGTCTTCCAACAGTGGCCCACCCAAGATACTTTACAGGAAATGAACAGAACAGAGTAACCGATCCTAGCATCTGGTAGTCAGAAGCTTAGGGACATCCAGAGCATGGAGTTGCATCCCTGACTATATTAGTTAATAGCCATTAGTGTACATATCATCCATCAATTTATTAATTATTTTTAACCTATTTCTACTTCTGGTCTTCACTACATCCCCTGGCAATAAATTCCACAATTTGATTGTACGTTGTGTAAAGAAATACTTCTGTGATGATACTTTCTCCTCACCACTTATGATTTTATAGACCTCTAGCATAGTCTCCCTTAGTCATCTCTTTTTCAAGATGAACAGTCCCAATCCTTTTAATCTCTCCTCATGAGTAGCAATCCAAGAAAAGGAGTTGGGGGAGTCCAGGCACCTTGACATCAGCCTGCGGGGGAGCACCATACCAGCCCTTCACTACACACAGCAGGAGGTATAGACAGGTATAGACCTCCCTCTCCCTGATGAAGCTGGAGGGAAGTGCCATCTTGTGGGATCTGAGGGCCGCTCTTATCCATCACTGGGAGGAGGCATGAGGCTGAGCAGGGGTCAAATTCAGGCTTGCTCCTCAGGTTCCAGAGACCCACAGTATGCCACTGCTCCTCATATGCAAGCTGTTCCAAACCACTGATCATTTTTCTGCTTTTCTCTGTACATTTTCTATTTCTAATATATCTCTTTTGAGATGGGATGACCAGGCCATTACACATTACACTACCATGGGTATATATTGTGGCATTCTGATATATTCTGTCTTAGTAGGTATCCTTTTCCTAATGGTTCCTAATATTCTGTTAGCTTTTTCTGACTACTGCTGTGCATTGTGCAGTTTTTTGTTTTTTTTTAAGAAAACTGTCCACAATGACTCCAAAATGTCATTGAGTGGCAAGAGCTAATTTACATCCCATCATTTTGTAAATATAGTTGGGATTATGTTTCCCAAATACTTATCAGCGTTGAATTTCATTTGCCATTTTGGCACCTAGTCACCCAATTGGCTTTGGATTTACCTATCTCGAATAAGTTTTGTATCAACTGCAAACATTGCCACTCTGCTGTCCATTCCTTATTCCAGATCATTTGTGAATATGTTGAGCAGCACTGGCTTCAGTACAGATCCCTGTGGGACACTGCTATTTATCACTCTCTACTGTGAAAACCTACCATTTATTCCTACTTTTGTTTCCTGTCTTTTAGCCAATTATTGATACATGAGATGATCTTCTTTCTTATCTCAGGACTGCGTAGTTTGCTTAAAAGCCTTTGGTGAGAACCTTTTCAAAGATTTCCTGAAAGTCTAAGTACACTATGTCCACTGGCTCACCATTGCACACGTTTGTTAAGCCCTCCCCCAAAGAATACTAGTAGATTGGTGAAACATGATTTTCCTTTACAAAAGCCGGTTTGACTTTTCCAAAATATGTTATGTTCATATATGTGTCTGATCATTTTTTTTCTTTAGTGTAATATCAATCAGTTTGCCTAGTACTGAAGTTAGGGTTACCAGCCTTGAACTGACAGGATCTCTTTAAAAAAAAATTGAAATTATATTAGCTATCTTCCAATTATCTGGTATAGAGGCTGATTTACGTGATAATTTTCATAGTTGAGTTTCTTTAGAACTCTTGGATGAATACTATCTGGTCATGGTGACTTAGTATTGCATAATTTCTCCATTTATTCCATAACCTCCTCTATCAACACCTCATTCTGGGACAGTTCCTCAGATTTGTCTCCTGAAAAAAAATGGCTTACATGCAGAAATCTCTCTCAGACCCTGTGCAGTGAAGACCATTGAAAATAATACATTTAGTTTCACTGCAAAAATCCTATCTTCTTTCTGTGGCCCCACTGATTGCCAGATTTCCTGATTCAGATATACTTTAAACAGTTTTTGCTATTTGTTTCTTATCTTTTGCTAGTTGTTTCTAAAATTCTTTTTTGGGCTGCCTAATTATACTTTCACACTTGATTTACCAAAGCATATGCTCCTTTCTATTTTTCTCAGTAGGAATTGCCTTCAAATATTTAAAGTATGAATTTTTTTTGCCTCTGACTCGTCTACTCCGTTTGGACATGTGGACTCTACAAGCGTGTGCGTGCGTGCGTGTGCGTCTGTGTGGGGGGGTGTTTGTTTTATTTGGGTTATACATGTAATTTGAGTCCTATTATGGTGTTTTTAAATGTTTCTTTAGAGACACTTTACTCTTGAAACTGTTCCGTTTAATTTCATTTAACTAGCTTTCTCATATTTGCATATTTCCCCTTTTTGAAGTTAAATGCTACTGTGGTGGGCATTCTTTTGTATTCCCTCCGCTTCCCTACACGGATGTTCAATTTAATCTCATGAAAGTCACTGTTACCCAGAGGTTCAGCTAAATTCACCTCTTGGACTAGATCCTGTATGCTAGTTTGAATTGCCTATCCCCTTGTGGTTTCCAGGATTAGCTACCTCAAGAAATAGTCATTAATGGCTATTA
Source organism: Pelusios castaneus (assembly GCA_007922175.1). Taxonomy (NCBI): domain Eukaryota; kingdom Metazoa; phylum Chordata; order Testudines; family Pelomedusidae; genus Pelusios; species Pelusios castaneus. The sequence goes on from ML685780.1 coordinate 5,702,558, forward strand.
TCAGTAAGAAATGTTTTCCTGAAGGCAGATTATCCTCTAATTGTCTCCTGCACGGTGTGTTGAACTTTCTCCGGGAGCAGCTGTGTTCGGCTATTACCCGCTATTCTTGAAGACAGGATAATTGGAGTAGTAGATGGACTACTGTTATGATCCAGTATAGATGTTCCTATGTCCCTGACTTCCAAGTCTGCATTAATTTAATAATTGTATTTTAGGTGTGGTCTTGAAATTGAAGAATATTGATTAATCCCTGGTATAACTCTCCTGAAATCAGGCTATGTACACACGATCAGATTAAAGCGCAACAAGGCAATCGCGCTACAAAACTCACGTGACCTTTATTGCGGGACAACGCGTACACACGTTGCTCCCTGCAACGCAACAAAATTACACGCATTATCGCGGTTGAGCGCAATGACTTCTGGGCACCTATCCCATCGTTCCATTTTCCCCTAAGTTGGCGCTATGAATCATGGGATGAAGGAAAGGAACGCAAAGCGCCATGGGTAAAGTGTCAGTTTCCCATGGTGCTTTGTGTTCCCCTAGCGTCTTCCTCGTTGCCAATAGCAACTCGCGCCTATTTTCAACATTGCAGTGACGCAACGCACCACTTGCAATCAATCGCAACAGCGACAGCATGGATCCTGCTATGATCTCCATTGTCGTCTTCAACATTCTGAATACATCTCGGCTTGTTGCTCAGTACGCAATGAGCTCCGAGTCAGATGAGGACACCGAGGAGCAGGGGCTGATCGATGCCCTGCAGAGCAACAGCACCGCGTTGCTCAGCTCCTTCACTGATCATCTGCACACGGTGCAACGCCGTTTCTGGTCGCGAGAGACGAGCACCGAGTGGTGGGATCGCATTGTTATGCAGCTGTGGGATGACGAGCAGTGGGTACAGAACTTTCGAATGCGGAAAGCAACCTTTCTGGAACTGTGCTCAGAGTTGGCCCCTGCCCTGCGACGGAAAGACACCAACATGAGGTCAGCCCTAACTGTGGAGAAGCGTGTTGCGATTGCTGTATGGAAGATGGCGACTCCCGACTGCTATCGGTCCGTTGCAAACCAGTTTGGAGTCGGGAGGACCACCGTCGGATTAGCCCTCTCACAAGTGTGCCAAGCCATCAATCGCATCCTGCTACGGAGGACAGTGACATTGGGCAATGTTCGAGAGATTGTGGACGGCTTTGCTGCCATGGGATTCCCTAACTGCGGGGGAGCCATAGACGGCACACACATCCCTATTTTGGCTCCAGACCATCTCGCGACGGAGTACATAAACAGGAAGGGCTACTTCTCCATGGTGCTGCAAGCACTCGTGGATCACAAGGGTCGTTTCACGGACATCAATGCTGGGTGGTCGGGAAAGGTGCATGATGCCCGCATTTTCAGGAACACTGGTCTGTACCGGAAGCTGCAAGGGGGCACCTTTTTCCCTGATCAAAAAATAACAGTGGGGGAGGTGGAGATGCCCATAGTCATCCTCGGAGACCCAGCATACCCACTGATGCCATGGCTCATGAAACCCTACACCGGGAACCTTGATCGCAGCAAGGAGCGGTTCAATTACCGATTGAGCCGCTGCAGAATGACTGTGGAGTGTGCCTTCGGCCGTTTAAAAGGGCGCTGGCGCTGTTTGTATGGGAGGCTGGACTTGGCGGAGGACCAGATCCCTGCCGTGATTGCGTCATGTTGTGTCCTCCATAACATTTGTGAAAGTAGGGGAGAAAAGTTTTCCCCTACGTGGGCTACGGAGGCACAGCGCCTCGAGGAAGCATTCGAGCAGCCAGCCACTAGGAGTATTAGGGTGGCACAAGGAGAAGCTGCTCGCATAAGGGAGGCACTCAGGGAGCATTTCAATGATGCCC
>ML685780.1:5706889-5729126 GCA_007922175.1 Pelusios castaneus
ATCTATCTATCTATCTATCTATCTATCTATCTATCTATCTATCTATCATTTGAAAGGCACCTTTATTCTAAAAAGCTTGGTAAGTTAATTATATTCAGTCACTGCATTGGGGGGGATGAGCAACATCCTAGCGAATGAGTAGTCCACAGCTGACCAGACAAAAGGGAAAACTTTGGACAAGGGAAGAAGTGCAGCTCTTTAATCTCATTACTGTCATGGGACTTGTTTAGATATACAGCAAACAGAGCAATTTCAGCACCTTATCTTGATAACATCATATACAGTAAACTTATGACATTATGTACGATAGACAGGTAAAAAGCCAAGTTGACTTTGCTGGGAATTTGAACCTATCATTAAAAAAAAAAAGTTTTCAAAGAGGATTTTATTAAAATTTAGAGCCCTGATCCTGAATGAATATCTGTGTGTGCGCGCGCGCATGCTTAATCTTATGTACCATGGGTAGTCAAATTGGCTTCAGTATTGGTACATTAACAATTGCTGAGTTAGACAAGAAAATCACATATAAGCCCTTTATAAATCTCCAAACAAAATGTTATTTAAGCAAAAGAAATAAGATGTCTTTTAGCTCCTCCTTAAAGAGACTAGTTTGGGATCACTACGATCCCAAAATATTTCGCAGACAGTTCCTAAAGCCTCAAGTCAGCAAGGTACTTAAGCTGGTGCCTATATTAAGAATGGGAGTGGTTCCCTTGAATTCATTGATTGTCCCTTGATAATTTTTTTCCTTACCTGGTTGCTTTATCAGAATGCAGAGATAAGAAGCAAAACAAATATAAGAGCAGGGTTTGCATTTTTCAGAGGATGACTGAAGCAACATTCTTACTTCAAATTACAAATCTGTAAAGGACAACCTCTTAAAATGGACACATCTTAGGATCTCTTGTATAGAACATTCAAAAGCATGAAGAAACTGAAGCATAGCATGTTGTCCAGTTTATGCTGATGCTCTTCCGAATGTCCTAGAAAATTTATTTCCTAGACTTCAGTGAAAATAACTGATCTTTGGAAGCAAGCGTTAGAAAACATGAGTGGATTTTTAAGTATTACTTGAAATATTTAAGTATTTTACACCCCTTCAGCAGACGGGAACCCCAGTTAAACCACTGCGGGCGTGGTGGCAAACGTAGCAGTTGCCCCGACGACAAGGTTCCAAAGTGGGGGGCTTAGTGTTGACTTTTATATACTTGCTTGCTAAGTGGGTAAATGGCACACACATCTTGTTATTTTCCACACTTACTTACATTTCTTTGTTCTGGTCTTATCTTGTTATTTTACAGAGCTTGCAAGTTATGTCTGCTACTTCGTGGGAGCAAGGTATGTCCTTGGCCAGTACCAGCTCTCTTTTGCTTATACACAGGGTTAACTTTTGGTCAGGGCTAATGAATGGCGACACCACCTACTAACAGTTTATCGCGTCACAAATTCTTCCATTGGGCCCTACACCCAGCCTCACAAAATTGTGCACTTTGTACCATTCATCAGATGTAACCATTTGTTGCATTTGACGAAGTGGGTTTCAGCCTATGAAAGCTTATCCCTGAAGAAATTGTTAGCCTTTAAGGTGCCACGGAACTCTCGTTGTTTTTGCTGTATACAAACTAACATTGAATACATGAGCTCCAAACTGTCCTTCAGATGAATTGTAAATGTCCTGTTTACAACTCCCCTATTGGTAAATCTTGGATCAAGCAGATAAAGGCCCTTTAGAACTTTGCTGACATACCAGCATGTCTTTGTCTCTGAAGAACTGGTTTATACAGCAATGTTACAACAGGATAATAATAATCAGCAGATTATAAATTTTGAAATTATACCTCACCAGGTATATTTTGTACAAAATATAACCATATAAAAATGATGAACATGAGGTACAGGGTGTCACAGTCCCTTTTAAAGAATTGATGCAATCAATTGCAATATTAATGTAAAGACTGTGGGATCAAACAGTAAAATTGTTGTCTTCATCCCTTCTTTATTATCACTTTCTGTTTTTTAATTTGTTTTCTCGCTAATATTTATTTTATTGTTCAAAGTTTCATTTTGTTTATCTCTATTTTACAATGTATAAAAATAGGTTTATTACTTGTGGTTATAAAAATCATCATCAGAAGCCTATTCCAGGCCAAATGATTAGACCACACTGTTGCCTGCTTAACAATGGCTATGCAAGCGTGACGTGAGTTTTCTGCTACAGATCATGATTACACAATATATTCTAAAACCCCTCTATCCTGTAAATTGTGCACTTGGCTAATCTACACAAAACCATATTCCTACCACAGTTACCTCATACTCCTTCCCAGGCTTCCCAATTGTTTGTTTCACTTGCTTTGTCTTAAACTCAGGCACAGATCCTGCCGTGAGATAACGGACCATGTTGCAGAACAGGGGAATAGGACTGTGAGGTCTTTAGGCCAAGGACTGTCTCTTACTATATATTTGTAAAGCACCTATCACAATGAAGCCCTGATACTTGTTTGGTGTCTCCAGGCACTACACAATACAAATAGATGGTATAATATTAATAAGCAAAATGCATAGATCACACTTAATGTAGGCTGCACCAAACTCCCTTTGCAGACTCAAATTGCATTTTATAATAATGTTCTGTGGCACTTTTAAAGACTAACTAAATCTGTTAGTCTTTAAAAGTGCCACAGGACTCTGTTAAATCTGTTAGTCTTTAAAAGTGCCACAGGACTCTGTTGTCTTTCTACAATAGACTAACACGGCTACCCCTTTGGAATATAATAATGTTGTTTGTAGTGGTGGCATTGCGGTGTTGGTCTCAGGATGTAAGAGATAATGTGGGTGAGGTGATCTCATCTATTGGACCAGTGTCTGTTAATGTTAATTTTATATGATTTAATTTACATGTCACATAGGAAAGGGAAAAAGATTATTTAAAGGTGTGTATTCACTCTCTATTGCTGCTGCTGTTATGTAAAAGTAAGTTTATATATTCATATCAGACAAAGACAAAATTTGCTTTTAGAAGTTCTGAGATAAGCATAATCTACACAGCCAAATTTTATGTTTCTCTGCACTAAGACTATTATCCACACCTTTAGACATCCAATCACCCATTAATAGCTGTCGATGTGAACTGAGAGTGCTGTGTGTTTTGGAGTAGTAGGACATAGTGTGTAAGTAATTACACAAAATCAACTATGCTTTCATCTTACACGTGATAGCATTTAGCATTTACTTTATTTTTGCCATAAACAGAAGAATAGAGCTAATATTTTATATGGGGTGTAATTTTAAACCAATGAAAAAAGCAATCTCTAAAACATAATGTTTGACCAGATATAATGGTACAATAAAGAAAGCTTCAATGTCGACTCAGAAAGGCATTCTGGGGCAAGGAGATAACCATGTTCCTATTGTAATGTAACACCACTTCCATGAATGCAGCCAGGATATGATATCCTCTTATCAGAACCCATGTAGGATGAATTTCTCCCCTTTTTAATAAATAAAATATCAAAAACTGCACACTGTGATTTGTTAAAGCTGGTATCACCGGATGTAATTTTTATAAAAGCTGGCAGGTCATTTTTCAGAAATATTTGATTATACAGAAACTATGATGGACTCCCTGGAAAACACTTAATATAGCTTTGTCCTTTTGCAATTTATTGTTGCTAAATGAAGTTAACAAATCACCTGTGAGTATAATATCTAATCTTATTAATAACTAGCCTGTTTGGCTTTTGCTAGTCTTAATTGTCTATACATCAATCCTTTTATTGTTCTATAGTACTAAAAATGGGGCAATTGCCCCCAAATGAAAACACCCCCTCAAACCCCACACCTTATTCCAACAGGAAATCATTATGGAAAGCTTTATTGCCATAACTCTTAAACTAATAATCATAGCCTTAAATGCTACTTTTTAATGGAGCATAGAATTAGTCAAATGTGTTTGTGACATGTTCAATATAAATTAACTGAACTAATTTACTATCGCTCTGTAAATTAATTCTCATGAATAAAATGCCTTTGGGAAAAATAAGTGTTCCTTTTTCCACGTGTATGAATATTGCTCTAATTCCTTTTTCATTCCAAGTTAATCATGCTGTATTCTCTACAACATGTACAACAACATCATTCAATGTAAATGACAGGACAGTAATTTAGATTAACTCATGGTACTTGGGCACATCTTCCCCCCCCCCCTTTTTTTTTCCCAAATAATCCTATTTCGCTATTATAGCACCTATTGCAATGGAGTCCTGAATGCTTACTTCATTTTCCTGTCTGTAGATATTACTGGATGGGTGAGGTAATGTCTTTTATTGGAAAAGCTTCTGGGCTCACAGAAGATATGCATCTCTGCTGTTGCCCCATGTGTCAGGCAAAACATTTTAAAGGGGAATTCACTGAGCAGAAAGCTGATGAGTCAAAGAAACATAGATACATTCCAATGCAGCTGCCAGGGGATTACATACTTTGAAAGTTACTATGAAAATTAACTTTAAAAGGTAACGATTGTTCACAAGGGTAACTGGGCTAAATGCATTAGTCTGGGGACTGTCACAATCACTTTTATTTCATTTAATTGTGGGGTATCACTGTAGCATATCCCTATTGCCCTTCTTAAGAGTGTTTGTAGGACCGGGAAGCCTAACAAGATGGTTTTTCTTTTAAATGTCCTTATGCTCAATGAAGGAGAAACCCCCCAAAATAATAACATGTACAGAGGGTACAAGAAGGAAAAGCAAAACACTTGCATATTACTAAAAGTTTAAAACGGTAACAAAAAATGTAGCCAGAAATTGACACTTGAAAATGGATTCCAAAATCATACTCCATATGATTCTTCCATTGTAACTTTAATGAATAAAGTAACAAATTAGTCATAATTGTCTGATGGCCTTCAGGCCATTTTAGGTTCCAAGAAGACTACATAAATCTTTTTTATTTTAAAGATATTCACGGGGTCCTGATATTTTAGTAATTAAGAGAAAAGGCAAAGCCTTTTATCCCACTTGTGGTTGATGAAACCAGACTCAAAGTCATGGTTTTATGCTAACTATTCCAATATGGATAGGGATACGAATTTGTAATGGAAAACTAGGCAAAAATCAGAGAACAGTCATGGAAAAAAAAAAATTGTGGTATGCTCACAGCCACAAAAAATATATAATTTTGAACAATAAAGTATTACAAAGTGTAACATTTCACTGCCCGACCATCCTCAGGCATCCCGCAACAGCCTATTGTGACACTCACTTCGGGAACTTTCCTGCCTGCTGGCCCTAAAGTTGGATGCTGCCCCTGGGTCCTAGTCCTAGAAGAGTTCCAAATCTTTTAAGCTTGGGTGGCCCAGGATACAAGAAATGGAAAAATGCAGAAAGTTGGAAAGTTGCAGAGGTCAGAAAAGACTTATCTGAGCCCTAATCATGGGTTTTTGATTTTTATATATGCTTCATAGATTTGTCAACCTTTTACTTCCTTTGAAAATTTAATTATGTTAAAAACCAGCTATTATATATCAGTCTGATACCATTACGCTTCTCCTGAATACTATCTTCTGCCAATAGAAACCTTGAGTTCAGTGGAACTACTGATTGGGTAAGTTACTACTCATTTGAGAGTCTGGGTGGCAAAATCTGATTATTCCTAATTTGAAGGTTCATTGTTTATTGAGACTGTTACAAAAAAACAAACAAAAAACACTATCAAAGGATTCAGAGGTGGATGAATGTTTAAGGAACATTCAGCAAATTATTTAAGACCTCAAGAGACAAGGTGACATTATTAAACTTCTTGCTAATCTTATATTCCTATCTCAAAAGTCTGAGGATTGTTTTTCTCTGTTTATATTGATTTCTCTTTTAATGTAAAATAAGTTAAAATATAAATTAAAATCAACAAAAAAATTTTTTTAAAGGCACCAGTATCATATCTGATGAATGACAGTCTGGAGAGGAGAATTGAATACAAGTCTTATTTACCTCCTATTGTGTGTTGGTATTTCTAAAGGTCTTGTCATTTTGGTATCTATTGACTGCCTGAAAAGCCAAGAATAGTGTACACAGGAGTGGGAGCACTGCCATTTAAACCACTTGTAAATGCATTATAAACCAAGAATTTTTAGGAGCAATGTATTTGGCCTTCAAAAATTTAGGACAAACACAATCTGTTTGTGAACAGCATTATAGGCAACATTTATTTAATAAATTAGTCATTGTAACTTAGTTGCCCAGCTCTGTTAACTATTGGGCTGGAGGCTAAAAGAAGATGGTGAAAAATAAAATAGAGAAAGAAACATTTTCCCCAAAGCTTGTAATAACTTTGGGCCAGATTATCACAGGATCTTCTGGGGATTAGTGGTGTGGAAGGGCACAAGGAACTTTTCCTCAACTGTAAAGGGCTAAGACAGTCATCACCAGGAGCACACAAAGGGAAGACGTTAAGGAAGAAGGGAGCTCCATTGCTATGTCTACACTGGAAAAGTTAAGTTGACTTTGTCATCTACTTAATAAGGTTGACTTAAGTTGACTTAAAGTCGACCGTATAAAGTCGACTTAACAAAGTCAACTTAATATTTCTAGAGTAGACATAGCCCCTTGTCGACCTTATTAAGTCGACTTAATCCTTTAAATTGACTTAATAAGGTCAACTCTAGGTGCTAATCCCTGTCCACACTAACTTTATGTCTACTTAAGGAGTCAATTTATGGCTTCAATTGACCTAACACTAGGTGTTAAGTCAATTTAAGCTTTCCTTAAGTCACCTTAAGGAAATGCTTAAGTCAACTTAATAAAAGCCTCCTTAAGTCGACCTAAATTGGCAGTGTAGATGCACCCCATAAGTGTACAGAGCTATGATTAGAGAAAGAGGAAGCTTTATATGTGTATAGAGATGAGCCTGACTGGTGTAAAATGTTATGGGTTTGGTTAGGGAACAGGGTGCCTGACTGGTGTGACAGTTTTATGTTTGCTTCTTTATGACCAAAACAATGATAGCAGATTGCTTGCAGGTTGGACTTTAGACTTTTGCAGGGAATTGAGTCTGGGAAGGGTGTAGGAGTTCTAACTTCTTGGTGCCATGATTCAGATACACTTTGCTGGGTAAGTAAATAGCAGCCAGGTAAGTCTTCCTCAAAAACAGTATGTGCAGCTGTTTTTTCATGGGTATAACAGTCTCTCTAAAAGGGATTTGCAGGCTCTTGCATGGTGGGGTAATGGAATTTTTAAACAAATAGATATGTAAGAATCAGAACCCATACTAGGTGCAGGGATTAAAATGGAATGAGAGTGAAAAGGACATAGATGAGGTGTTAGGGAACTCCAAAGGAAAGGCATATCAGGTGTTTCAAGTACTCCCTGCTGGGATCATATATTGGGTTAAATGGGAAGCTGTTCTCCAACATATTAAGTCTCTGGAGGATACAGTAAACCAGCAAATATTTTTACAGAGAAATCTGTACTAGCAGTGGAGGTATGAGTGGCTAAAGATAATCTAACCCTATGGGGTTTGAAGTCAAAAGCAGAGTTAACAGACAAGCTTAAGAGACGAGAGCTGAAACTTGGTCACAGGGGAGAGGAAATAAAGTAGAGGTCAGGCTCTTTGCACTGACCAGGTTAGCGCTTCAGGAAAATTGGTTGTCCTGTTAACTCAGAACACAGCTTTGGAATGGCTGGCAAGGATAGCTGGCACCCCTGGTCTAACTCTGGTGGATATGGCAGCAACTCCCACTCTCTTCTCAGAACCAGGATAGAGGTTAGGGCTGCAGGTTTCAAGATGTTTTGATCCAGAGAGCCCCAATCCCAGATCTATTGTTGCTGTTTGTGCTTTTCTTGGCTTAGGTTTTTCTATCTTCCTAAGTCAATCTCTGCTTCTTCTTTCTTCCCTTACCTTCCACTGCTTGTTTTCCTTGTGTGAGCTTTGTTTTGAAATTTAAGGGTTAAAATAACAGTTTCAATGTTAAGGACTGTTGCTGCTGTTAGTCTTTACTTTAAAATGACCTCACAGGATTAATGGGTTGGTTTCTACACCCCTCACCTCTCTCCTTGCACTTTTGTTTTTTTTTTAATTTTAATCAAAGGAACTTTGCATACATATGTAAAAAGATTTTTTGATAAAACACAAACTAAGGCAGCTGTGTTACAAAAATTGTACATGGTGGCCTAGGTTTTAGAAGAAAAACCTTAAAAAATGAATAAAATGTACAAGAATCTGCTCAGTAAAGCTGTGAAAACAGCGTGTGATAAACACAGCCCTCTGAGTGAGAGAATTAAGGGTTTAACACCACAAAACTATGTTGCCAGTGAAATGTTAAAAGCTATGGCAGCAAAAAATGATATAATAGAGCTAAGATATGGTAAACTGAATGTAGTAGTAAGTAATATGAAGGAAATGAAGAGTTAAAAGTAGCTTTTGTAAAAATTAATATACGGGGTTGATGGGAGTTAAACAGTTGTGAGTTGTAGAATTAATAAAGATAACAGTTGTGGAAATGTTAAAAGGATGACAGTGTAATAAAAACGTAATTCTTCATTTGATAAAACCCAGTAATGTAAATGTAAGTGTAACTTGGTATAGTCACATCAGGTGAAACTCTGGGAGTTAAACAAATTATACAAGAGGGTCAGGTAGTAGCTAATACTGCCACTATTTTTTTTTTTTTTGTCTCCAGAAACCTTTACAGTTATTCTGAAGGAAAATGGACCCTTTTCCCAAAGGAATTGTCTGTAAATAATCAGTTCAGTGATGCAGGCAGACTATTTAAATCAGTTAAGTATTTGACAATTTACTCAACATCACCAAACATAAATAAATAAATAAATAAGGGATTTCCATCAAACTTGACTGTCTCTGACCATACACTATAGAAATGTGATCTGGTACAGCTGTATAAAGAGAAATGGAATATTGCAAGGGGTGTGAAATAAAAATGTTTTGGTTATTTATATATTGTAAATGTAAATATTTTGTGTAATTATACAAGGTTTATGTAGCTGAGAGCTGTGAGGGTATGGGGAGGAATTAAGACACTGCATAAGGAAAGCAATGTTAAAAACTCCGAGCCTTAAGGTAATTTTGTTTGGAAATTTGTTTGTCTTTAAAAATGCCACAGGATCTTCCTCTCCTGAGCCAAGGTGCTGAAGTTGCATTGTTCTTATTTGCATGACTCTGCTGGATGTGGGACTACTGCTCTGTGTGTCTGCATCTATAAAAGCAATGTGAAATATATTTGGGGGCATGATTGGCAGAACTTCATATTTGTACCCATGCACGATGCAGGAAACATGCTACCATGTAATGTAGAGCATGCCAAAAACACTGTGCATGACATACTTTTGCATTAGGGTGGCCATGAATGTGAAGTGCAGCATGTCACAAACATTAGGGAGAAGAATTGTACCACCATTTAAATCAAATTACACACACCTATACGCTGTCATTTGCTCCATTTGTGCACCATACTGCTGTGGAACTACTTATTGTGGACAATTGAACCAGGATACACATCCTGATTTCCTAAAAATTGTCAAGTTGGTGTGAACAATACCTCATTTCTCTGTAGACATTCTGGGAGCTCATAATATGGACAAAAGCAAACAAAGCAGCTCTCTGCAACAGCCAACAATTGGCTAATTTGAAAAATACACTGTAGGATGATGTTGAAAGAATTTTAACCCTGTCAAAAGAGAAGAAACAGTGCTCCTTGTGTGGCCATAATGCAGTTGTTGATCTTGATATTGCTGTACATTATTTTAGTAGCTGGCCTATTTTTAGTTAATATTAATCTTGTAATGCATATGGCAATGAGTAAGGGGAATAGAAGCCCATGAAGCGCAATCATTAATTATAATACCTAAGTAATGTGGTAGGCGCTCCACTAAAGTGTAACAGATAATCTAGACCCAACCTCCTCAGGCCCATTGGTAAGGGAAATCTGAAATATTAATTGGAAATGTGTGGTGTGCCCATATGAGTGAAGTGCAGGGCACTATACTATAGAGAGGGAGGTGGGCAAATGCATTACGTGTCCTAATTCTTGAATTCAGCCCTGAGTGTGGCATTCTCAGTGTAGTGCATGTCAGGTACCCAGTCACAGCTAGATTGATAAATTATTTGGAATACAGTTTATCTGCTACTTAGTAAACTTAAGTGACATTTTAACCCCTTTTGAACCATACTCTTAAAGTAAATTTGAGTGAGGATGCTAGGTTCAAGCCCAAATCTTAGAAATATCAGAGCCCCGCCTTTGGTAGATGAAACCAGACTCAAAAAAGTCATGGTTCCATGAGGATTATTAAAGCATGGGTTTCAACTCCATTTTTATTGATTTCCACATCTGCTTCATAGCTTCATCAACATTTTTCTTCCTTTGAAAATTTAATTATATTGAAAATTACCTACTACATTTGGGTCTGATTCCATTACTCTTCTTCTTTCTTATGCCAGTGATTGGCTCGAATTCAGTAGAACTCCTGGGGAGGTAAATTACTATAGAATCAGACTATTGCAAACTTGACAGTTTATTGTTTATAGAGTTAGTGTTCCCTTTTAGAAGTATAAAATAATTTCAAAGGTGGATGAATTTTGGGGAACATTCAGCAAGTTATTTTAAGCCCTTAGGAGATCCAGTGAAGTTACTAAACACCTTGCTAATCTTATATTCCCACCTCCAAAATCTGCAAATTGTCTCTGTTTATCTTGATTTGTCTTTTAATGTTAAAAATCTCATTTTTCTATAGGAAAATATGATAAAATATAAATTTAAATCCACACAAGATAAAAAAAAAAAAAAAGAGGGGGCACTAATGTCATATCTGATGAGTGACAGTCTGGAAAGAAGAATTGAAATACAAGTCTTATTTCCCTCCTATTGTATGTTGGTATTTCTAAAGGTCTTGTCATTTTGGCGTCTCTGCACTGTCCAAAAAGCAGAGAATAGTGCACACAGAAGTGGAAGCACTCCCATGGAAACCACTTGTAAATGCATTATGAACCATGAATTCTCAGTAGAAATTTGTCATTGACAAATTCAGGACAAACAAAGTCTGTTTGTGAACAGCAATGTAAGCAAAATGTATTTAATAAATTAGTCATTGTAACTTAGATGCCCAGCTCTGTTAACTATTGGGCTGTAGAATAAAACAAGATGGAGAGCAACAAAAGAGAGAAAGAAATACTTCCCCCCAAACCTTGTAAAAACTTTGGGCCAGATTATCACAGGTTAGTGTGGGGGTTAGTGGTGTGGAAGGGCACAGTGAACCTTTCTTTCACTTCACAAGGGCTAGACAGTCATCACCAGCAGCGCAGTAAATGCTCTCTCCACAGACCTCCAGTGGTGCAAATTGTGTCAAAGTTAGCAATGAGTAAGTAGCCAATGGGAGATCCTTCCCTGTCCTGGCCTGTGGCATTAACCAACCGCAGAAATGGAAAAAAGGAACACCGCCACATTTGTCACGTAGTGCACAGTCCCTCCTATGCCAGGTAGCTTGTGGCATAATTGTGCACAATTTCTCACTTAGCTTCCCAAGGGATGAAAAATGTGTGATCAGTTCTTAGAGAGCCTGAGGGTCAATGCCAGAATCAAGTCCATAGTTTGTAGAAAGCGAAGAGAAGCAGATTTTATAAAAGACACAACGAGTCACATAGGGACAAGGGAGGATTATGGCTCATGATGCACAGTCCCTCCTCATTCCACCTCACCACAACACTGGAATATAATACCCAGCCTCCATTAATATGTAACACTTAAGAGAAAAGTTTTTGGTCCCAATACACCTTTGTCCTCCTATACGGCTCTGATTGGTTGATGTCTTATACTTACTATGCACCAGAGTAATGGTCTCTTCCAAAGTTTATTGAAGTCAATGGGAGAATGCCAATTTGGGCCCTACTCTCTGCTCCTCCTGCAGTTCATTGATTCTTCAGAGGGTTGCAAAAAAAAGGCATTTGGTGTATTCCTGAAAGCACGAGATGTGCACATCTCAGGTACACTTTTCTTCGCTTACATTATTCATGATTGTTCTTTGTTGTTTCAGCACCTCAAAACAAAAAGTGAGCTTTCAGAATATTTTGTATCTCATTAAAACTGTTATTATGCTCACTGGCTGAACAGGAACTGAAGCAGTCCTATTGACCCTGGATGTTAAATATTTAAGGAAGTTATTCTTATCCCACATGATGAGCTGTAAACTATATATTAAAATGCAGCATAATGGTTTTATCTTTTGACATACAGGATGAGGTAATTGTAACTTGATATTCATTAGTGGCTTCACAGCTGGTGAGTTATGAATATATTAGGAGTAGCCAATCTATTACACAATTTCCATCAAGTAGAATGACAAGTTCATTTTAAAAAAAAATCTCTCTAGCTTCTTTGGTTTTGTGTAACAAATAAGAAAAAAAATCAATCTTAGATATAAATGGCTCAGGGTGCTGATGTTATCTGTGACATCATATGTTCACTGTATGCTGAATTTAATGTCAACAGTCCACTCAAACAAAGTGATGTGGTATTTTAATTATTAGTAATATCACAAAAGTAAATCATTTTTCAGGTGAATAACATTTCCCCCAAGCCCACAGAAAATCCATTGATTTAAATCTCACCAAACATTGTTGCTCACCTGAATTCCAATAATGAACAGACTTCCCATTCTTTTCAAGGGAAGATTCTAATATTTGGATTACAGAATGCAGTTCTACCTACTCTATGCAATATAATGTATTCCTCATGGTAAACAGTGTAAAGTCATGCATGAGATTTTATTTTAAAGTGCTTTAAATTATCAAAGGCTAATTTAAAGAATATATGACTTCTATTTATATAGGGGTCCTTCTCTTTGTCCTAGTACAACACTTACACAATTCATCAGTTGATTTCCTCTCCATTTTCAAGTTTATGCTGTCTGATACTCCTCACTCCTGCTCATTCCCCATAGCAGACTACCATGTCCTTCTCATGTGAATGAAAAATGCCTTAAAAAAATCCTTCTGGGAAAAAAGTCAGTTTCTTTCATTGAACACAAAGTTGTTTCATACTTTTAACATCATTTCTTCTCTCAGGCCTAAGGCCCTAATCCCACATTTGGATCTGCTAATTCAGACTACTGCACAGTCTTCAAAGAAATATATCTGGGCTATGTAAATGCATGTTCTTGTTACTGCTTCCCATGTCTACCCTCCCTGGTTCTCTTTGGTTGGTTTATACCCACTTGTGGTTTGTGTTTTAATTAGACTATAAATTATTCCCAACAAGAACCATCTTTTCCTCAGCATTGCTTATAATGTTTTGCAAAATGTCCCATTGTTTCTATACTGGTGTTAACAGTGTTCAAAGCCATAGCATATACGAGCTGGCAGTATTAGAAGCCCTCTGTGTTCAGTGTAGTTTTTCTTGACGTGGTGTTTAAAATTCCTGTCTTCACTAAGCTTCCTACATAATTAACAATCATGGAAAAGAATGGGTAGAATTGCAAACTTGGTGGAACATTTTGGGCAACAAAGAACCAGTGTTATAATTGTTCTGAGAATACTCAGAAAATGTAATTAAATGACGTTTTCAGTTTGATACTTTTCTCAAAATTTGAGATTTAACTAGTAGATATATATTGTATTGAAGGAACAAGGCTGTTGCATTTAGTGGGAAGTCTGCCAGACTTGAAGGTGTTTATTTCATTATACATAGCACATTACTTTGAAAGTGTCACAGAAGAATTGTAGCAAATTTAGTGAAGTCACTGTCTATAACCCGATGAAAGTAGTCAGATGCAGACTGTGGTAATATATTGAGCAAGAGGCATGTGTAGTACAATTACCCTTTCTTCATGAACTTCTTAAGTGAATTTAGTTGTTGAATTTAGTGATGATTTGTTGCTGTATGAACTGTTCCACTATCCTGCCAAAAGACCTCTAATTTAAAGTCTTTCCACTGGCTTCATTGGGCTTTGGATCAAGTCTACAGTGCCTCAGCCTTGTTCTATAGTGACCAAGGAAGGTGTTGTTATTCTCGTCTCCATTCCATCCAAACCTTTGCTGCTTTGATGAGAATGCAAACTAGTAGCATAGTAGCCGCTAGTAGCATAGACACCTGGATTCTAGAAACTTTAAAGAAGTTATGAACACTTGAGCACATAGATCACCAGAGGTCTGATGTTAGCCACTTCCTGTCCTTAACAACCTGGTCCAGATTCAAAGGAGTGACTAAAAAATGTAAAGCTTCCCCTCCTGTCACTAGTCCCTCTAAATTAGATAAGCTGCTGTCATTATGTGAGGAGGGCAAAGAGGAGGGAACATTGCTGGTTAGCTTAATTAAGAATTATATTTACTCTTTAATACAGATTTTTCCCTCATTACATTATTTTGTGGACACCTTTTTAGCTGTATTAATTTTGATTGCAGCTTCATTTTTGTTTTTCCTGGAATATGTACTGTGTTTGCTGTCTCAGTGTCAGATATAGATGCTCTAACACTTGTGCAAATCCATTAGGTGAAAATTAATAGTACTCCACTGAGGTAGGGCCACCATTTTGCTTCTTGGTAGGACTCAATGAAAGAAACATCCCAGTAGAAGCTTATTAGAAAACAGATGCCTGTAGAAATATATTCTCTTGTTGAAACACTTGTTCAGTGTCTTCATAGACAGCTGATGCAGACAATCTTGTATAATATGATAGCAACAGCCAAGAAGAGATCTGTGTTTGCCACCTTGACAAACATTTATATAACATCCTGTTTGTGTGTGCACATCCAAATGTAACCCAGTGAAGTGTTAACAGAATTTATAGATCAGCCTGAGAATCATCGGTTGCATGTATCACTGTCAGTGGGTACAAGTGCAAGAGGAAATAGAGGTGGGGAGAGTTTTATGGGCTGGCACTGAGTAATAAATGTGAGGAAGTCTTGTTCTTCAAAAGGCAGCATCAGCCTGTTGTGTCCCAGATTTCTGAGAGCTCCCTAAATCAAATTGCTGATGGTTGATATGAATCATTGGGTTAGAAGGGACCACAAGGGTCATTTAATCTAACCCCCTGCCAAGATGCAGGATTTGTTGTGTCTAAACCTTCCAAGACAAATGATTATCCAGTATCTTTTTGAAAACCTCCAGTGAAGGAGCTTCTATAGCTTCCCTAGGCAGTATGTTCTACTGTCCTTATAGTTAGGAAGTTTTCAAACTACAAGACACTACTATGAACTTTTCAAATGTGTGTACTGCATAGGTATCAAGACAGCACTCAGTAAACCCTGAAAGGCTTGCCCCTGCTTGTGATGGCTCATAGTAAAATCCTGAGAAGTATTCACTGGTAGAAATCTCCTCTTTGGTTGTTCCAGAGACCGGGTCAGGAATTTGGATGGAACATTCCCAAGAGACTAGAAGAGATTCATCCCTGCACTGATTCTGAAGCCAGTTTAGGGGCTAGTGTAAAGAGATAATCTAAGGCTATGTCTACACTAGAAAAATTAAGTTGATTTTATGAAGTCGACTTAATAAGATCGACTTAACTTTTCTAGTGTAGACATAGCCCCTTTTTGACCTTATTAAGTCGACTTAATGCTTTAAATTGACTTAATAAAATGGATTTAGGTGCTAATCCCTGTCCCACTGGCTTAAATTGACCTAAATCGAGGTGTTATCAAGTCGACTTAACTTTTCCTTAAGTCGACTTAAGGAAAGCTCAGCGTGGAGGTGGAGTAGTTTGTCGTCTTAAGTTGATTTAATTTTTATGTGTAGATGCACCCTAATTGCTTTATCTTTGAGCTGCTAGGAGCCAATTTAAAAGGAACTGGTTGTCAAAATTACTTCTGCTATTCAGTAGAGTCTGGGAAATATGGTATGTTGATGATAACCTACCTTTTCTGTGAAGAGAAAGTTAAACAAAGTCAGTCATTAATTAGATGACCTTTGTGGACCTCTGAATTTATTAAAAAAATGAGTAATTGATTTGCTTATTTAAAAAAAAAAAAAAAAGACTGTGAGCCTATTGATAAATCTAGCCTATTGAAACAGTATAATTTTTCTTCTTTTTTTAAAATTGAGACCAGTGGTATATTTAATATTATTTTTTGAA
This sequence comes from Pelusios castaneus, assembly GCA_007922175.1. Classification (NCBI taxonomy): domain Eukaryota; kingdom Metazoa; phylum Chordata; order Testudines; family Pelomedusidae; genus Pelusios; species Pelusios castaneus. Next base: position 5,722,960 of record ML685780.1, read on the forward strand.
TGAGGTTATATTGAGAGTTGGAATGTGAATCCCCAGGAATTCCAGCCTCTGAAGAGCCTGAAATAGCCATCACACCTGCTCACTGGGGCTGCTCCTGTACTATGTAAATATGAAAGATTGTTCCTACATGCAGGGGCAAAAATCTTTTTCATGGGGGAGTGGTGATGGAGAGGGGATGGTCAGTCATTCCTTATTGCTCTAGTTCACTCAGGAATTGGTGCAAAGACATCCCCCTTTGGAATAGCTCAAGGAGGAATTCTGATTCTGAGCCAAAATTCTTCACAGAGTTTCTTATCTTGTCGCAGGAGCGTGCCCACCAATTCCCCCTGTCAAGAGAGGCTATTTTTATTTAGCATTCTAGATCAATCAGAGATAAAGTGGGTATGGCTACTCAACCAGGAAATCACACATTCCCAGCTCTATTGCAGACAATATCCTACGTTCCACCCTCCCCAGCCCACTAGCCAGCACAGCTAAACAGGCAAAGGGGTGTCTTAATGTATTGCTAGCATAGACCAATGCCAACTTTACTATCCATCCTTTCAGAACAAGATAGAAAAAGAAAGGAAATTTGAGAGAGACAGCTGCCACAGCTTCCAAGCACTGTTCCTGGAACAACACATCATGCACTGTCACATACACAAAGCTTATGGCAAAGATGTAATCAAACCATATTTTAAAAATCTATAGCACTTCTTCTTAAGTAAGCATTAATCAAGAGGTTCACATAAAAGAAAAAAAAAATAATTGTGTAGCATGCCTTTTTGGTTGTCTGAATAACCCAGAAAGATATAATTTAACATATTAAAAACCTGAAAAAAGTCTTGTTCATGTGTCTATTACAAGTATCAGATTATTTAAATTTCTTCTTTCATTTTAGGTTTCTTTGCAATTAACTGTGATTAAGAGTTTCTTTGTAATATTTGACATTTTAAGTCTTTTTTTAGAAGTGGTTGAGAGGAAAATGCTCATAATCCCTCCCCTCCCCCGTTGATGTTCCATGATTTATTTTTCATGGAACCTGACTTTTTATAATTTTTTTAAAAAAATCATAGTTGGTCAAAAAAGGGAGCAGGGAATTCAGAAACATTTTTTCCGTTTTAGTTTTAAAATATTGAAATTTCTTTAACTTAAAAAAAATGTGACCAGCTCCAATCTTTATAAATCATATTTGTCACAATACATGCCTCTTCTCTTAACTTTTCTCCCTTTCTGTGCTTTTTCAGGTACATTTTCTGCCTATGATTCCTGGAAAGGATGTGAAAAGATCCTAGTGGAGCAGTTCTAACATGCTGCCTCCTCTTTGCTGCTGTTTCTGCTAAACAAAGGAGATCTGGTCATGATTTGCATTTTCTCACCAACTCTATACCCTTGGAAATCCATCTGTGAAATTGGATTTGCTTCTGCTCCTCAACATGTCTCACACATCACAGTATTTTACTGTAAGTATCTGGATGAATGGACACATCTTTCAGTCTTCTCTCACTCCTTCTTGTGCCATTTTGTGCAGGGTGGGAAAGGAAATTCAATCAGCACAGATTTTAGGAAGGAGGACTAGCCCCATCCAGTGCTGTTTCAATGATTCTATAGTGCTTTATAATGCCCCAAGAAAATAAATTCCTTCCTGTATAGCTCCCTCCATTTCCATGATAAGCAACGGATGATGTCCTGGGGAAGGAGTTGCTGGGAAGAGAAAGTTCCCCTGCACGCTGATGAGCAGTAGCCACAATCCCAGAGCACAGATGTTGTTCTGTTGCAACCAGAACCTCCTGTGATACAAGGGATGAGAAAGTCTGTCGCACCTCACAGTGGAAAGGTCTCCTTGAAAAGAAGGAAAGAAGGGGGGATGTTAGTAAAATACAAAATATAGACTTTAAAATACTGTAAAGATAAAATAGTTTTATGTACCTTCCCTAGCCTTCCCCAACATTAAAACCAAACAAACAAACAAACCTGTATACAATATCAAATATATTAAGCTGGGAACAATTTTGCATTGCCAGAGTTCTCATCTAGATGACCTAACTGAAATGGAAAAGACTTCACATCTATAATCCTATGATTGGATTAGTGGCAATGTTCATACAGAGAATACTGAGATGTTAATGCACTTTGTTTTCAATAGTGTGTGGTTTTCTGAAATACCTGTAATCTGGCCTTATATGACACTAATAATATCATGTTTGTAGTTTGTTTCTAATATAATTTAACTAAGTATTATACTGACGATAATGGTATAGAGTGTGGTTTGTATTTTAGTCATTACCTCCTATGAATGTTCTCTTACACATGCCATAGGACATTTGTCTCGGTTTTATTTGACTTCCATTCCCATATCTCTGTTTACTCTCATTGTAATGTACTTCACATGTAACCTTCAGGTGGGCTGGAATTCATTTCATAGCCATTCCCCAGTGCCTAAAAAATAATAATAAATAAATAAATAAATAAACCCCCAAACACTATGGAGAAGCAGCAGGAGACCCAGGATCCAGTCTGTAAGGGACCCACAGCAAAGATTGCTTAGCGTTACCCTCCCTTCATTAAAACACGACTAAGAACATACTAAGAACAAACATAACAATGAACTTTATTAATTACTAACTTAATAAATCATATCATAAGAAAACAAAATGAACTTGAACAGAGCAGTCTTCATAGAAACACTGTGAGACAGATATCCAAGAGTCCCAAAGTCTAGGTGGAGTTCACCTCAGAAGCGTTGCTTAAAAAAAAAAAAAAAAAAAAAAAGGCCTAAGCCACAGGCCCCCATCCGGTCCTGCCCCCAGGATGTTCTGCCCTCCCCCACCCACCGCCTTTCCTCGGCCCCGGCCCCCTCAGCCACCCCCCCCCCCACCAGTGAGCCGCACCTACTCCAGGGCCCCACTGCCACTCCTGGCCCTTCTCCTGCTGCTTCTGGGGCTCCCAGCTTCCATGCTGTTCCTGGGGCCAGACCCAGTCCCTGTGCCAATCCGCCCCCCTGCCACTCCTAGGCAGCCCCCCGCTTCCTGGTCTCCAGGCAGCTCAGGGCCCCGGTTTCTCCCGGGGTTCCCTCCTATCTAGTTCCATGGCACTCCTCCCAGCCCTCAATCCCCAGGGCCGTTCCTTGGGGGGAGAAGGGCCCTGGGCCAATTGGCCTAGGTGGGGCCCCACCCCCCATGCTGCAGGGGAGCATGGCGGTCCCATCATAGAATCATAGAATAATAGGGTTGGAAGGGACCTCACGAGGTCATCTAGTCCAACCCCCTGCTAAAAAGCAGGACCACTCCCCCTAAATTATCCCAGCCAGGGTTTTGTCTAACCGAGCCTTAAAAATCTCCAAAAGATGAAGATTCTACCACCTCCCTAGATAGCCCATTCCAATGCTTCACCACCCTCCTAGTGAGAAAGTTTTTCCTAATATCCAACCTTGACCTCCCCAGATGTAATTTGAAACCATTGCTCCTTGTTCTGTCCTCTGTTACCCTCGAGAACAGCCTAGCTCCCTCCTCTTTGGAGCAAGCCTTCAAGTAGTTGAAGGTTGCTATCAAATCTCCCCTCAGTCTTCTCTTCTGTAGACTAAATAAGCCTAGTTCCTTCAGTCTCTCCTCATAAGTCATGTGCCCCAGCCCCCTAATCATTTTTGTTGCCCTCCGCTGGACTCTTTCTAATTTGTCCACATCCTTTCTGTAGTGGGGAGCCCAAAACTGGACACAGTACTCCAGATGCGGCCTGACCAGTGTCGAATAGAGGGGAATTATCAGATCCCTCGATCTGCTGGCAATACTCCTACTGATGCAGCCTAATATGCCATTGGCCTTTTTGGCAACAAGGGAGCTGGCCCCGGAGTCCAAGGCCACCAGTGGGGGGAGTTGGCTTTGGCCCTGGGCTGGGAGGCTGAGACCGCCAGTGTGGGAAGCTGGCCCCGGCCCGGGAGGCTGAGGCCGCTGTCGGGGTTAGTCGGCTCTGGCCCCAGGAGGCAAGGCCTCAGGCAGGGAGCCAGCTGCATGCAGCCATGTGGGGCAGGCCAGCCCAGAGGCCGGGCCCCACACATGTGCTACGCCCCTGGGCCTGCCTGCTCCGCCCTGGGTGACTTCACTGATTTCAGTGGACATACAATAAGGATTCATTTGATCCATGGTTGTTCAGTATCTAATTGTTGTGCCTAATCCTATCCACAGTGTACAGCCTGGATAGCTGAGATGTACACTAGGGAGTCCCAGGTTGACTGAATGGGAAAGAGCCATGTCCTTGAATGGCAGCTATGCTCTTCAGATATATCTACACTTGCAAGTTAGGTCGACTTAAGGATGCTTAAGTTGACTTACAGAATGCTGCATCCACACTGGGCTTTCATTAAGTTGACTTAAGGGCTTCCTTAAGTCGACTTAATAACTTCCCCTCTTTAGGTCGACTTAATGCCTAAGTCGACCTTATTAAGTTGACCTAAAACTAGTGTGGATGCCCTAAGTCAACTTAATTCCCTAAGTCGACCTAGGGCTGGGGAAAAGGGAGCCATGGCTCCCTGGCAGAAGGGAGACAGGGTTCCCTACAGGGACAAGGGAGCCATGTGCGGCTTCCTTTTTGCCAGGAAGCCGTGCGCGGCTCCCTTGTCCCTGGGGGAAGCTGCAGCTCCCTTCTGCCGGGGAAAAGAAAGGAGCCACGACTCCCTTTTCCCTGGTAGCCACGGCTCCCTTCCCCAGAGCCCCGGCTCTCTGTTGACCTAGCAACTGCGTGTGTGGATGCAGGCAGTTGACTTAACATTTTAGTGTAGACGCTGTAAGTCGACTTAAGAAGGTCCACTTTAAATTGACCTTGTTAAGTCGACTTAACAGAGTTGACTTAGCTTTTCTAGTGTAGACATACCCTTAGAGCCAATACTGCTACCTCACGCCTCTCCAGCTCATGTACCATACTTTTGCAGGAGCAAAGATGAATGGATCCATGTAGGTAAGGATCCTTTGTACCTGTACCATCCTCAGATCCACTCTGTATGCTGAGGTGAAGGATGCTTCTGCAGAGAAAATAGCCATGAAACTCTAATGTGCCAGAAACCTACCTACTGTCTTTTCCTTCTCTTTTCTTCCCCTATTTGTTCCACAACATAGCTGAAATACTTTGGTTCTGTAATAATGAGGGCCCACAGATTTCATAGGAAGCTAAATAGACTAGATTTGCTAGTTAATAAACTGCTCTATAAGTAATTATTTACACCTGCACCTACATCTGTTGGTAATTAAAACATGTCTATGTGCATTATCAAAATTCCTGTTGTTATTAAATACCCCTGTGTACTTTGGGACTTCATGTATTTCAGGACTTTTTATTTAAAGATCATGTAGAGAAAATAGTCCTTTCATGCATCAGTTAAGTCATATTTTCCTGTTGATGAACAGTAGGGGCCAAATTCAAAATCTTTTGAAGTCCTTTAGAAAGACTTCAAAAGGTTTTGGAGCAGGCTCTGAATACATAGGGACACTGAAAGAAAAAAAGAAATAAGATTTGTAAGCAATGGTAAAAATCTGGCTTTCATTTACTTTTGTATTATAAAATCTTTGCCTGTGTAAGCCTCATTACACCAGAATAAATCATTGCTGAACACAGACAAACATTTTACTTGCACAAACATTTTCATTTGTTTATATCTACGTTTTATTTTGAACTTTTATTTCATATTCTACAGGAGTTTTCTGTCTTCCAGCTGCAAACTCATGCCCTCACTGCTAAATATATAGTTTTTTTCTTTGATGAAATGGTTGTCCCAGATATCATGCTTTGCCCCTCTCCCTCCCCAAATCCCCAAAGTATCAGACACTAGTTGTAATAAGTGAATACAATACGTCCACAAATAATGAGGATATAACCAAAATGCCTTGTTTGAAATGGGATTTTTTTATCCACATTTTTAAAGTTTAGACTTCAAGGGGAATATAGCACCTTTGGGGAAACCAGTTAAAGTTTAGAATTTATCTTTTTTCTTTAAATGTTTCCTATTTTTATCTCCCTCAATAGATGTTTTAGGATGAGTGCAATATTACATAAAATATGCATTAAAATATCAAATGTCCTTGAGGCTAATATTTCATTTCATTTAGCCATTTCCATGTGTCTATCAAGACGCACATGATATTCAGCTTTCTTTCTTTCTTTCTTTCTTTCTTTCTTTCTTTCTTTCTTTCTTTCTTTCT